>VZTM01035673.1:0-10250 GCA_013400555.1 Jacana jacana
GAACAGCATCCAGCGCCAGACCCGACACGATGGTCATAAAGGCTGGGAAAGAGGACACCCGAGGAGCCAAAGCTCCCTGGGGCAAGGACAGAGGTGTCCCCAGGCACCCCAGCTCTGGCATGGTGGCTCATGTACCAGAGGCCCTCAAAGACTTGTCCCAGGCTCTCCGTGGCCCAGCCAGGGAGGCGGCAGCAGCACATCTTGGCAGCACCAACCCCAGTTTTAAGTAGCTGGAGCCCTCCTCGCCTCCCGTGGGCAGCCAGCACCTTGTGGGAGGAGAGTGAGTAGAAGGATCAGCCCTGACAGGCTCCACCACATCGTGTTCTCCCATGGGGGCCTGGCTCAAAAGGAACAGGGGGACCAACACCAACACCCTCACCTTCACTGCCCGTACGAACCCACCCATGGGACTCGCTGCAGGGCTCGCATCAAAGGGCGGCTCCCACCAACTCAGGAACTCATTGTGGTTCTGGATGAGTTTTGTGAAGTCCTTTCCACAGCCACAAAGGTGACAGGACTTCCAGCCAGGCAGCCACCAGGTTCAGCTCCGGCCCAACGAACAATGACAGAGACAATTAAGCCCCCAGTTTGAGGCTGGTGCCAGTGAAGGCAGGCAGTGACACCGGCACGCTCCGGCTGGCTCACCTACCCAAGAGGCAGCAGTGAATCATGTCCTCACACGCTTGGTCACTGCACCAGAGGTGGCATCTCAGGTCCCTGGTGTGAGCACACCAAGGGGTTTGTGCTCCACGGGAGCTCCCTTAAAAACACCCAAGCCCTTTGGAGGGCCCTTCCCAACCTGTCCTGCAAAACCAACAGCGGAGCTGGAGACTCCCATCCCATCAAGAGGCTCTTCCAGTAAGTGCCATTTCCAGCAGACCTCTCTTCCATAAATCCTGTGGTTTGCCTTCCAGGGGACAGATTAGGAGGAAGCAGGGAGTTTGGTGGGTAAATGGAGTTAAAACAACAGGGAAAGGGACCCAGCAGAGCCGGGCAGCTCGGTTGGTCAGCAGTGGTGGCATAAGGACTTTGAAGCGGCAGTCCCAGGCTGCTTCAGCAAGAGGAGGAGCTCCTCATGACTGTTAGCTCAGACAGCTGACCAGGGATGCAGGCACCCTCCAGGGAGGCTGTAGGACCTGGACAGAGGACTCCCCACTCTCAAACGGGTGCGGAGGGAGCGCTGCCCCTTCCAGCCACAGAGCAAAGGTGCTTTTCCTAAACCAGACCCACAGGTCCCAGAGACGCCTCCAGCTCCCGCAGGACTGACTGGGGCTCTCCTGGCACAGGGCACAGAGCGCGGCTCTGACAGCCAAGTAGGAAGGAAACGGTCTCACTTGTTTCTGATACCGCCGAGGCCTGGGTGGCTTCTGGAGGTGCAGCCCGTTAATGCCCCTCCTCTGAGTCAAACCCGCTTTCAGTTCGCCCTCAGAGAACGGGCAGAGTGTGCTCAACGTCAGCTTTCTGTCCCGAGTCCTTGTGGTTTTACCTTAACGGCGCTTCCAGCGGGGGGGACACACAACTCCTTTCAGTCGGGGCCGGGGCGTCACCCACAGGAGATGTCAGCTCAGCACCCGTCACGCACAGGCATTAAATTACCCACATTGTACCATCAGGGGGGTAAGAGCCATGGCTTCTCCTCTTGGGTTGCTGCCCCTCCATGCTGCTGGAGCAGATGCTGAGCACCCCACAGCAGGCACATGGGGTGAGGGAACACAGAGCCCGAGGCAAGCACTGTCCCATGCCCCGGAGAGAGCCACCAGCAGGCAGGTCTCTCCACAGCCCAGGAGGGCACCTGTTTGTACCCAGTGCTTTTCCTTTCCAAGACTCACCTTTTGATATGTTTCCCTCCCAAACTCGTATCCTCGCATGCTTCCAGCCCCACCCGTTGGAGAAGAAGCCCAACCACCCATCCCCATGCCTGGTGTTCCTCAACAACCCAAAGGAGTTGACGCCGGCTCCTCTCCACAGGACGGAGCAGCACTGGATCCATGCTCCTGTTCCAGCCCTCCAGTAAAGCAAGACATGCCGGACGGAAGGACAGAGCTTGCATCAGGTGCCAAAACCCAACAGACACACACTGTTAATAAGGTGTGGCCTTGTCCAAGTGAGACAGGAGGGCCTCTTCTAGTCGCCTGTTGGATACACTCTGACAGGACAGGCTGTAAGTACGGCTGTAGAAGCCAATTCACCTGGATCGGTTCCCTGCTCTGCTGCTGACGGTCTGTGTGACCATCACACTCCCCTCTCCCTCCTGGGCACCAGGCAGGAGTCCAGGACTCTAAACGTGATCTACAAGAGAAGCAGCACCAGAGCAGCCAGGTCTGCCCACCCGTGCGGTGACTGTGACACCCGGACTGCGAGGAGGACACAGCTTGTGTGCCTGAAGGAATGCCTCCCAGTGACAGCTCCAGACCTGGCAGCAGCTCCTCATGGGGAAAGGGCAAGTTACAGGGGACCTCCAAGGGCTTGGGGCAGGGCACAGCCTTTATCACTCATGGAAAAAGCCCCAAAGGCATCATAGTTTTCAGCTGGGGGATGCTAAGGAGGATCAGAAGCCCCTCAGGATGGAGGGAAACCTCAGCCCCAGGGCACAAACAAGGTCCCTCCCAGCATTAGCCCTGTCCCAGCACCGCAGCGAGGACTCAGGGCAAGTGTTGCTCCACAGCGAGATCCGCTCGGTAAAAATACAGATTGTGAGCATTTAAGAGAAGGAAATGGAATCGTCTTAGTTACTGGGGTGTCACTGGACAGAGGTGGAACCTGGAGAAAAAAAGGACCTAGAGTATTGCAGTGCCTTGCAGCAGGCCAAGCAGAGGATGGCACCTCCTCCTTCCCACGAGTCAACACTACAAATGGCCTTATTTCATGGAAATCTCTGCACAGCACAGGTTGGTGAGGGCAGAGAAGAACAACAATCAGAGCTCCTGAGGAAATAGGCTGTGGGCTTTCTGAATGACACAGGGCTTCAGCAACACGGACTCCACCGAGATCCTAGAAGGGGTGATGCTCAAAGGCAACTTGATGGGGCCGCTATTTCCATGCTGAGCGAGGAGGAGGTGGGGAGAGCTGCTGGCACAGCAGTGTGGTGGCCAGTGCCCCAGATACTCAGTGACAAAGGTAAGACTGGAGGGTCTCCATAACTGATAGCTCATGAGGAAGCCAATCAAACCCCGAGGATCTTTCAAGATAATCTCAAACAACTTGCAGGCAACTTGCAAGACCTCAAGGGAGGCAGATGGGGCCACCTAACATCTTCATCCCTGGAGATGACTCACCAATGACCAATAATCTTCCTCATACAGGCTGGTTTCAGCACCTCATCACACTTGTTCTCCAGCTCCAACCCAGTAACCGCAGTTGGGAGCTGCTACTAGTGTCAGTAACTCATGAAGAGCGTTGGTGCAGAGCAAGGTTGAGTAATGGTCTACAAGAGACTTACTTGAAGTCTGGATGAACCCTTGGAACAACTGGATCTTCTTAAGAAATATGGCTGGCCACTTCTCACACTCCAGTACTTGAACTTCAAAAACTTCCTACCTAATCTCTTGTTCTGCTGTTGTTGAGCACGGAGACCCACAAGTGGCTACAGAAAGGTGGCCTTGGACAAGGTCTTCTCCTGTATGTTTGCATGTCACCTTGTGGTCTGCTGCTTTTTTCCCCCCCACATTCCCCTGTCCTGATGTGCTACTGCAGAACAATGTACTTCCATGTTAGCTCAAAACCAGGACAGTTGTGAGCCCACATCAGAACGCAGACACCAAACACAGACGTGATTGAGAAGCCAAGGCCTTGCAAAGGCTTTGACTAACTTCCACTTCCACCGACTTTGTTTCTTGTTGCACCCAGATGGGATCTTTGACAAATGGGATACTGGAAAGAGCTCAGTAACGTGGGGGAGAAATTCACCCTTTCTGCAGTCATCAAGCCCTGACCACGCTGTTCAGGAAGCCAGACTGGAGGGACAAGAAGCCAGATCAAGGTACACCACCCACTGGCACCCCAAAAGCGTTGACTGCTACAGCCAAAAGGGGAACCTCAGCGAGATCCTTCATATTTTACGATTGAGGGAGCTGGGACTGTTTAGTTTGAGGAAGAAGAGGCTGAGGGGAGACCTCATCACTCTCTGCAACTGCTTGAAAGGGCNGCACTTACCCAAGGGTTTTGGTACCAGGGCAGCTCTAAGTCACCAGTGAGATAAAGTTCAATCCTGTAAGGAAGGGAAGACTCATTCTGGACCTCAGGTCTGCAGGGTCCACATCACCTGCAGCCCTGTCCGAGGCAGACCCTGTTCCTCCTCACCATGGAGGGCTTTGCCATGGAAAGTACGAGGTGCCGAGATGGGAGTGCAGGGGCTGGGTGAACTCTGAGGCCGGTAACGGGCTGTCCAGCCCCAGGTAGCCACAGCGGGCACGGGGCCAGCACTGGGCTGAAAGGAGTCCTTCATAGGGAGCACAAAGGGCAGCCTGTGAGGGGCGAGCGCCGGGAGCCGGAGTGCGGAGCAGCGCGGGGCGCTGTGGTTCCCATGAACGTTAAATAAACTTGTTTACAGAGAGGCAGGGCTGTGTGTGTCGGCAGGGAGAGCAGAGGGCTGCCTCTGCACCCTTCCCCTCTTTGTCTGCACGAGGCAGGGAGTTTCCTTTTCTAATGGGGTGAAAAGCAGTGGAAAAAAAAATATTCCACTCAAAGCCCCTGCGCTGTGAGGAGCCACCTCTGCACCTCTAACGCAGCAGAAGATCGTTCTGCCCCGGGGATGGCTTCTCACACAGGCTAGTTCCATCTTGTCCTGCTCTGAGGTAGCACAGAAGACCAACTTCTCTGAGGCCTCGAGCCCCTAAAACGCGACAGGGAAAGCAGAGAAGTCTCTCCCGTGCCCCAGGATCCAAGTGTTGCATTCAGCAGCACAGAGCTCTTCAGGAGCTGCCCTCCTCCCCCTGCCAACACGACTCACCCAGTGGGGGAACCACTCCAAGCTGGGGTATTTCACAGGAGGAGAGACACAGGGAGGCACCCAGCACAGGAATGGCTCCAAGCTGGGGTATTTCACAGGAGGAGAGACACGGGGAGGCACCCAGCACAGGAATGGCTCCAAGCTGGGGTATTTCACAGGAGGAGACACACAGGGAGGCACCCAGCACAGGAATGGCTCCAAGCTGGGGTATTTCACAGGAGGAGAGACACGGATACAAACTGCAGCCGGGAGCAAGGACTGGTGAGGCTGGGGAGCGAGCAAGCACACACCCCAGTATTGGGAACTTAAAATACTGTAAACAAATCCTCACTCAGAGAGGGAGCAGATCCCACTTTCACTGGAAATCAATCTGTTTCTGCTGAGTGAGGGACTGTTCACAGCTAAGAGAAGACCTTACCTGGCTTGGGGGTAAGTAAGTGTTGCCACTGGGTTGCTTCTGGGAGCACAAGCGAGCCACAAACTGAAACTGTGCTCAAGAGATTAACGTTCCACTGTACAAAAATCAAAGCTCAGGGTTTGAGGAGGAAAATACCCACTTTTTAGTGCTCATTTCTTAGCTACTTGAAAGGTTTCCCAGCAAGGTGTCCTACAGGGGGAAGACGTGTGGGGGAAATACCAGCTGCGGTCCTTGTGTTCTTGCACCCACAGATGTTCCAGCCAGGAACAGCCATGAATTCCCCTGCCCTTATGAAAGCCCTTTTACAAAGAAGTATTTTCATCTTGCTAGAAGGCTGGCTAGGACCTCCCTGCCAGGCAAGATGCTCAGAACAAACTGGGAGGGAACCACGATCCAGCCTTGCTCCGGGTCTTGGGAGGCAGGACAAGAACTGAGGAAAACAAGGGCTGTGCTCCTGCTGGTTATCTTGGCCTGAGCCATCTCCTCACCTGTGATTAAAGAGGCTTTGAGGGAAGCAGCTCCCCATCCGAGTTTCTCCCCATCCACACAGAGCCCATATCTCCAGTGTTGCTCTGGAAGCTCATTCTCCCTCGTTTGTAAAACCCATCCTGGACCAGGCAGCCTTGGAGGCTGACTGTGCCCTCTGGACCAGGCAGCCTTGGAGGCTGACTGTGCCCTCTGTTCCCCTCAGCCCTCCCAGCTGTGCCCAAAGAGGGGTGGATAAGCCTGAAATTACTGACCACCTCCTTAAAAACCCAGCATCTCCCAGAACAGGTGTCTCACAGCGACCGTTCCCATCCTCTCACTGAGCCTAGGTGAAGCCCCCTACCTTCCCAGTGCTGCCACCAGCCTCGGGGTACCCTGCTCTGGACAGAAACCCAGTTTGGGTGCACACCTCTGCCTCTGACAGAGCTAAATGTCTCCAGAGACACCTTCATGTTTCTACTTCGAGCAGCTGTGGGGACATGCTCTGCTGGAGCAGAATCACGGGATCACGGAATTGTCAGAGTTGGAAGGGACCTCTAGAGACCATCTAGTCCAACTGCCCTGCCCCAGAAGGAACCAAAATGAGGAAAAAATAATAAAAAATATGTTTCTTTTAACGATTGTAACTTCTTCCTACCACTAAAAGCTGAGACAACCTGTCCCATCAGCTGCTGAGAGCCCCCCGTCTGCTGCTGGCTGATCCATCCACTCCTCTGCTGTCACTAAAGCTCCTGGAGGTGCCTCTGCTCTTCAGCTTAGGAGAAATTATAAAGGATTTTCTTTGTTTTCCCCCAACAGAAATCTTGTCTCAAGGCAGAGAGCTCCTTAACTCACCCCGGGCCACCGACCCCAAACTTAGTCTCCATCACTCAGCTATAATTCAGTAACTACTTAAGGGATGTTTTGAGGGGGGGGAGAGGAGGGAGGCAGGGAGAGGAGAGAGAGGAGCAGGTTAGGAGAAGATCTCACATGCTCTGGGGCTTTACATGCAAGCAAAGCTCCTTACCTGCCAGCGCAGCAGGGACCAGGATGCCGCAGAGCGTCAGCAGGACCAGGCGCAGGACTCTGTGGTGGGGCATGGCTTCCCTCAGGAAAAGTGTCAGCAGGAATTCTTAAAGCTCTTCAAAGCACGTAACAACTCTGAAAGGTCACTTGATGCAGCAAAATGAGTAAAAAAACCAAACTTTGTCCAGTCAGGTGAAGAATAAAAAAATATACAAAAAATCCCTTTACAACAGCAAGTGGACAGAAAGAGTGCAAAGCCCAGCAGAGACTCTCTCTCTCTCTCTCTCTGGCTCCTGGAGGACACCTCCTCCTCCCAAAGGCAGCTCCACCCTCTAAAATTCGTGCCTACAACCCCATAGGCAGCCGAGCCATCAGGCACCCCTGGCCCTGCCAGGCCAGCACACACCAGGGGGCTGTTGGCCAGCCCTTCCCAGAGGACACAGGGATGGTCCTGGAATGCCTTTCCTTGCGGCTGGCCGTCCCATGGCACAGGAAAACAACACAGGAGCCATTGGGAGGCCTAAACCCCAAAACCGAGCAGGCCACCGGAGGGTTGCGCTCCCTCCCGGGCGTGCAGGGCAGTGGTGGTGGTCTTTGCAGGGTGGGCACAGCCAAGAAGAAGGGCCTCAATCTTTGGAGGCTAAAGGAGCCTGAAAGAGAGCCAGAGCGTCTCGGTGGCACCCTGGGTTTGTGGGTGTCATACTTACAGAGGTGGGCGAGGAGCCACGCGTGGTCTCCACCAGCAGAACCGCCTGTTAGAACGTGGTACGTCTTCCTACAGCCCCCTCCGTCCCGGCCCTCCCCAGGGAAAACCAGGAGGTTGGTTCCAAATCCCAGAGACTCAGGAAAGGACAAGGTGTTTTGAGAAGGGGAACACTCCAGCTCACCATCACTGGACAGAAGAATTTCATACAGTTTGGTTTTGTTTTAAAAATGTTGATAGGAGGACGAAATCCTTGGCTTTTTTTCATTCAGAAAAAGTCCTTGTAATAAAGCAGATCAACATCCCCACTGTCAGTTCCAGGAGAGGCTGGAAAAAGCAGAGAGGACCCAGCACTGTCCCTGGCAGCTAAATGAGAAGTTGGGAAGTACCTGGTGAGATGTGTTCAAAGAAACCAACCTCAGACACCTCCAGTGTCAAATTCAACACCGTTCTTCAAACTCAGGTCAAAGCCCCATCAGCTTTCCAGGAACGTGCCTCGGGCTGAGAAGGTGCTGGAAGCACATCAATAGCCACCCAGCAAACCACACGGCTCCTGTCACTACCTAAACAGGCCCTCCGTTTGTCACAGAGGGTGGTGTGACAGGGCACCGTGCTCACGGGCACCTCAAGGGCAGTGGGAGGACTGTCTGGTGAAGAGAAGATAGTTCTGCCACTTGTGTGGTGAGCTTGCTAGCCCTCTGGTCTCGAGCCCATTGTGTCCAGTAAGTGACCTTTGCTTCATTATCATAGAATCATTCCAGTTGGAAGAAACCCTCGGGATGATGGTGTCCAACCATCACCCCTACTCTACAAAGTTCTCCCCTACACCAGATCCCTCAACACCACATCTAATCTACTCTGAAACACAGTCAGGGATGGGGACTCCACCCCCTCCCTGGGCAGCTGATTCCACTGACTGACCACTCTCTCTGTGNAAAATCCACATGAAAGCGCACCCCCCTGCACATGCTAATGAAGACAACAGAGATCATGCTAAACATGTATGACCATGGCAGTCCTCTCTCCACCCAAACCATGCTACACCTCACCCGAGGGATGGGACAAACCTGAGAGGGGGCTGTCATAGAATCATAGAGTCATTCAGGTTGGAAGAGGTCCTTGGGATCATCAAGTCCAACCATCAGTCCCACTCTACAAGTTCCCCCCTACACCAGATCCCTCAACACCACATCCAATCTACTCTGAAACACAGTCAGGGATGGGGACTCCACCCCCTCCCTGGGCAGCCCATTCCAGTGCCTGACTATAGCACTGACACTGTCTGTAGCAAGGGGTGGAGTCTGCTGATTCAGCAAATATAAAAGGGGAAAATAAGTGCCCCTAGGAGAGAACAAAGACCACTGCTGGGCCTGGGAAGAGTTTTCCAAGAAGAAAGAAGATCCCGTGCGGCAGGATTCCCTGAAAGAGATGCTGGAACCAGGACTGGTGATCTCTTTCTCTGTTGTTTTCTCTTTTCCTTTCTCTATCCTTCAGTTTCTCTTTTTCTCTTACATCTGTCAAGTAAGAGAGTTGTTCAGCCACGACCCCAGGTTCAGGAGCCAGAGCGTTAACATATTCAGAGGGAGGTCTTCCCTGCAGGCCCCTTCCCTAACTCTTAGAAGCTGAGCAAGGTCCTGGGGCTCTGACACACCACTGGGCCTCCTCCCTGCTCAGGCTGCTGCTCTCCCTTCCAGTAACCCCTCCTCCCCAGCCCAGCTGGAAATTAACAGGCTTTTTGTTTGTTTGTGAGATGGTAAGAGAGCAGTCCAAAATAAGCTTGAAGAAATTAGATCACACCATTAAAAAAAATTTTAAAAAGAGAGTACTTATGAACCTAAATCTAAAAAAAAAATTAAAAAAAATAATTAAATGAAGATATCAAAGTCAAATTATCAGCCTAAACACATACAGTTATCTCCAAGACATAAGCTAAACATAATGCAAAGCTATTGTATAAGTTAGGTCTTAGTACACCGACTTCATATCCCGTGTGGTCACGTGAATGGCAGAAGGACACTCACCAGTAGCTCTTACTGGGATTTTCCACACACAAAAAAAACCAACCCAAACAGCAAGTATTTAAAAGAAAAAAAAGAAGGAAAATAAGATTTTTGTCTAAACCGGGAAGCCTACAAGGTGTCCGTGCGGATTTTCCACTGAGGGGAGAAAGAAAAGCTCTCATTTAGGGAAGGGAACTGGGATGGGTGGGGTGGTTACTGACTGGCAAAGAGAAAAGGCTGGGCAGCCCAGCGTTGGCAGTAACAGCAAACCATCCCTGGCTTCATCCCTCCTGCGTAAACACCGCGGGCGTGAACGCGCGTGTTTCTGCCCAGAGAGGTGGGCTGGGGGGAAATCACAGCTCTCCTCTCAGAGTCTTCCGATCTCAGCTCGCTCTTGATCATTTTGAACTCTTAAAATTATCAAGTATTAAAAAAAAAAATAATAAAAAAATCCCAAACCAACCAGAAAACCAACCAAAGCCACGGGTATTCCTCACCAGGGACGGAAGGAAGCAGCAGTTGTTGTTCCACATCCTGTGCTGTTTCTTGATGAAAACTGATGCGAGTCGAGTTTTGGGGTCAGTTTTAGCACCAGGAATTATCTCAAAACTCAGCTTTGACAAAAGCAAGCAGAAAGTTTTCTCTCAGATATAATACAACCAGGTTTTATTTAAGTTCTCTCTTCCCCCA
>VZTM01035673.1:12270-36027 GCA_013400555.1 Jacana jacana
CCAAAGGTAGCATTTTAAGGGACAAATTCAACCTGAAAGAAGAGATGCCACCCCATTTCTTTTATTTCCCCCCCTTCCCCCCCAGAGTAGAAGTCCCCACTTGTCCAGGAAGGCTGGACAGGAGTCCCAACAGGGAACTCCACCAGCTTCAGCATCACCACCTAATGAAGACAGACTCGAGCATTCCCTCCAAAAACCAATGTGCTGAGAAGGGCTGGCAGGGGGTGTGCAACGTCAAACCAACCCTAGCTAATCTGCGCCCGCCACCGCCCCTCTCCTGCTGTCACCAGTTCTAAGGTTAGCTTATGAATGCAACTCCTGGCTTGGGAGAGCACCTCTTGCCCTGATGGAGCACGGAAGTCAGTATCTGTGTGGCATTTTGGTTTTGACCAACATCTGTTAACCACAAACTCTCTCTCTCTCTCTCTCTCTCTCTCTCTCCATGACTGCATGTGTTGGATGTGGTAAGAGGAACCAGGAGAGGGAAGCAATGGTTTGCAGAATCCCAATTGATATTATTATTTTTTTTTTTTCCAGGTATGTCAGCAGAAGAAATCACAGCACAGTGAAAGCTTGCTGCCCAAATCAGCCTTGTTGTCAAGGAATCCTGTTTTCCCACCCTCCCAGGACTCCGAACAAAAGTCCACTCGACTCTAGGCTGAGGGGGAGGAACCACGCCTGTGCAGTCCTGGGCAGAAAGGGTTTGCTGGGGCTAGAGGAAGCAGCCTGAGATGATTGATCCTGTGATTCACTGCCAGGCGGAGGAGAAGGCGTGGTGGAGAGCACTGTGTCCAAAACGGAGAATCCATGGTTAACAGATGCAGGAAAAGCCAGTCGATTTGCACATGCTCAGTAGTCTTCCAAAGTCTCTATTTCTCCCATATTGAGCCGCTCTGATGAGGCATTCACTGAAAACCCTGTGAACCAAAAAGGACTTGGGTTAAAAATCCAGCTGTGGTATACAGCATCTGATGTGATACAGCTGTTCCATCCAGTACCATGTGTAAGAAAACAGAACACACACAGCAAATAAAGGCTAGAGATAGTTACCCAAACTGCTTGGGTTTTTTCCCTTAATGAATCAGAGATAAATCAAGTGCATATTTCAGCAAGTATCCCTTGGTCTTCAACAACAGACCAGGCAGAAGACTGGTTCCAACTTTCATTTTAGAAGATGTCACCTGCAGAGCTTGTACGAGGCAAATCGAGGCAGAAGGGTGACGCTGCTCGGCAGAGGCTTGGAAGGGAGCACGTTTGGAGTCAACCAACACTTGGAAGTGCCTGTCAACACTGTACTTACGCTGTGCAACAGCCAGAAATACACATCTTCTCAATCCTGAAGCCAAGTGTGGAACCATGCTCAACACTTCAGGGGGTGTGAGCAATTCTACCCCTCATTTTAAAGTCTAAAAACACATATCTATGAAATCTCATGGCAATTCCATGTACTTCCATGGGGTTTGTTTTGGGGTTTTTTTACCATGTTCTGTCTCACAAACACAACACAAATGTATGGAGTTATCAAGGGCTACACAGATGGGCTCAAGATGCAACTAAACTACCCAAACCTTTTAAACTTAAGTGCTTAAGACATCACACACATGAGAAAAGTCTGAGATAAAGCAAAAACAGTTTTTACAAGGTAAAAAAAAAATCCAATATATCACACGTGACTCCTACTGAAATCCAATCTTTATGGTTCTACCAACCCCACGTGGAGCATGAGAAAAGGAAAGCTTCCCTGTGTAAGGCCACTAAACACAAACCTGACACCTCATTGTCTCGAGACTGCTGTAGGCTTGCTCTGTGCTAGAAAAGAAACTCCTTTGCCCAGTCATCTTCAACATAAAGCAACACAAAGTGCTGTGTTCAGTAGGTTTAACAAAATTGCTCTGGCTCCCTCTCGTGGCAGTATGTTACCTAAAAGTTTGGGGAATTTGTATTAGCACTGATTTTTAACGAGCTGCATGTGGTGCTTCTCCTCCAGCTGCGACTTCTTAACTGTATCCACTGCTTGTAACATGAATTACTTGAGCAGCTCTTTAAACTACTCAACTGAAGAAGATTTAAAAAAGCAAAGGTGGGGCTCTGTTAAAGTCTTAAAAAAGCAGAGACTCCCAGGTGGCTAACACCAGGCCTGCTCTGCACAAGTGTGAGCTAAGTAGCACCAGCACAAGAAGTGGCCCAGTGCAGTGCCCCAGTTCCCTTTCTATCAGGTGGCAGTCCAAATGTGGACACAAGGAGAGCACTACAGCAATGCATTACAGCTCACAACGCTCATTGTTCCTATACTTACACGGTGCCACTGTGAAAAAACCCTTCCATCAATGAATGCTGTCCCACCCTCACATAAAAATTAAGATAATTTGGGGGAAAAAAAGAATACTGATGATATCATCTCCACTGCCTCCAACTCAAAACTTGTGACCACTTTTTAACTTTTCTTTTTTTTCCAATAAGATCTTTGCTATCTGTTCTGCCTAGCGTGGTTAGTCCATGGAAGAAGGCAGGAAGGGATAAAAGCAAACCTCAAGAAGCTGTTTCTGATGAAGGAACAGAAAAGAAGCTTTTCTTAACAGATGGGATTAGCATTAATCCAATAAAATAGGTAAAGGTCAATTCAAATACTGGAACAAATTCTTAAGACACTTCAACCACTCTTTGAATTCTGGAGACAACTTCAAGGTAGTTACCTTTCCTGTCAAATGCAGTATGCCCACCTAAGGCTAACTATTGAATTCTACACTCCACAAGGCTTTTCCCAAATTAAACCTTAATTTCTAAAAATTAAAAACCAACCTAACAAGCTGGGATCTGCACGAACCATCTTCTGCTTCTTCTTCTTCTTCCCGCTCTGCACAGCCTCAAAATTGGATTGCTGGTTGTTGCTCTGATTGGTCTGAAAGACCGAATGTAGCGAACTGTGGTTCATGCCCCACACTGAGTCCTGGAGAAGAAAGCAAGGACAAGATTATAAAGTGCAGTTAAGTTTGGTTTATTTACATTTGGAAACGCTCAGAGAGCTCAAAGCGCTTTCCATCCAACATATCCTTCTACAGCACCTCCTGGATCAGCGCACTAAGACACTATTTGATCTACAGTTGGTAAGAAAGGCCACTTGCTTCTGCAGTAAATACGTGAAATCTGCTTTATTCTCTGTCTCACATGACCTGTAAAATCCTCCTTATCGACCCACTGGAAATGCAGACTCTCCCAACTCAAACAGGGTCCCTAAGGACCGTAGGGAGATTTACCTGTTGCTGCTGCTGTTGTCGCTGCTGACTGGCTTTCTGTTTGGCACGGCGCTCGAGAAACTGCTTGGCAAACTCCTTGGCCTCAGGAGTATCTCCAAGATAGGCTCTGATGTAATCATGGACCTCATAGGGAGACTCCACTTCCTTCAGGAAAGAAACAAACGTGGGAACTGCAAGAAGAAGGCAGACGGTGAGGGAATGGCACGTTGCTGTGTGAACACGTGGCGTGGAGTAGGCACAAACTTTGGATTCCTGTTTCAAATATTTCCTTATCTAACAGCAATTGCAATTGCTCCCCTACTGTGAAACCCTCCAGTGCAACACTTCATCTGTTCTGCAGTCTAAGGAAGCCAGCTAAGGTGATGAGAAGGGAAGAATAAAGTGACAATCCTACGGGTGGGTCAACCCATCACCTTCAGCCACTGCCAGTTTTCCAGCTCAAATTTAATGCCAGGCCCAAACAGCACTACGTTTGGCACAACACTCAGTGCTGTCATCAGGACAGTCCCTTTTTGGCTGGAGCTCAACTGGTGACACTCACAGTGGCTGCCACAACCTGCAAACACCTGAGGTTGAACAGGTAGCTCACTTGCCAGCCTTCCTTACCGCCTTTCTTTCCCTTAGACACCAGGACAACAGCCTGCCACCTGTGGCACTAAGTAGCTTTGGAAGCATGGAAGCTCCCTGTGGATGTATGGCACCACAGGGCCACAGCCTCTCCTCAGGTAGCAGAGAGCACAGATGGGGCTGTCTTCCTCCAGGAGGAGAGAAGCTGAGGCACTGCAGTTGTTTGTGTGAGGTGTGGAGCTGACTCTTGGGGCAGGTCCTGGCTCTGGTTCCCCAGGCAGATCCTAGGGTCCCACAGGCCTTCAGCTTTGCAGGGTGCAGGTGTTGGAGCACACGGATTTGCACAGGTCCACGTGGGAGGCAGTAGGAAGCCTGCAGAGCTTTGCTACAAGGTGATACCAGTTTGTGATCCCCAACTGGAAGTTCCTCTATGTGCCCTCCGGCAGAGTCAGTAAAAACCAACCAGTTTCACACCCCAAAATACACACAGGGGCATATGATAATTTGGCCTGCACTTAAACATGAACTTGATCCTCATCCATCTGCCTGATAACGCTTCCATGTTCACCAAAAACCCTCAAGCAGAGCTCTGGACAGCAGAGTTTAAAACTGCTCCCAAGCCCACTGATCTGCTGCAGTTAGCCCAACAAAAACCATGGAGAAAGTGATGCAGCCAGTTCTTCAGGTCACAGTTTAATGATGCCATTTTGCTGACTGCATTGAAAACATCACTGTGATGCCATTCTTTCCCTCAGAACTATCCAGGTCAGGAAAGAACCTGGATCCTGTTTCTCACAGTGGATCACTTGGGTTCCTCCCCACCTCTTACCATCTAAGTTGTTGGCTGTGTTGAGTGCATGAAGCATCTGTTCACACCACTGAGTGAATCCATCCTGGGCTTTATTAACCCCTTGGAACAATTTCAACAGCTTCTCCTCTTCTTCCACCTTCTTATTTTGTCTACTTGTAATACCCACAGATTTACTGAGATAAAAAAAACACAGAATAAGTTATAAATTACCAGACCCATAAAGCTGATTATAAATCAGACTCATCAAGTACAGCGTTACAGAGTTCACTAGTTCACAAAATGCAAACACTGGTCAAGAACCAACTCATTCTCCACGTAGATGACAAAATAAATGGTGAATGGTCACCTACTGGCAATTTTATCTGTCTAAACAGACCCTGAGTGACACAGAAAACACGGAATACATGGGAAGCTGTTATAGCTGCTTAGTGATTGTCTCAGGAGTGAAAGCCTTTCTCTGCAAAAGCTCCATCCCCAATTCCTACCTGAGGCTGGCGTTGCTTTTGTTTTTATTGGTCGAGTTACGAGGTCCCACTTCCTTCACTGCATCGTCCCAGAAACCCATGTTTGAGTTTTTGGTATCAGCATTACTCCAGATGCTACTGACTAGGTCAGACGCCCACTGGTTGCTGGGATTAGTGTTTAGGGAGCCCCACACTGAATTCCCAATGCTGGTGTGCAGGTTAGAGTGCTGTTGAAACAGAACAAAGAGATCCTGGTTATTAGCACCACACCTGGCAGAACAGTCAGCAAACAGACACAGAGAACTCTCACATACTGTTTCCCTCCACACACTGATCAGATCAATCACCTTACGTACCGTAGTATTTCTGACTCTGTTCGGCTGCTGGTGCTGCTGTTGCTGCTGTTTCTGCATCTGCCTTGCCTCCTCCTGCTGTATCTCCAGCAGGGACTTGGTGGTGCCTGTTGGTTTGGTGACATTACCCCAGCCTGACAATTTTTGCTGCTGTTGCTGCTGCTGTTGCTGTAGGGCTTTCATTAGTTCACGCTGCTGACGCCTTTGCTGTGGTGGACAAGACAGAAGCACTTGTCTATACTTTCAGAAGACCATAACTATTCAAAAGTCTAGCTGGAAAACTGGTTTAAAATGGATTTCACCCTCTTCTGGAGGAGACTGGCTGACCTATTATATTTTGAGCCATTACAGTTCACAGAAGGAATTGCCAGAGTTGGAAGGGACCTCTAGAGATCCCCCAGTCCCACTCCCCTGCTAAAGCAGGGCTGCCCAGGGCACATCAGTCAGGGCTGCATCCAGGCAGGGCTTGAAGGTCTCCAGAGAAGGGGACTCCACACCCTCCCTGGGCAGCCTCTGCCAGGGCTCTGCCACCCTCACCCCAAAGAAGCTTCTCCTCATCTTTGAATGGAACTTCCCATGTCCCAGCTTGTGCCCATTGCCCCTCGTCCTGTCACTGGAAACCACTGAGAAGAGTCTGGCTCCATCCTCCTTCAACCCACCCTTCAGACACTTAGAATCACAGAATCATTCAGGTTGGAAGACACCCTTGGGATCATCAAGTCCAACCATCTGCCCTATTCTACAACTTCTCCCCTAATTGTGAGCATTAATAAGGTCTCCCCTCAGCCTTCTCTTCCCAAACTAAAGAGTCCCAGCACTCTTCTCATCAGGGAGACGGTCCAATCCCTCCATCATCTTTGTTGTCCTTTCTTCCTCCAAGAAGGGAAACACTAAGTAACCAGTCAATACAAACTGCTCATTAGCCTAGGACAGAATCAGTTTGCCTAATCACAATTGCAGCCACCTAAGCATTTGGGGGCTTGGAGGAACACCTTCTCCTACCACCACTTGTCCCTCTGCCCCTTAAAATGCTCTGGTCACCTAAGCATTTGGGGGCTTGGAGGAACACCTTCTCCTACCACCACTTGTCCCTCTGCCCCTTAAAATGCTCTGGTCTCAGCTGCAAACAAACTACAGTATGAAAGTGAAATAACTTGATATTGTTACGTGAATGTGTTATGTATTAGCACCCACATAGTCGAGTCCACTCTTACCAGGTTACACTGCCAGCCTACTTACCTCTTCTCGAAGCTGCCGCTCTCGTTCTTCTTCTAGCTTTTGGATTTCTGCCAAGGACAATGTGGTCTGGGATTGACAAGCTCCTGAATTTGATTGCTGACCCCATGTTGAAGACGAAGGGAGCTGGGCCAAAACCCACATAAATTAAGAATTACAACATGCTTTGAGAGAATACTGCTGAAGTATAATCATGAAAAAAGGGGAAAAGAAAGGCCACGTCTAAACTCTAGCAAAACATTGGAAAGCATAAAGAGTTAGAAAAGCACACTCAAAGTACAAACTGTGTGTTTCCTTCAATTGCCATCTCATGCATCATAGTGTCAAAGATACACCAGTAATGAACAGACATGGAGAACTCCAACTTGCTATTCCTTATGAAGACTAAGGTAACACATAACTGCCTGAACAACAGCAACCTGTTTTGATCTAAAAAGCTTTAGAAACTTTGCATTGGCCCTTGCTCAGTGCAGCAGAATAAACTCTTCTGTACTCAGGAACCTTTCCCAGGTGTTTCTATCAACTGAGCCACCTTCTTTTGGGTTTTGCGACTCACTTTCCTTTTCTTTCAGCTTTTCACCCTCTTCCCCCCTCCAGATAGTTAATCCCTCCCTGCTCTGCTCAAGGTGACCGAGACAGCCCTGAATTCAGCTGCTGTTTTACTCACTGCACTGAACTGGGGGGAGCAAGTTAAGCCGTGGAAACCCATTACCTTCATTTGTGCAAGTTGCTGCTGTTGCTGCTGCTGTTGCAGCCGTCGTAAAGCCTCCTGCTGCTGCTGCCTCTGTCTCATTATTTCCTTCTGGCGCTGGAGTTCCAGCTCCTTGCGCTTTCGCTCTTCCTCTTCCAGCCGCTGCCTGGCTGCCTCTTCTTCCATGCGTAGCCGACTCTCTTCAAGTCGCCGTTGAGCTTCCTCCTCTTCACGCGCCCACTTGGCAGCCTCCTCTTCCTTCCCAGGACATAAAGAAGAACACTAAGTCGAAGCAGACTCAGAACATCTAAACTGCTTCAGCTCTCTAGTATGGAGAGCCTGACAGAAGAGACAGAGGCCTTTATGTGTGTAATCTGTGCTGGTTAGGGTTAAGTTCATTTAGTTTCACACTTCTTAGACAGGAAAGCCCAATAATATAGTCTACATCACCTCAAAATGTAGCTTTCCCATTGCTCCACCAAGGGACTCAGAAGAAAATGACATATTGAGGTGCTGGAGCAAGTGCAGAGGAGGGACACAGAGCTGGGGAAGGGCATGGAGAATAAATCTTATGAGGAACGATTGAGGGAGCTGGGACTGTTGAGTTTGAGGAAGAGGAGGCTGAGGGGAGACCTCATCACTCTCTACAACTGCTTGAAAGGGCATTGGAGAGAGGTTGGTGCTGGTCTCTTCTCACGGGCAATGAGCAACAGAAGGAGAGGGAATGGCTGCAAGCTGCAGCAGGGTAGGGTTAGGCTGGACATGAGGAAAAAGTTTTTCACAGAGAGAGTGGTCAGTCAGTGGAATGGGCTGCCCAGGGAGGTGGTGGAGTCCCCATCCCTGACTGTGTTTCAGAGTAGATTAGATGTGCTGTTGAGGGATCTGGTGTAGGGGAGAACTTGTAGAGTAGGGCTGATGGTTGGACTTGATGATCCCAGGGGTCTCTTCCAACCTAAATGATTCTATGATCCCCCTAGTTCAGACTAGGTAATTTCACACCACTTTCCCTCCAGGAACCTTGCAAGTCTGAGCTGCTTCTATCAGCTTACACTCACATTCAAGCACTGCCATAGTTTCAGTGGAATAAAAATCGACAGGAATAAAGGCAGAAGAGGTGTGGACATGAAAGACGACGACAGAAGACAAAGATGGTGATGTTTTCTGTTGTTACTGGACACTAGAGTTACAAAGGAAAAGATGCTTCTGCTAACACAGGAGATGACTGTGTGGTGGGACAGAAATGGTGATGAAGGTCTTTAGAAGGGAGGGCCTTGAAAAGGAATTGTTAAATAGTAACTGGCAATTCCGAAATGGACCTGGATGTTAACGTGAAATCAATCTTGTTTCAAGTTTAGTTTGATTTTGGGACTATGCCGGTATCAACTTGGGGGTTGGAAGCTCAAGCTCCCCAATATGGCTGTCTAAAGCTGACCCCCAGGGAAAAAACAACCCCATTTATAGCAGGAGAAAAAGGGAAGAAAAAACCTGAAACTTTGGTAGTGGGTAAAGTCTTGGCCTAGTACAGAGAGACTGGCAGAACTTATCTCAGATGATGTTAAAGATCACTATTCTACAGTACAGGCTCAGAGAGTGACAATACCAAGCAGGTTATTATTCTGGTGCTGTACTCTGCCTTTCTTTTCAAGAAAGAAGTAGAAATACCGTGCTGCAAAGCCCTTCTTAAGGCTCAAACATGAAAGAAAATGCTCATTCCCCACAAATCTCTTTTCCAAAGGGCAGATGGGATTCTGATTATTTTGTCTGAAATCAGAAGAGAGGCAGACATTCTATTTTTCATTCACTTGATACTGTCTACAAGAAGCTTTGCCTTCCTCCACCAAAACCGATGATCTCTCAGGCACGGGCTCAAGTTTCAAAACTTGTTCATTCTGGCAGCCTCCATAATTAAACATATTAGGGGTCTTTTGCCATTTTTCACCTGTTTACGAATTAACTCCTCTCGCTGCCGTCTTTCCTCCTCTTCTCTTCTTCTCTCTTCCAATCTTCTAAGTGCTTCCTCCTGCTGTTGCCTCTCCTCTTCCTCCCGCTGCCGCCTTAGTGCAATTTCCTGCTCTCGTTGCCGCCTCAGGGCTTCCTCCTGGAGTTGGGAACAAGGTGGCAATCTATAAATGCTGATCTATTGATGGGCCACATCAGAACACAGACTACAACAGGGTCTGGGCCAGGTAACTGGCCTCAAGAATAGCTCCTTAGCTCCAAGCTAAGCAATACCAGAACAACTGCATTAAATGCTACAGACCCACATTGTTAACGAGTTATTGTGATGCAATCTCCAACTTTTCCTTAGTGTAACTTGTTTATGTAACACATGAAATCATTGCCCATCTGTGGTTTTAAATAGAATGGTGTTGAGAATGAAAACAAAGTGTGAGGCTACTCTTTCTGATATCTACTAACTGTATTTGAACACACATATGTATATTGCTTTTTTTATGTCTATGTGGGTATCAATAATTCCTCTTTTTTGGGGGAGCTGTCGCTTCTAAGCTGGGAGCTTTTCCTACACATAGGAGTTTCTAAACCCTTGTAGGGCACTGGAGTACTCAAACTCAAACCACACCTCCAGACACCAGAAATAAGCTGAAGAAGCCCAGTGCACTTAAGGACGCTGCATCCTTTGGAAGCCCCAGAAACATGGAACTCAATGAAAGGGCTTTTACTGGGCTATTCCTATACTATTTAAATATTATGGGCAACAAAAGGTCCCTTGAGGGCTTTGGCTTTTTGGCCATCCCTAAATTATTTAAATACCTACCAATGGTTTGCTTTCCTAGTGGCAAAATTATTTACTGACCTCAAAACCAGACGTCAGCACCCTTCCCTACTGCTCCGAGGATCAACGTAAACAGAAACTTTTCCATTCTGCTACTTGCATTTTAGAGGAATAGGGCACAGCCAGCCTCCTGCTGCCTTCCCATACAGTCTTAAAGGGGAGCTTAGCTGTGCAACTTCTCTTCTAAAAGTTCTGACTTTTCCTTGTATAAAATCACCTTGGGTTTATTGCCTGTTCTCATCTCTGAGGTCTAGCACCTGCTATTTATCCCTTCTTCTCTCCGTGGACTTATCCTACCAGCTCAACCTAAAGATCCTCCTCTTTGGACGAGAACATCTTTAAAAGCTTTCAGAAATAGCTTTTCCTTTTGAATGATGAGTACTGTGCGATCATACTCTCACAAGTTTAGGTTTTTTAAGCAATGCATTATTCCCAGGATGAAGGGAGACTAACTGTGCAGCATGGATATGTGCTTTGAACTCTGGTCAATCAAAGAAGTTAATTCTGAAATCTCAGACTCTTTTACTGGATCTGATCTCAAACCTCCCTACACACACAGCATAGACAAACTGAAACACAGCTCCATGAACAACAGGAGCAGGTTTCTGACAATGGAGAACTTCAGATGTCTACAATATAACTGTCAGTAGACAGGCTGGGTTTTTTAATAAGCAATCCTTACTGCTTATAATGGCACTGAGGAGCTGCTGGCTGCAAGCTAAGAGGCAATTCATACTCCTGTATATCACTTAAGTGGTTCATAGTGCTAAATGTGTTAGTTTTTCCTCCTACTAGCTGTACATAAAACAGTAGCCCATGAGTCTCAAGAGCCCATTTTCTCATAAAGCAAGTTTTTTCATTTGTCATATTCACAAAAGCTTCAAGCACCACCACACAACAATTAGACCATTTTGTTATTTGGGCCTGTCACTGAACTAACTGGACACATACAGTCAAGGCACAATAATCAAGTGTCCTCAATAAAAAAGTGTTGAAAAAAGTGCTTCTTGGGTTTTGGTTTGTTTGTGGTTTGTTTGGTTTTTTTTCTTCTTTTTTTCTGAAAAGTCTACTGAGGAGGCTGGAGGTGTGCCAGTCAGCTTAGCTGGACTAGAGACCACACACCAGGATCTCAGCTCAGGATGCCCAGTGGCCAGCCGGGCCCAAGGGGGATGCTCAGCTCTAATCACTGATGTAACACAAGGTACCTGAGAGAGATGCATAAAGTCACCAAGTCCTCTTTTATGGCAGCAGCTCATTGACATCTCTGCCTTGCTTTCCCTTTGGGAAACGAGGCAAGAATTGCCATTGATAAAAGTGAAGGGACCTCTCTGCTGCTCAGGCATGCCAAGAGAGACACTGTTGAATGACAGCAATGAAAAAACCCAGAGCTCTCTCTCCTTAGAGGACTAAAGATGAACAGTGTTGTACCAACGTGAGGAAAAAAATCTGCAAGATTCTGGAAAGCTGTGAACCCTATGGCTGATGTAATTCTTTTTTCCTACTCTTCACAGCCATAGAAAAGGTTTGTCTTAATATTCCCTTCTCTATCTTCCTATTATTCAGTGGGGTGTTTTTTTGTTTGAGCATGTGACCAAAACCATTCAAAGCTCTCCAACTTTCTGCTGCTGCCTGGTATGGGAACCAGAGTCATTCCTTTGGCTTTTACTGCTCCCATACTCATGGCTTCCTGCTCCGAGAGAATCCCAATACTCTTTTAGCACCTTTTCCAATAATTGTTTTCAACACACGTATCTTGCTGTGCAACTTATTTCACATCTTTTACAATATCTATAGTTATTGCAGAACACACTGAAGTAGCAAGGCTCTTTTCAGTAGACTCTGGATTCTTAAATAAAATATTAGAGAGTTTCTGCAGTTATTTAACACCTGCAGTTCTGTTGTCTATGGTATTAGGGCTTACAAGTCTTTTAGTTTCATGGCTCTTGTCTGAACCAGGGACTTTAAAGAAAGCACTGAAGATACAATTCAGAGAAAACAATTATTAGCTCATTATTCAACCTCAATTTTTTTTTTTTCCTGAAAGTGAACAATCATTACAAAATAGAAAATATCAGATCAGAAACAAAAAAAGAAATACAGGAGCTACACAAGCTGGGCATTACTGTTTGCAATTCTACAGTGCAAGTAAGTGATGAAAACTACAAACAACTGGATTCAACATTTGGAATGACATTTCATCCTACAGAATTGAATTTCTATTAGTTAATTTTTTTTTTTATTTAGAATTCACCATCAACAGCATATTTACTAACCTTATATACTAGTCTTTTATGCAGTATTACATCAAAAGCCTTCCTGAAGTCCAGGCAGATTAAGTCTACTGCTTCACCCCTCTCAGCTCTCACTGTCATCTCCTCAAAAGAAGTTAATCAAATTTGTTAAGCATCATCTCCTCTGTATAAATCCATGCTAATAAATCAGTTAATCCCTAATTCTACAATGCCTTCCAGTACAGAAGTCAGATTCAAGTATTAGACCAGGTTTGTTGTTTGTTTGTTGTTGTTTTTTTTTTTAAATACAGAATACAATAATAATTTCTCTTTCCAGAGAAGTGCTTAAAACTCTTTTGTTACCTTTTCAAGACATTACTGCTCAGAATTAGGCATTTTGGCAATTATTCCATTGGTGATGAACTAAGATACTTGCTGTTACTGCTTTTCAACCGCATTCTGTTTCCTCCTTGTAAGTAATTATTTCCCAGGACATGTCAGAAAGGGAGAATCAGATTGTTTACTGTACAAATCCAAAGTGGACAAAACACTTTGGAATTTCATTGACATTTGTAAGAAGAAGTTACACACAGTAGCAAAACTGTTACTCTGAAAAGAAAAAACGCAAGTCTATTCATTTGAAGCCACCATGGATGAAACACATTGAGTTACCAGGTGATCAGCTGAAAATCAGTGATTATTAAAACAGATCTAAAGCAGTTTAACTCAAAATTTCAAACCCTCAGGTATATTATTGCTTTAGTGCTGCAGTAAATCTCGACCTAGAGCATCAAAGGATGCTTTTCCTCTGTATACCATAACGACTTGCTGTACACAAAGTAGATACATTAAACCAAGGAGCCATATGTTTACAGAGTTGATTGATAACAGGAAAGCTGAAGCTACCTACGTATCGCACAGTAGTTTGTTAACAGAGATGTTCAGTGACAAAACCCAAAGACTGAATGACCTGAGATCTAACTCTGAAATAAAAGTAAGGATTCTAGAGGCTTCCTCTAACTTTTGATCCTTAAAGCAGGATATGCACTTTACAACTGCCTCCCTAAGCACATACAAAATATTATAAGGCCAAAATTATTATTTTCTTTCACCTATTATTCATGTGCTACTTCACAGGGTATTTATTGACTAACTCCTTAGTGAATAACCTGAATGTGCTTGCCCTTCTCCTTTGCATGCAGAGTGAAAACTAACTTCCACTGTCCTTCCCTCCTACAACACTTGAGGAACAATTAATCTTTCTTCCATTCAAAATTCAGAAGTGAATGCTAGAAAAGTCAAGCTAATAATTTCCTCCATTCCATGTTCTTCTAAGATTAAGGATATGCTACAACTCCTAGATTCATTCCCCTACTGCAACACAGATAACATCAACAAATCTGCTTGTCCAAACCACATCCTCTCTCGAGTATCAGCTCCAGAAAATAAAGCTGACAGACTCTAGGATATAACCCAGGTAATTGTTTATTCAAATAAACTAATTTACTAAGTTTAAAAAAAAAACAAAAACCACAATGGGGGAAAAGAGCTAAACATAACATCCCTTTTTCCACTATAGCCCTCTACATTTTATTCATTTGAAAGAGCTGCTCAAGCTCCAGTCTACTCCAGAGGATGCCCTTATCTGAACTCTAGACTGCATAAATGGTGGAAAAACATTAAACATACAATAACTGGGCAACTAACTAACCCCTAGTATTGACACTAAGATGTTGGGAGGGAATATTCCAGTTGGAATAAAGCCTCTCAGCTCACATACAGGTCCCTATCTTGAAGTGAACCATCAGAGCCCATTTCTCAGGTCGCAATTCGGGCTCTTAAAAAAAAAAAAAAAAAAATCAAGAACAGAAGAATCATTTCATTTACTCACATGAAAAAATATTAGAGCTGTCTTTGTACAACACCTACCAAAGATTAATTAGACCCCACAGGATTCTTAAAGTGAGTTTTTATAAAGTATTAAAATTAATTAGAGATGAACTACATTGAGGAAACTCACTTGCTTCCTGCGGGCCAGTTCTTCTTCTTCCCGTCGTTTCCTCTCATCTTCCTGCTGCCTCCTAAGTAGCTCTTCTTGTTGCCTCCGAAGCTCCTCCTGCCTTTTCCTCTCCTCTTCCTCTCGTTTGGCCCTCATTTCCACTTCTCTCCTCTCTTGCTCTAGCTACAATTCACATAAAACTATACTCAGATGCAGGTAACGTATTCCTACACCATTTCTTAGGGCAACTCTGCTGAGATTACAGTGACAACATAACAGATGAAGCCTCTGAGACGCCCTCCCTTAATTGTAATTTTACCTATCAAGCTGGCTGCCTGCTGGGGTCAGATTGCTGAAGTTTTTCTAGACTAATTCTGACAATTTCTGTTCTGTAAGGAACACCAGTTCTCTAGTCAGACTTCCTACATCAGCTCCTCAAAACAACCTCTGACTGTAGAAGCTAGTAGCAAGTTGCTTTGCAGTCATCATAACATAATCAGTGTCAGGAAGTGTGCAGAATCATACCAGGTTTGAACTTGTGAAAACAATTTAATACCAGAGTAAGTGTGAAACAACCCCGAAAAAAAGGACTCTTACAATTCCCCAAACCAATTCTGGTGAAAAGATGCAATGATTAAAAGAACATCTCCCTGCTCCTAACTCAGGGTTTGGCATGGCAGCTCTTGACGAGCCAATTTAAAATAAAGAGGTGGCTAGTGAAGAGTTTTTCATCACAATTGTAAACAAAACCTTAACCCCTACTTTAGAGGTCAGTGATATCTCCAGAGCAATGGTTTCCAAACAGCAGTCTGCAAGGATTTCATAACAGGTTTTTATAACCCATGTTCTCTTTATGGTGTTTTCCATTAATACGTAATCAAACCCGTACAGAGCGGCCTGAAGATTGAAGAGCTTATGGTCTTCCATTGGCTCAAGAAACACAGCTACATTGCAGAACAGCAACCCCACCTTCTTACAGCACAAAACAGTTTCTGACCTTTGCAGCTTTGGCCTTCTCGAGCTGCTGAAGTTGTTCTAGAGCTGGTCCCTGAGCTGCAGTATCAATGGGGAGATCCCAGACACTGCTTCCTTCCCAGACTAGATAGTGAAGAAAACAAACATTGACAAGCAAAAATAAGCACATCAACAACAACAACAACAAAAAAAACCAACTGGAAGTAGGAAATCTTGTGTATGCAATTACCATATTTTATGAACTAAAATCATGACAACACATTTGTCTTAGTAAAGAGCTGTAGAACACGGCGTGTCCACTGCTGAAGGAAGGCTGGGTTTCCTACACAATTCCATCTGTGAAGCAGCTATTCAAACTCCTCCCAGCAGAGCAGAACACCTTTATAATATAACACTCAATCCCTTGGATCAAGACTTCCTATAACGCTGGGAAAAATTACCATATTCTTCACAGCTCTCAAATGCAATTTAAACTGCAAGGCAAAGCAGCACGAACCAGTCATAAAAATACTGATGCAGAAATAACTCCCCCTAGCATCAAAAAAAGGAGCAATCATATCAAAGACATTGGTTCTTAATCTGTGAGCTTTTCTCAACCTATCTGACCCGTGCTAAGCATCTTACCTGTAGGTTGTGAAGCTGACTGAAGTTCCCATATCGAGCCAGTGTCCGGCACTGACACAGACCTTGTAACGGGGGGCATCATGTTCTGTTCAGATATTCTGTAATACCAACAGCAAGAGTCAACATGCCACTTCCAGGGAGAGGACTGCTCTGAACACACATGAGAGTCAGTAACTTGTAACACACTCCTTCCCTTCCACACCTCTATCTAAAACAGAAACGTGATGCAGACAATACTACTCTGTTTGCAGAGTTCTTGCCCATCTCATCCCTGCTGCCAAGCCAAGGGCTAAGCCAGACACTGCTGCAGTTTTGCATTTGCTGCTTACAGTTTGGGGCAGGAGCATCTAGAACTGCAGGACTCAACTGGCAAAGCCATTCCACTACCAGCATCTTGTCAAAAAGGTGTGATTTCAACTATAAGATTTTCCTGCTCGTTTCCATAAACGTTCTCTGAGGTGAAGGCTACATATACAAAGGAATATTAGACATCCTGCAACCTGTTTCATATCCACATCTCCAAAACATGTAGTGCTCAAATATGAGCACACTTGAACAGGATGGACGGCTGACAAGGGTACAATTAACATTATCACAAGTAAGAGTCTAGGAAGAATGGCATTGGGTTCAATTCTGGGCTAACTCACCTCATCTTCAGGGCCTGGAACTGTTGCAAGAGAATAGCGAGCTGCTGCTGCTGCTGAGATGAGAGGGCTGCCTTCTGCTGCTGGGCCAGCACCTGTGCATACTGTTGCCTTCAAAAGAGAAGCAGAGAATCACTGGTATTTGTTCACTTGCTTATTCACATCATGCCCAAGTTGCAGAGGGTGGATACAGATTGATTCTCCAGGACTAATGCCCACTGACTTCTACAAAGTACACAGGAAATACTAGAGGATACCACAGAATGGGTGAGCTGTGTAACACTACTTCCCTTCCCGAGGAATTGCACATGCTCCAATTCACCTGGCTTTGATGACCACCCACCGACACAAATCCATCTCTTCCCCAGGATGTCACGGCATCCCCTAGTGCAGGGGCAGGCTCTCCCCTCATCAAATCATAAGCTGACAATCATAATGGTGGCAGATGCTTTCAGGACCCCATGAACAAATAGTTGGGATGATTGCTTTCTTTTTTGTTCCCCAACTCTTACAAAACTAATTGTTAGGAACTGGCCAGAACTAAAGAACTCTCAGCCTGGTCAAAAATAGATGACAAGCTGCTTTCTCCAGCAGGTACCTTCCACTGATCTTCAAAAAGCTGAGCAAGTGGACTGAAAATAAGTTCTGCCTTCTTCATCTCCACTCCAAAAGACACATAAACCTTCCCCTGACTCCCAGACACCTGACCTGCATCACGAGGGTAGCTGTGATTCAGTTGGACCATAACAGCTACCTGTATCACCAGTCTCACCAAAGCAGCTACACATGACACCAAAAAAGGACTCTGAAAAGCGTGCATGAGGTAGCCACACTCTATCCCAATCCTGGAGGCCATCAAGCCTCTGCTCTTTGTGGAAAACAAACTATTGCTGCTGGAGGTGAAGCACTCCCAGCCCCACTGCCCAAGGAAATGATGACAAGAAGCTGAACCCAGACGACTAGAAAAACACAGATCAGAACAGAGCCACTGGGAGCTCTCTGGGACTGGGAGCCTTACTGTATTAGGAGATGCTGATACTGGAGGTGCTGCATTTGGATCAGGGCCAGCTCTTGTTGCCTTGTCAGCCGCTCTTGGTCCAGCTCGCCCTGGGTTTAGGAAGAAAGCATTCTGTTTTAATAACACATAACAGCAGCAGTAGTACAGTGCAACTGCAAGCAATGTAAAAGTTACATTCTGAACTGAAAAGCCTAAGAAAATAGAAAAATACCCATACAGAGAGCAACATTTACGAACAAAGCCTGTAGTACAGTGACTGTGAGATACACAGCACTCATACCTATCACAGGACCCAGCTTTCTTGGTTTTGCCACAGACATGGCAAAGCCAACATTTTTAAACTGAGTGCATTTTCTCTTCTTAAAATGGTAATTTAACACAGGATTCAACTTTGGCTCTTGGAACAGAAAATAGTTCAATTTCTATTCGTTGCAGGACTCTATGGATATTGGAACTGTCGCATAATTACCAGGTGTGGAAGCGGTGCTGGACCTGGAGTGAATGGAACCCTGCCCCACATTTTCATGATGTCTCCCAGCGGCTGGAAAGTCTCATCACAGGCTCTCTTGACCAACAGTGACATAGTGAAGTATCCAGCCTGGAACCACTCTGCCATCTCCTGATTACTGAAAGGACCTGAAAGAATACCAACCAATACACATAGGGGGAAGGGGAAGCAAGGCCAAGTTGAGTATATGGGGAAACAAAGAGCATGGTGCTTGTTAAAGCAACACAGTACCTCGCCTTCCTGTCCATCTCATCCACTTGTCTGGACAGACAGTACCTTCAAGGCTGAAGTGTCAATGCACACGCCTAGATCTTTGCATTCCCCCAGAGAGTCTCTACTGAAAAGCCTACGACTGCTTTTACCCTGCGTTGGAAGTAGGTGAGTCAACTCCAAGATGAAAGCCAAGCAACCATGGTGGTGTGGAGCTTGGTCCACCAAATACACATCCTGCCTTTCAGCAGAGCTCACCACTGGGGTAACAACAGTCCAGTTTGGACCTCAGCAGTACCCACTAGCTGACAGTGCTAATCACCACCAGTGCCACCTTCCCCACTAAACACTCTTAGCCTGTTCCAACTCATGCCTTCAAATCGGAGGACCTCGTATCTTTTGTAAGAGTTTTGCTTCTGGAACTTAACAGAGAAGCAGATCCACCTCTGAGTGATAGATTACATTTTTAAGATAATAAGGAAACCAGTTTCCCTTTTCCTTCCTCAAAAAGTGACACCACTCCTCCTCTTTCTCTCCTTCCTGAGGAAAATTTCAGTCACTCCTTTCAAAGGAGGCCTCCTATACAGATTTTATGTATCCAAAAGGGACACAAAGCCAGTATTAAAATAAACAAAAAAGGGTTATTCAAGAGGGTAACAACCCACAAAAAACCACAATTTTTGCAAAAACATCTTCAAAAAAGCAAGAATGTTCAGTAATTCTCACCTTCTCATAAAAGCATCCTTAGGATGCATCTCTCTCCTCCCAGAGGATATGAAATCACAAGAGGTATCCCAGGACAAAAAGAAAACCAGACGTGGGAGTGTTTGCTTTTAGGTCACACCCAAGGCACTACCTTCCTCCAGTGAAAAACTGTCAGATTCTCACTGAGCAAGAAATGCTCAGCAACAACTAAGAGTTTGAAGCACAGTGAGCAAATAAAAACTCTTTATGGATACCACCTTTTAAACTTAAAGGGGGTGAGAAGAAAGCCCTGCAGATATGTACTACCTGCAGACAAGAGGCTGGCACAGAGCCCCCAGATAACACCCCCCCAAACCCTATCTCGAGCTGACAGCTGAGGAAGCCATTCACACTACACAGCGGTAGCAACTACTATTTAGCAAAGCACAGCAAGTAAGGAACTCACTGCTTAGCTCTGTTTTTGGGAGGCAGCAAAGCTGCTGCTGCAACACAGCCCTGAGACCTCAAAAAGTACCTTCTGAAAACAAAGATGCAAGTATCTATACTATCTTTAAGTGAAAACTGCAAGCATGAAACAGTTATTATACCAACTGATAACGTGCTGGCTGCAAGTACAATTCAAACTGAGATTACACACGAGTACTGGCTTGTGAAAATTTGCTTTCTCTGTGCTCCAGGTCCTAAACAAATCACCCTTCCCTGAGTGCCCAATGTCTTCAGACTGAGACTAGAAAACCCAGTTCCGTGTTTCTCATGGATTCTTCAACAAGCTACTGAATGGTCACATTCTTGCTTTGTTTCCACTATTATCTGGAAACCTGAGTAACTCTCGGTATGAAAACCAGGTTTTAGTCTAGCCTCAGTTTACAGAAACACAAAGTGGTGACAAAGCTTAGCCATGATAAAGTCTGAGTCTGGACATTAGACATGCTGAGCTGGTGGGGGCAGTGATGAGTAGAAGACCTATTTTCAAGACCTAATTCTAGAATGGTCAATTTCCTGCAGCACTTTTGTGAAAACTAGCATCAGTATCTGCTGGCAGTAATTTTGTGAAGAACTCTAAAAGTTCTGTGAAACAAAAGAGGAAGTGTAAAGGGCACAGACCTACCCTGAATTTCTCCTTGTGGATCTTTGTAGTACCATTTCTGCATGGCTTCGTGGAACAACGGCATAGAGGAACCCTTTGCTCTGTGCTCTTGAATTTTTGCCGCTAGCCTTTCATCGTCAAGGGCACTGTCCTGCAGGTAGGCCACCATCTTCTCTGCTTGCTGCAAGGAGACATCAAAACCAGCAAGGAACACAAGAGTTAGGTATGTGCTTCCAGATTTGACAACGAGGGCACCAAATCCAGCAACCCTGTACTATCCTATTCCTGTTTAATATCTTTATTGATGATGTCGATAGGGATATAGAGTGCACCATCAGTTTGCAGGTGACACTGAGTTGGGTGGGAGTGTTGATCTGCTTGAGGGCAGGGAAGCTGGGCAGATGGACTGGGATAGACTGGATGGATGGGCCAATGTTAATGGCATGGCCTTCAACGAGGCCAAGTGCCAGGCCCTGCACTTGGGCCACACCAACCCCATGGATGGCTACAGGCTTGGGGCAGTGTGGCTGGAGCTGCCTGGCAGAAAAGGACCTGGGGGTGCTGGGTGACAAGGGGCTGAACATGAGCCAGCAGTGTGTCCAGGTGGCCAAGAAGGCCAAGGGCATCCTGGCTTGCATAAAAAACAATAGTGTGCCCAGCAGAAGTAGGGAGGTGATTGTCCCCCTGTGCTCAGCACNGTAGGGGAGAACTTGTAGAGTAGGGCTGATGATTGGACTCGATGATCCCAAGGGTCTCTCCCAACCTGAATGATTCAATGATCCTGTGCTCAAGAGTGCACCGGGAACTACAGGTGACTCAAGGACTTGTGTAACTCCACCACGAACCCTGAGTTCATTCTACCGCCTTGTCAGAACAAGCATGGTTCACCCACCTGAGGAAAGCTTTAAAACGACTTGCCAGGAAGGTCTCACACAGTATTCATGGTGAAAATCACAACATATCTGGAAGCACTAGCATGAAAAATGCTCCACATCCCAGCAGCAACTAACCTTTCATGAACACAGCTTGTGCTTTGTTTATGTATGTTGGGATTTTGGTTTGGGGTTTTTTTTTGAACATATTGGGCACACTGTTTTATGTTTTCTCAAAGCAAATGGTAAGACTACTCAACAGTGGACATAAGCACTAGGATCTGTAGCTCTTCAATAGGGGGCATAGCACCCTTATTCAGAAGAATACTACAGGGGCTTAAATTACTCTTCATCAAAATAATGGAGGGAAGAAAAGTGGCTGTCAGCATACACTGTGGAGTGTAAACTTTCAGCCGCGTTTCTGGTTTTATGGGCTTCAAATACTTTCTGCATTCCACGTTCCCCCAGTCTCACGACTGTCAACAAACAAAGGAATCTGAGAAATTTTACCTGCTCTAGGTGTTTGAGGCCCTCTTCATCATCTGGGTCAGTGGGAATGTTGCCCATGCCTGGAGCAGCTGTGACAGGTGTCTGGACTGGTCGCAGAGCAGGATTTGAATTGGAAACAGGAGGAGAAAGATGAGCAGGAGAGGCTGTGTCTGTGGAAATCTGTGGCAAAGGCTGAGCAACGGAAGCCAAATCTACAGAAAACATGTTAAAGTTTGTTAATTATCTTTAAAACGAAAATAAATGAAAATTACTATTATGAACTTAACTGTAGAAAACATTCAACAGCTCAAAATTAGCACCAAAAGTATTTTCAGCACTTCTGTATGTATGACTGCACACTGGTGCTGTTTACAGCACAGGCACCCAAACTAAACTTCAAGCAACAAACAGTTTAGTTCTGACACTGCACAACTCAGCACATTTCAGCATTTTCTGTCCCCTGGCCATATTTTCCAGGGTCTGATCTGCTCTACGACAACGAGACCCAATGCCCAACCAGCTCATCATTCTCTGAACGGCACTGCAATGTGAAGCACCAGTGAACTGCAATTGTTTGAGACAGCACATCCAACAAATCCTGCTTTTACAAGACCAGTTGGTGAATTCCAGCTTCTCATCACCATAATCCAAGTCCTGGCCTCTTAAAAGAGGCCAAGACTAATCACAAATGGAAACTTACTAAATATATCTACCAAGTTCATTACCTTCCCCTCTGTTGGACATTTTGGCTGGTGTGGTATTCTCTGTTCGATTCTCTTTATCTTCTGTTTTTTCTGTTCTTTCTGGCACAGACTCTTCCTTCCTTTCAAAAAGGCTCGTCTGCAGCGGGTCTGGAGGCTGGGATTTCGGTGGGGTATCTGACCTGGCGGCCGGTGAAGATGTTTGGACCGCTTCTTCCACTGCTTCTGTAACATTGCATGGTTCTACGTAACTGAATCAATGGAAATCCTACACTGCAGCATCAAATGGATGCACGAGAAGTGCCCCTTACCTGCCACCACTCTGTCTGTTTTCTCTCCCTCTTTCTTGGTGGTCTTTTCATGATCTTTGGCTTCTTCGTTGTGGCTCCCTTCAGAGTCCGATCTCTCTTCCCCTTCCTCCACAGGTCGGAAGTCCATCTCCTGTTCCTCAGGGATTGGCTCCTTCTGCACCTTCTACAAAGTCAACACAATCACCCATAATCCACCCAACACGACAGGACACGTGCTCAAAGCGAACAAAGAGCCCGAGACAGCTTTTCACCTTTAAAGACAGAAACGCTCCAGAGGAGTCAAATGTTCCCATTTCTTCTTCTGCATCTTCTAAGCACCACTCGGGGAGACTGTCTCTGTCATCGTCCATGCTGCCGCTCCCGCACCGAACCCGTCGATAGCCCCGTTCGTCATCTCGTTCCCGGAAATCGAATTCAAACCTCCGCCGTCGCTCCATGTGCTCCCGCCAGCCTGCAGAACGAGGGCCGTCTAAGGCGGGGGGAAAGCAACTTTACAAGACAGTCCCGGGGGGAGAAGTAGCTCACTTGGGAGGGTGAAGAGACGACAGACAGTGACAAACAGTCAGGAAGCCCCTGCAAGGTACAATCTGCCCGCGAACAGGCATCGTAAAGGCCAAGGGAAAGAAAAGGAGTACCTTACCATTAAGCAGGAGACTTTCCTACATTGTCCAGTGTATATAATGTATATAATGCTCATAATGCAATATCCTCCTTGTGAATGTTAATGGCATGGCCTTCAATGAGGCCAAGTGCCAGGTCCTACACTTGGGCCACAACAACCCCATGCATCGCTACAGGCTTGGGGCAGTGTGGCTGGAGCTGCCTGGCAGAAAAGGACCTGGGGGTGCTGGTCGACGGGCGGCTGAACATGAGCCAGCAGTGTGCCCAGGTGGCCAAGAAGGCCAAGGGCATCCTGGCTTGCATAAAGAATAGTGTGACCAGCAGAAGTAGGGAGGTGATTGTCCCCCTGTGCTCAGCACTGGTGAAACCACACCTTGAGTATTGTGTCCAGTTCTGGGCACCTCAGCACAAGAGAGATCTGGAGGTGCTGGAGCGAGTGCAGAGGAGGGACACAAAGCTGGTGAGAGGCCTGGAGAACAAGGCTTATGAGGATCGATTAAGGGAGTTGGGGTTGTTTAGTCTGAGGAAGAGGAGGCTGANTTCCAAAATAAGTTCAAGGCATGAACTAACATCTGAACTTTGAGGTCTGTGC
>VZTM01035677.1:742-16750 GCA_013400555.1 Jacana jacana
CATATTACTGGTTAACACCATGCAGAAAAAAAAAAAAAAAATGCATGCTTAAAGGTTTATAAAATAATGAATGCAATAGAAAATACAGGTAAGGATTTCTTTTTCTCTTTCTTTTAGGAAACAAAAACCAAAGGGTGGGCATTTAGTAAAAAGTGGCAGTTCTGCAAAAGAGAAATAAACCCACCAAAACTAATATTGTGAACATAGCTGCCTCAAGGCACCAACAAAGCCAACAATTTAACAAGATTCAAAGTCAGTAGAATATGTACGCAAACACCACAAACCCTTTAAAAAATAGGACTGGATATTTGCTATGCAATAGAAAGTTAATTCATGTGTTTTTATTGCCAAGAATGCTACACATTTTTTTTTCTGCAGAATGTGATGCTGATCACAGCTGGGAGAAAGGATAGGAGATAGTGCAGAAATTAGTCTGATCCAAGGTGACATAAACAGGGAAGTGTAGAGAAAAGCTGAGCATTTTGCAATGCTTCACTTCAATCCTTTGTCTCTACTGCATGCACTTAATTCCTTTCTTGGAACTGAGACCTGGCTTGTCAGACTTCTATCCCTGTGTGTGGTTCCCTGGCACGTCATCCTGCAACTCTGCATTACAGGAAGGACTTCCTCTAACAATTTCAGTTGGTAACAGGCTCCTCTAAAATATCATGTATGGAAAGTGGCATCCTACCAGTGCTTTATCTGCTTTTCACATCTACATGAAAAGTGATTTCCACATTCACATGACTATGAAATTATCATCTGCTATCTCCCTTGTGTGGCAAAGGTGGACCATGGAGCAAGTTGTTCAACTAGGACTTGGAAGACCTGCATATGCAAGATTACACGGCCCGTATGATGACAGGCATGTCACTTGGTGACTTATCCTTAATTATCCTTAATCATTAACAGTAAACTAATTATATTAACACTTCTGCAATTCATATGGAAAGTTATCGTGTAGGAAATGTCACGCTGAGAGGTTTTGTGCTGCTGTGGTGGTGAGAGGAAAGAGACTGTCAGGCAGAGAGTATTAATTGCAGATGATCCCTGTATCTTTCTTGGCAAAAATCATATTAAGTGTTAGTATATAAGAGAGACTATAATATTATGTTCAGAAATAGTATTCTTCCCTTTGAAGCAGAGGATTTTAAGTTTTGACTCCCATGTCTACAAAGAAGGGAGGAGTCTTTTTCAGGTCACCTTAACCATCCTCCATGTGTGTGAATTCATCTATACTTTCTCCTAGCTCCTTCAGATCATTCATCCTCTCTCAGTTTCTCTTTGTGGCTTGGAAATAAATGAATTTTGGGCTTGGGTTGGGCCTTTTTTTTTTAATAGTTTTTGTACAGCAGGTAATCTAGATACATCAGTCTTCTATTTGTGCAAGGATTATTTTCAGTAAAAGATTTGGAGAGTCAGTAAAAATAGAAAGCTTACTGCTCTCAGTAAATTTCTTTAGAAAGCAATTGATATCCCTGCTACAACTCTGCTATAACAACCATAAAGGAGAGAATAAAGCTTTCAGATGAGTCAGACCTGCCCCAAGCAGCATAAATTGCAAGAGTAATATTTTAAAATCAACACTGCAAAGCTGTCATCACTCATCTACAGGTACTTTCTGTAGCCACATGCATGTAAGTTCATTTAAGTGTCTATGCAGGATCACATTGTATTAAAACTTTAGTAGCTACCACAAATTTTCTCCAAAGCTCTTTTTTTTGATGTGTACAGTTACTTTTGAGAATCAGGCTAGCTAATGATATTGAGGTGTTTGGAAAAGTCCAGCTTAGTTGCTACAAAATTCACTGAGTTTGGTTGTCCTTTTTCTGGAGAGGCAAAATGAATAAAAAAAGTGAACGTTCAGGAGTAGGCAAGCGTACAATTTAGGGCCCAAGTAGCAGAATTTCTGAGCACTTTTTCTGTTTAAGGGGGAAGATAAATAAGACACCCATAAAAATAAAACTTAAAAGGACTACTTTTATACCCTTATTTATATGAGATATTAATAATATAATTCAGGTAAACTTCATAGTATAAAACTAACCTTGGCCTTTTCCTGTAGATAAACACCTATAAATGATCATTTGCATATCCAGTCCCTCTTGGAGCCAAATGTTGTCCATCACTCGAATAATTTGCAGAACCAGCATATCTTGACGTAGATCATCGCCTATCTGAAAATTGGACAACAAATTCAGGTTTCTCCTTCAGTATCAGGTAGAAATAACTTCCTATTTCATTTGGATTTTTTCCCTCACTGAAACAGCTATGTTCACTTTACAGCAAATCCCTCTTGTTTTTCTTCAAAGTTGCTACTTGTCTTTCTGTGTCAGAAAAGGACAAAATAAGTGGTACACATAGGCAGAAAAGTTTCTGACAGCCACAGAGATGGTAACAAAAGCTCCCCAATTAACCACAGCCTTTCTGTTTATTATTCCTATGTAATTATTAGGGTTTGAAAATTTAATCCGGAGGTAGGTTCCTAATTTAGTTACATTTTAAAGTCTACCTAATGCTAGATCCCTTTTCACAAATGACAGCATTTTTCTAATGTTAAGCTTCACAACTTGGTATTTGCAGCAGGCTGAAAGGGAATTTTATCATGAATTTATATTTTATCCATGACATGATTCATTTTCAGTTTCAAGCAGTGATGTAGTGTTGACTCTCCCCCCATGGAGTTAGTCAAACAACAATCTTGGTGAAATGGGGTTTTAATTGTAGCCACAAGAGGTAATGAAGAGATTATCTCCAACCATGGCTGAGTAAATGACCTGTAAAAACACAAGTCCAGCTTTTTCTGTTGCCCCTGCCTTCACTATCTAAAGTGCATGTGACTTGTACTGGTATTTTTAAGTGCTTTATTTTTTTTTATATAAGCATTCCTATCTACAGACTTTTACTGACATGAAATAAGGTAGACATAAATTACTGTTTAATAATTTATGAATAAGGAGATAAAAATTATTGTTTAAAAAATAGAATCAAAAGCTATTTTTCTTTCACTTGAAGGAAATCTTACCTCTAATTAATTCTTCTTAGTAGCTAAACCTGAGGAAAATCTTATTCTTACCTCTTACTTCCTTCCTTCCCTCACACATATAGTCAGTAGAAAATTTAGTCCAATATCAGTGCTTATAATTTTATGCATGCATTACCCATCATGAATGAAAAATGGCACTATAGTACAAGTTAAAGATGGTATTAACACAGTGGTTTGCTGACAGTAGAAGATGATGTCAGCTATAATACATCCACAGGAACCGGACAGTTAGTTGTTCGCCAACTTCCCCATTACTAGACAGGGAAAGTTACGTATAGGTAGAACCAGCACAAATGTATAAATGCCCCAAGGACAGGCATTTGCTCAAGTAAGTTGGAAACTGTCTATTGAACTCTGATTTTCAGATGAAATAGCATAAGAACCGGCTTTCTAAGTATGCAGAAAAAGTTACCTTTGGTTGCCTCCCACTAACAAGACCAGAAAGCAGGCTTCTATTCCTGAGGATCACAGCCATCAATTCAATTAAAATTCAAGACAACCCAGAAATCCTCTGGTTTGGACCATGATGCTGCAGAATATCTAGGAATAATATCTTTGTCAGCACTGACCAGATGTGTGGCAGAAAAGGGCCTGGGGGTATTGTTCAACTGTCAGCTGAACATGAGCCAGCAGTGTGCCCAGGTGGCCAAGAAGGTCGACAGCATCCTGGCCTGTATCAGGAACACCATTGCCAGCAGGACTAAGGCCCCATCTTGAGTGCTGTGTCCGGTTTTGGGGCCCTTAGCACAAAAAAAAACATTGAGGTGCTGGAACTTGTCCTGAGAAGGGCAACAAAGCTGGTGAGGGGTCTGGAGAACATGTCTTATGAGGAGTGGCTGAAGGAACTGGGGTTGTTTAGCCGGCAGAATAGGAGGTTGAAAGGACACCTTATTGCTCTCTAGAACTACTTGAAAGAAGGTTGTAGAGACGGGACAGTTGGTCTCTTCTCCCAAGTAACAGGTGATAGAACAAGAGAAAATAGTCTTAAGATGCACCAGAGAAAGTTTAGATAGGATACTAGGAAAAATTTTTACAATGAGAGGATTATTAAGCATTGGAATTTTCAGAGTCAGTTCCTCCAAGCAACTCCAATGAGACCCAGCTCCTCTGCTGTTCCCTCCGCTCCTCATTTCCTCAGCCCATTTCACGCATTGATAGATAGGAGCTGAATTAGTTCTGTGTAACAAATGCAGTCTCTAACACGCCAGTGTTGATTTGTTAGAGACATATGGACATGGCTACTGGATTCAGTCATTCTGAACTATCTCTTCTTTGAGATGTGCTCTCTGACTTCAGTGTGGTAAATAAACTAGGCTTAAAATATTAACTTCATATTTTAGCCTCGTTGTCTCCACAAAGGAAAAAAACAACTACAAGAAATTATCAGATTCTCCATCAATCAAAAACTTGATAGTTCAGTCCACTGCCTCAGCATATTCCATTAAAAGTTCTAATGTCAAAAATAATTGGGAAAAATTAAGAGCAGAGCCAAATCAAACATTCTCAAAGTTTAATATACAAATTAGCTGAATTTGAAATCAACATTTTTCATAAAAAGGGAAATAAGGATTAGAGGAAGAACATACCTTAAAAATAACATTGATGTTTCCACTCGGAGCATTTGCATTGATGAAGGAGATTTTTAATGGGAAAGCATTGGATGTGAAATATGAACATGACTTCAGGGAAAAAGATGAGAGAAAAGAACAACAGTGTCACACATACAAAATATCAGGCTAATACAATACCTGCGGGAAAGATACCTCTTTAAATACTGCTCAGTAGTACTGATAACACAAATAAATAAATCTTGATATTAATGTTTAATTGGATGAGGAAAATGAGAACTTATTTTTCCCAGACAATATCAGATTATATGAATGAATAATATTTTCTGTACTAACTGTTTTTCATTTTCACCCAGATCTATTAACAATAAACTTTGTCTAGAACTGAGTGGATGAACAACACAAGACTGATGTAATGAGAATCTGTAAAGAGCTGAAAAACCTTTAGTCCTATTATTTTCTGGGAAAAAATAAAAAATAAAAAAAATGCCCAATCATACAAACTTTGTGGAAGCAAAAAGCCTGTGAATTTCTTTGGTGGCCTCATCTCAGCTGACCATATAGAAAATTCTGAAAATTACAATCTATTATATGTGGAATTTAACTTAATTACACATAAACTCTGACTTCTCATTCCCTATATCTCTTTCCACCTGAAGACCTTAAAGGGCTTCAAAAAGCATTAATGAGCCAAGCACTGCAAACCTTGTGTGAGTTAGAGCAGTATTATCATCATCATTAAAAAAAAGGGGGGTTGAGGGGGAACCCACTGAAAAAAAAAGCCAAAGACAATGGTAAATTAATGGCCTGATTTCCAGAAATAATGAGGGCCCCACAGGATCTACCACTGTCCTTACTGGGTGGACTGCAATGGAGGCTAATTTGAACAAAACCACTACTAGACACAGCTGCCTCTTGCTTTTCATCTAAACATCTCAAAGCACAGTACAAGCATGTACATATTGTCTTGGCCACATTGTACCTCTGCAACATGCAACAGCTATAATTGATGATGAAATCCTGACCCTCTATGGAATTTTGCCAATTGAAATGTCTCAATAAATGCTTGAAAGGTTACTGCTGGATAACGCATTACTGATAGAGCGGGGAGTAGTGCTTGCTATGAGTAAAATCAATAGATGACACCATAGTGAATTAAATTTAGGTAATTATAAGCACTTAAAAATGCTAATTTGCATGATTATACTGACATAGAGTTCAATCAAGAAGCTGCATTTATTTATAGCAAGATAATGTTCTATAATGATGTAAGAAAAATTTAAAAAAATTAAAAAATCTCCCTTCAGATTTAAACATTTTGTATCCATCCAGCCAAGCTGGTGCAGTAAAATAGCATGACTGGATGGTGAGATACCTTCCCATTAGTTGTTATTTCCAAAAAGCCTGAAAGCAGTGAGAAGCAGCAGGCTTCAAATTCTTCTGACTTATATCATACACAATTGGCCCAAACCTGCAGGGTGTTGGAAGACCTCTATTCTCAGTGAGATCAAGGCTGAATAGCAATTACTTGGAGAACCACAGGTCAAAGGCAATTGAAGGGATCAGCACCCCTTAGAATCAGGCCCACTGTGGATAATGAGCCAGAGCACAAAAATAGAACACAAATTGCTGTAATTAGGCAGCTATAACTGGTAATACATATGGCTCTTCAGGTTTGTTTTGTCTTGCTGCTAGGTACTTTTTTCTTCTCCAGAGATGGAATGGTTATTCCTGGCATAATATTCTTTATGACAACATTTGTAATCAATGAATAACTGAATCTTAGTACTGTGGACAAAGTAAAGTCAAGTAAAACTGAAGAGCATTGCTGTTTCCTTACTTTTAAGTAATTTTTAATAGGGGTCATAGACACAGGTAAGTTACTGTGAATATTTAGTATTTTAGCAGTTCTTAGTCATGTGCCTGGTCTCACCTCAGTGAAAACAGAGCTAGCTTGAGACCTTTAGCTGCTTCCAGCTAATGACAGGGTAGAGGACTGGATGATAAAAAAACTGCCACCAAGAGTTACCTGGGCAGGATGGTAATTAGGTCTCGGCATCAGAGGACCCTAGTGCTCTTGCCCATCCCAACACCCCGGCAGGGCAGCTGAGCTGGGAGCAGGCTGCTCAGAGTTTGAAATCTCTGCTGCTGCCACTGGGCAAGGTGAGAAACACATGCAATACCCACCCCATCAGACCCCTTCACCTCTGCCGCCAACAAAGTCTCCCCAGTTTGAAGGGGGTTAGGCTGGATGTTAGTTTACCAGATGACTCATGCTTAACACCAGTAAGACTATTTCCCATTCAATGCAACCGTTCTCTCCCTCTTCACCTTTATACTGAAAAAAATATAATTACAAATGTAATCTGTTGCGTGAGCTATACTTACATCTGCCTCTATGCCTTGGACAACAAGTGCAGGATTCAGGGGAAGCCGACAAACCTTTACCTCCTGGAAGAACTGCTGCAGTCTGATGAGTTCCACCTTTAACATCTCCTGCAACATGCGAATCATTATGGTAACATGGAAGAACATAATAGCAGCTTTTAAACTGTTTACTGTCTTTCTATATTTTAAACAAGCAGTGCAACTTCTGGAGCTAGTAGCATCCACGTAACCTTATAACAGCTAATGAGGTGACACCGAGGGGCAGTTATTAAAAATAAGAACTGTTATTGTACTCCACATTCATGCTTTTACTGTCTGCTATCATGTAGGTTCACATTCAGTACCCCTCATTAGGGGCTGGTTAGCCTTGCATCAGCTCTGCTATATCTCATATCTTTTTTTTGCCTTGCTAGACAACTTCACAACTTTTGGTTGTTGCCTCAACACTGTGATCTCCCTCATCTAAGTGTAGATATGTTAACTGCAAGGTTTGGGAGTTTCTCAGTATCACAGTAACTACAGCCTTAAGATTAATCTCTGAAATCTGAATTATGCATCAGTAATGCATAATATATCCCTACTATTTCTTTTTCTTTACATGGATTTTTGTCTTTGCAAATATTTTTGTCTTTTTACTGCCATGTTTGCTTTGCTACTCTCAGTGGCAACACAGAGTTTTCAAAAAAAAAATCCTTTGAAAACCTTTGACTCCTTAACAAGGCAAAAAGAATTTATGATTACTTTCATGATAACTAGCAGTGGCAGGTATATTTTTATCTGGCTTTCTGGTCTGTCTTGCTGAGATCTCAGCAAGCAACAGTTTTACACATCAGGTAAGGAACAACAGCTGTCTTGGAAAATTAACAGTTTTGAACTGGATATATACCTAATGTGATAGAATCATAGAATGGTTCAGACCAGAAGAAAACTCTAGGTTTATCTAGTCCGACCTCCCCACAGTCAGCAGGGACACCCCCAGCTAGACCAGGTTGCCTAGGGCTTCGTCAAGCCTCATCTTGAATATCTCCAGGGAAGGGGCCTCAACCACCTCCCTGGGCAACCTGTTCCAGTGGTCCACCACTGTCATGGTAAAGAACCTATTCCTAATATCCAATCTAAATCTGCCTCTTCTCCAGGTTGAAGCCATTGTCCCTTGTCCTGTCACTGCAGTCCTTTGTAAACAGACTCTCCCCAGCCTTCCTGCAGGCCCCCTTCAGGTATGTGTGTGTATTTTTTAAACAAACCTTTCTTTGTGAGTCACTGGAAGCTTTTACTTTTTTGGCAATGTCTTCCAGAATTCTGATAAGTTTCTCCTCCTTAGAAAACTCATTGTTCAGGGTTTTTCCAGCACAGAATTGGAGAGCAGCCAGTAGTTTCTGATACCAGTTTTTGAAATGAACTTCATTCTGTGCATTCTTCAACAGCCTGAAGGAAAGAGGGGAAAAAAAACCCTGTGTATCTAAAACTGATTTTTATTTTATATCACCTCTAGCAGGAACAATAAGTACATTCCAGACTAATCTGTATTTGGTGATTTTGGGCAGCAGAGAATATAAAAAAAAAACTTGTTTATTTGTTGGCAGTACTCAAGTCCCATTTGATAACTAATGAGATTCCAAGTGTGTTGAATCAATAAGAACCTGACGTTTCTTATTGTCATACATAGTGCGGCGCTTGTATTGCTTCTTATTTCTGCAAGAAAAGCTTACAAAGTGAAAATAAGTTGTGTTTTTTGAAGTCCAGTCTCAAATAGACACCTCTAAATCTATTCTTTTGGTGTTTTGTTTTTTTTTTATTTTATTTTTTTTTTAATTCCTGCCAGTGCACTCACACAATCAAGCAAATCTTTCACCTGGGAGGGACATTTAAAGAACATTGTAGTAAGAGACGTATCATCAGTTCTAGAAACTTTTGCCGTTTTAAGTTAAGGAGATATTTCTGAAATTGGCTATACTGCTAAAAAGAGTGAAATGAGCCCACTTTATTCCTTTCTTTACTGCTAAGTGTTGGTCTAGAGTAAAAACTCAGCTTTTAGTTCTACTGAAGTTTGTAAAAGCTTTGGAACTAGAGTCATAACCAACATAAAAGTCAGAAATAAAACCAATAGGGTTTTTTTTAATGTTTACTATGCAATCTACTCTAATTACAGATTTATTTGGGGCAGGAAAGTTGTGGCATTTAGAGGGGTTTTTAGTTAATTGAATTGATCACTAGGAAATTTGTCCCTTATGTGGGCCAGAGGTTTTGTACACATTTGATTTGTTTTTATAGGTGGAAACACCAGCTTTATATTGCTACTAACATCCTGCCCATTGCCTGGAATTTTCCTTTGCTTGAGGGACTGATGAACTGCTTTTCGCTTTTGTCTGAATTTTCCTTCCCACAAGTTCATCCATAAGAACATCTCAAACCTTAAATTCCTTACAAATGTCTGAATCTTAATGCAGTTTCCCTTACCTACTGAGGTTACTCAAACTTAATAAATAATGTTAGTTTTCACAGGACAGAAATCAAAGCAGCTGTTGATTTTCAAGGCACATCATGTATTAATATGTCACATTACAAAAAGGAAGAACAATATATATATCGAGCACTGATATTTAAAGGTAAAAAATCCTAATTGCTATAGGCACTTTAGCTCCCTAAAATCACATATAAGGCATTACAGTATTGTTATTGCAGCTCATGCATCTTTTGGTGATGAGGGATTCTTGTCATCTTTCGTAAAACAATGATCCTTCTAGGTCCTCTTTTCCTATAGAATCCATTGTAGAATAATATCACCTACTGGTTTCTGAACAGTCTTTCCAGTTACGCAAAACCTCTGAATACCTAAGGGTTTAGAAACACTGAAAAATCTTAAAAGAACATGTGATGTTTCTATCAGAAATGCCTAGACATGAAAGGGAAGAGATATGAGAATTTTATCATCAGTACTCTCTGGAGGAGATTGAAATGACATTTGTTCCTGTAGACTAGTGAAAACAAATACTTTTTGAATTGGGAAGAAATACAAATTATCATTGAAGTGCCTGGTGGAAGGCAAACCTCAGCACACAGAGGCAGCTGTATTCTTATCCTGAACCCTCCCCAGACTGGAGAAGGCTGAGAACACAGGCATATATGCCAGTGGATACACTATTTCGCCCAGATTTCAAGCAGAGTAATTCCAAGATTCCACAGGATGGTATTCGTTTGCCTAAATAAAGACCCTTGTGCCATTTTAGATGTCCTAGAAAATCCTATTTGGCCTCTATCTGCTGCCTTGGAAAGGCATGGGTCTACTGGAGGTAATATCTCATGTTTGCCACTCCCATGCAGATGTCTCAGATGCCCTATGCTGTGTAAAATAGCCAATGTTTAGGGTACTGAATCACACTTTGCAGTGGCTTTTTAGCTCAGTTGTAGGTATACATGGTAATTTAAAACAAAAACATACTCTGTCCACTTCATCAGCAAGTCAGGAACAGGCTTGGTGATTATTTTTTAAACAAAGGCATTATTGGCACAGTCCAAAATGTCACATGAGCAAGAATTTTAGCCGACCGAAGTAGAGCTCAGCTCAGTCTAAGTCCAGCTAAGCAGCTTGCATTTCTCTTACAGCACAGGCAGAATGAACTTGTTCACTTTCGCCCTGCAAAGGAAAGTGCAAGTGAATCTAAGAAACGACAACACCACTGTGACATCTATTTCGAACTGGCCTAGTTATGTTGATGCAGAATCTTCTGTCTGCACTTAGCCTTGCATTGCAACCAGCTCCTGAATATCTAAATCATATTCATTCACCTACTCCATTTTTAATGGAGTAGTACATATTTAGGGAATCCAGAAAGGCTACTGGTTAAGAGATGTCTCTTTAATCCTCTCAGATATACAGAATATTAAGACATTTATTTCCCTAAAGTGAAAGGTTTAGGATTTCACATACAGGAAGAAAAATAGTACAACCAAAACATCCATCTATTTTAAACAGAGCTACTCCCTGCAAAAGAAAGATCCATTTTTTGATTATTCTTATAGCTGAGTGTTCACAGAAAATAAGCTTATATACACATATAATACAAAGCTTTCTTTTTGACCTAAGAAAGGATTACGGGCCAGATTCAGATGCCTTATGCATAAGGTGTAGGTGAGAACTGAGGGTATATAGAGTCTGAATAGTCTCATGTGTGCTTGAGCCCAGCCCAGGGGGAAAGCAGGGGCAGTCATCATGAGCTCATGGGTAAAATCCATCTCCATGCCAGCTGCAGCCCAGCACACAGTCCCCAGTCTGAACACATGGCAGATTTTGACAGTGCATGTGCTTCCTCAGCAGCCATATGAGGGATTTGGGACTCTGCACTCAAAATGTGTCTGGTGACTGCAATACAGGCTTCTGCCTACCCACTGGAGTAGCTCTGCTTTTAAAAGCCTGTAGACCTTAATTTGCAAAATGATTTGGATTAACTGTGTCTGACTTTTATATTCATTTTATAAAAGCAGTCCCAAGGAGGATACAAAGGACAGCTTTTAATGTGATGACTCAATGTAGGCTTTGCTGAAATGTTTATTCAACAACTGAACAAACATGCAGTTGTAATTCTGTCTTCCCAGTTTCCTGCCCCACACATCTTCACCCTGCCAATGCAAGAACTCAGCAGAGATAGGGAACTCTGCAACTTCTGAGGTTGCAGGATGGAGAAATGCTCAAGATACTAATGACATTTTCAAGTTAGGACAAAATGCCTAGCTGTAATAGAGGAAGACAAAATTGGCATGATTTAAAATTCAAGGCTGCCAATAAGGAAACACATGGAATTTTGGAGGCTTTTTTTTCTGTAAATTTTCACAGGGTTCTACAATACAGAACTCAATATAAAACAGAGGATCTCATGCCTAATAACAGGGTGATGTCCTCACTCTTCAGGGTTCTCTGATTTGAGAAAAATGTTGTCATTCTCAGCAAGGTCAGGGTAACTCAGACATACTGTCCCAAGGTTACTTTCCAAGAAAATAGCACAATGGTGCTGGAAATAGAAGGATGCTGACCTGAAATTTAGTGAAAAAACAAATTAGACTGTTGCTTAGCAACAGTCAGACAATCCCAGTCAGATTCTGGGTGCCACAAAAGGTGCCCCAAACTTCTTTCTGCAAGTGGCTGCTTCTCTTCCTTCTGTATGTCTCCACTATGCCTGCAAGGTGGCTCCAGCCCCGTTTTCTGGTATTTGCAGCTGCAGAAACACATGTATGTGTTTTCCGGGTACAGAAATACAAGTGTGCTGTGGAGATTTTTGCCACAGGGCAGAAGGGAAGATGGGGTTGAATCAAGCTGAGTTGGCTGCTGTGTCAGATGAGAAACAGGGCTAAAACCAGCAGCTATGTAGAAAAGGAAAATTAAAAAAAAACACCACACAACACAAAAAAACAACACAAAAAATGGTGGAAGGGGCAGGGAGCGGAACAAAGGAAGGAAAGGAATGAGATCAGATGGATCTTGATTTCAAAACAGGTGAGCTGGCTTCATTCTCCATGTGTGTTGTGGGGAGACAGGGAAGTTGGTGTTCTAAAAGTCTTGCAGCAGACACAGTCTGCTCTCTGAGATGTATTTGGCAGACAAGTGAAAGAGTGAGTCTGCTCAGACTACTCTGCTGCTTGAACATCTGCTCCTTGTCTCCTTCAGAAAGAGAAGCAGGGTGAACTCTCTAGTAATGCCTGACAGGACAGGTTAGCTTGCAGGTAGCCTGTTAAACCATATTGCAGCAAAAGAAACACAAGAAAAGGGCAGAATCTCCAGTATCTTATCGCAGGCTTAGCCCCTACCTGCCATGAAAGAGTGAAGTACAGTTTGACAGGGTTATTTACACGTGGCATCAAAGTCAGAGTAGTGACCCTAGTTAGTTTGTTTCCAAGAGATATCTGGTACTTATTACACAAAAGCTTTGCTTAAGGTGGCTTTAATTCAGAGATGCGCCATGAAAATGAACTGCCTTAAGGTTTTAAGGTGAGTGCTGAGGTACCTAGTCATTAGTAAGTCTTTGGTAAACTTGACCAAGGAAGTCAATATGCTTTGTTGTGAAGGGATGTTTTATGCTTGTTTTCAGCTTCATTAAGCAGGATGTGTCACAGAAGAAAACAGCATAAGACTGCTGCTCATTATAACAAAAATTGTTTTAAACTGATTCTCCACAACTCTTTGTATCAAATATTAGCACACAAACACACCACTGCACAGCTGCCATGGCTGAGGTTGCCACCGACTTGAGTACACATCCTGCAACACTCCTAAGATGTCCTTTGTGCCTTTGTGCTTTATTGTGCCATTGATCTAGAGCACACACCTGAAGCATACAACTGATTTAACTTTCAACTCCTTGAAAATATTTTACTGTTTGCATTCTTGAACGGGAGAATAATTGGCAGGGGTGGTCTGCCAGTGATGCTGTGTTTGGATCGTGCAGCTTAAGTCCCACTGCAAGTTACCTGCAGACACAAGGATGAGAGAGATGACAAAAATGTGCAGCTGAAGTTTCATACCTCCACCTAGCCTGTGATGGGTCATAAGGACGAGTGGGCAACTGTTGCTACTAACTACTCATTTGCAAATAAAACCTTTCTTATTTGTTTTTTATCTCCCTAAGATTACATTGGACAAGGTTTTTCTTCCCTGCCAGTGATAACGGAAATAATGCCTTTGATAGAGTTATCAACATAGCAAGAACTGCACAGACACTGCAAACTCCAACAAATTCCAGATTTTAACAAGTATCTTTCATCCTCCATCCCCTACACTTGCAACTCCACTTAGCCCTCTGCAGGGTACAGACAAGTCTGTAGAACTTATCTCTTTGACTTTATAGCTGGTCTGCTCAGGCACAGCCTCTTTAGATGCAGCCAAACTCTCAGGCAGCAGAATGCCAAGCTGGCAAATACGACTATGGCTTTTCTGATCTCTTTGCCAGTGCCTAGGATGGATGACTGAGCTTGCTGAACCTCCCAGAAGCATGTCTGTAAGATGGCAGCCATTCCTTCAGGGAACAGAAAGGAACACTTGCCCTTGTTGCAATGTAATCTCTGTTCCCAGCCTCCTTCACAGCCTTGGTGAGATAAGCTTTCACTGGACAGTAAAATTTAATGTCATTAACCTTGCTGGAAAGCCTTGAAGTGCCTCTGTTCTTCGTGGTCCTTTGTTATTGAAGAGAAACATACTGGCTAACTGTCAACTTCCTTTAAAAACAGACACAGGTTAATACCTTCCTCTTGCAACTAATCGTAAATTCTAAAAAAAAAAGTGTTATTTATGTACTACAAGTCAGAAGGGAAAACAAGGAAAAGAACAGCACCATTCTGTGTAGATTTATTGGGGCATGGCAATCAACAAAGCCACAGATGTAAAAACTAACAACTGAGAAGTGCAAAATACCTAACATGTTGAGAACAACACAGTTGCTGCAGGGGAGAATGGGGAGCAAAGTCAATTAGGCAGAAGAGTTAATGTACAACAAAGATGGAAGGGACACAGCAATTCTCCCAAGTGACTGCAGGAATGAGTGTTTTCCATAGCTTTACAGAAACACAGTGCAAGACCACCCACTCGACTGGAAGGACCAAGACTGAACTCCCTTTACTCTCCATTTCTTTGACCAAGTACAAAGGCAGCAAAAGGGAGATGCACAAGAGGGCTGGCAGAACTCTGCCTCATCCACTTATCTTTCTATCTTTGAGTAGAATGAATGAAGTGTGGTGCAGTATTTCCTCTGAATCTTTCTACCCAAATAAGTCTTCAGGATGGAAGAGCAGCAGCTGTTCAGTAGTTTGCAGCACCTGCCCACTTTTGGCTCTTCACATCTCTCATGTAAGACACCTGCAGTCATCTTCAGCTGCTGCTTCTCATATACAGAGCTACTTTCATAGAGTCATTTTTCAAAGTGTTACCCTTGAAAGGAAAACACCTCTGCTTAAAGAGAAAATTTGTTTTAAAAGGCCACGTGATACATTTGTTTCTGTTTTTCTAATTCTTTTTGATAATATAACTTAGAACAGATATCTAACATGTTGTTGTCTCCCTTAGACAATAAAAAATTGTTGTGGGCTTCTTATAAAGTATGCCAGTTTGGCTTGAGAAATGCATTTCTGTGGGACTAGTTGCCATTATTCGCTAATCTCCTGAATCACTTGATCAAGTAGATTCAGTCAACCCGGTTCCCCCTCCTCACTCTCACTGAATGCATTAAGGGTGGACTGCATGTCCTGCTGACTCACAAAATATTTAGCAGATCAGTGAAAACAAAGGCAATACTACGCTTGGCAAATAAGTTGCCAAACGCTGCTAAGGCTGCCTAGCAGAAAAACTTTTTGTTTGATACATAGTATAGTTAGTTACACACACTTCTGTATTGAGAAAATAAAACACATGTCAAAACTGCTTTTGTCTGGAGAAGGAGGACTGACCTTGAAAATGAACTGCGTCAATAATTAATAGGAGAAAATAATCGTGCACTGGTACCACTATCACGACCAGACATAAGATGCTACCCGGTCCAAGGTCTAAGCAAGAAACAGTCAGCCTCAGAACACGTCTTCTCCAGTTTCCTGAATGGAAGTGTTATCATCAATATAAATGCTAAAAGAATCACATGGTAAAAAGAAGTGTCTGTCTCTTTCTGTTCCAGTTTAAACAAAACAATAACACAAAAACAACACTGAAACTCCCCTGAATTGTTAGCAAAGTTTGACTCTTTCTAGACTTTCTGTCTGCGTTGGGTGGGGTCTGCAAGCAACAGAGGACCAAATTTATTAACACATATCATGAACACAAAAACCACCTGCAACAGAACATCAACATAACAGAACTAGTGATTGTTTCCAACATCATCTGTATACAACATTGCTGAGATTGGATAACTTCAGAGTCCACAAGTGAGGATTCACAGCCCACTAAGGATCATAGAATCATAGAATCATAGAATCATCCAGGTTGGAAGAGACCCCTGGGATCATCAAGTCCAACCATCAGCCCTACTCTACAAG
>VZTM01035690.1:3088-20731 GCA_013400555.1 Jacana jacana
ACAGGAATCACTGATTCATCCATAATATTACAAAGAAAAACTTATGCGGTAGCCTGCATTAGGGCTTTTGGTATTTGCAGATTTGAAAAATAAAACATCTTGAAGCATATCAATGCAATTAGTTTCTAATGTGGCAAAACTGTACTAAGTTAAAGTTCTGATTTGCTCACTCTATCCTGGATAGGTACTTAGAACCTGATAGCCTTTAATAAGCCATTCCAGTCATGATGAGGTGATGTATGGATACATGCATACATTAAAAGCACTGTTTTTGAAGTTAATGCAAGTAAATACAGCAATTCCTTTTTCAATATTTAGGCAGATCATTAATGTGAGCTAGCCAAACGTGGGCAGAACATTACAGGGAACGTTTAAAGGTCTGATAACTTGAAATAGTTTTTAGGAGAATTCATCTATTTAGACTTTTTAAATGCCTGCCATATGAAATTGAAATGGTAGAATGGCTGACCATGGCAGTGATTGGTCCTCCTTAAGGGCCTGACTGAATTTTTGGTCTAATAACGCATGCTAGTGTTGATGTTTTTTGGTCAAGAGGGTATGAACAGGAAGAATTATGCAGCAGGCTTTATTTTAATGCAGATTCACATTACTCTGTTCAAGCTGCGTGGAGATGTTAAACTGGCTTACTGTAGACTTTGTAAAATGGCTCCAGAAGAGTAACAAACAAACCTGAGATCACAGAGGTTGGAAATGTACATAAACTGCACAAGGTTTCAATTCTGCTGTTGAAGTGCAGTTTTAGTCAGTTTTAGTTGCATAGGTTTCCATTGTATTTATAGTCTGTTTATGCTAAATCTGGCCAAAGATAAGTATTGTCCACCAGAAAAATGCCTCTGCCACCTGGAATTTCTGTGCTAACTTTTGTGGCCAGAGCAGTTCACAACTAATCTACAGTGGCGTAGGAAGATGGCAAAAATCTCCTAAAGTGCAATAGATTTTTTCAAGTGTATTGTGCCTTGTTCTAAAACTTTTATTAAGTAGGTGCACTTGACAGTATTGAGGTCATTTGTTATGGTGCTATTTCAAGTCTAGGTTTAGGCCCTTGTACATTTTGCCCATAACTTTTTACAAAATACTTCTTTTATTGCACATTCAGAGAATTTTATATATGTCTTGTGTGCGTGTCCTTAACTTCCAATCTTATTTTGTCTCTTGGAGATTGAACGCAGCTTGTTTAAGGAGAAGGAAATAGATTCTAAAACTTATTTGGGACCACGGGAATGATAGCTGGGAAGAAAACTATTTGCACACGACAGATTTCTAGATACTTTTTGCTGCTAGTTTTGTGTAATATTTATTGAACATTTTTGACAAATATTTATTTTTGTAAGCCTAAAAGTGATTCTTTGAAAGTTTAAAGAAACTTGACCAAAAGACAGTACAAAAACACTGGCACTTGAATGTTGAATGTCACCGTATGCGTGAAATTATATATTTCGGGGTAGTGTGAGCTTTTAATGTTTAAGTCATATTAAACTCTTAAGTCAAATTAAGCAGACCCGGCATTGGCAGTGTAGCCATAACTTTCTGATAGTAAAACAAAAATTGGCAACTTAAAATTAAACATGCCAAGGTTTTGATACACTTGTCTTAAGATATTAATGAAACACTTCTAAACACTGATGTGAAGTGTCCAGATTCTCAGATGTTTGTTGCGTGAGTTTTGTTTAGTTGTGTGTTTTGGGTTTTTTTTGTTTGTTTTTTTTTTTCCAGTGAATGTCTGGCACATTGCAATCCTCAAACATGTGGTTATCTTTGTTGTATTGGCATAATCAGTGACTTGTGCATTTTAGCAAGTTTTATCAGCCAGCAATATTTTTCAGTTCAGATAAAACAAGGATTCAAAACAATATGCAAGAATGGATTTAAACTTGCTGAATGTGAAAATTGAACTTCAAGTCACTGTAGGTTTAGAATTGCTTACTGTATTAGTTTAGATGCTAGCACTGCATGTGCTGTGCATATTCTTGATTTTATTAAAATAATAAAGTTGAACTGCACAGTCTACTCATTTGTGAAGCGTCACTCTTCTGGTTTCCGAGATCTTGTAGCCCAAGTAGTCTCATTCACGTGCCACTCTGGAAGCAGGTGAATCTAGTGTGGGACACATCAGCGGGCTTAGAGATGGCAGCTAGGCGTAGACCTATAGCAACTGTAAAATAACCAGTGCCCCCTTAGGTGCAGGTTTTCCAGAGAAGCTAACAAATCAGATGTGGGACAGATGAGGAGACCCACTCTTCCTTGAGGGTACTGAGTTTGGCTGTGACAGCACAAATAAAATTCATACAACTTATGCTCAGACCTGATTCCTCAGCCACTTACAGGGACCTTCTCTCACAGCTGTGTCTGAGCTTAGCCCTGTAGGAAACAGCTTTAACTTGGACATCTTAGCAGTTGACTGCTGCTAGGCAGCCTCACTGAAAATGAGCGTGGCAGATTCTGTGGGGAGAAGAGTAGCGGCTGTCCTCTCCTCCAAAAAAGTGTGCCCTTTTTTCCCCAGTTAACAAATGTGTACCTACATTCCAGTTCTGAATTGGTTTTCTAAAAACTAAGAATGAGGTTTAAGAACTGGAATATCCAAAGGAATACAGCAGGAGAAATGGGTTCAGATGTTTCCGGTCTCATGGAAGCTAAACAAAAGTAGTTCCTCGTTTAGAAAGACCCAAGGTTTAAAGCCCAGTGCTGAAATGGTACTGGGGACTGATCCACAGATACGTGGTATGGGCTTGAGGACCAGTTAAGGTGTGATGTGGATATATTGCACCTCATTAAAAAAAGTATCTTCCCTAATTGATATGCTGCCAATGGGTCATGTGTATGGGGTTTTAAGAACCATGGTGAGGAGATCAGCATGCCCAGCTGATCTGTTTTTAGCACACTGAGCGTGGACCACACTAAATTTACCTGCTTTAGACTTGTGCCAATTATCAACCTCATCATGCAGGGCTTTGTGTTGTCATGCTATGTCCCTGCATGTGCAACATGCACTCGAGTAGCTTCCCAAAGCTCCAACCTGGCAGTTTTTCCCTCCTGCATTATTGTGTAGCTGAACTTGTAGGAGACTCAGAGCCACAGTTAGGAAAGGGTGAAGTACTGTGTGTTGTGGAGGTGGCCTGTGGGATGTGGAGGTCAAGCCCCTGACTATGAAAGGTTGCACTTGATGCTTGAGTGTGAGGCTAGTTCCTGGTGAAGGTTGTTGCAGACGGTGCAGGTGTGGCAGAGGTCATTGGGCAGCTGAAGCCGTAGGAGCACAGCAAAGCGGCTCTAGGCCAGGCCTGTGAGCGGTGCTCGCTAGATCCTAAAGGTAGTGGAGGGGTTAGTGTAGAGCAGAGGGAGCTCCAGCTGAAAGATGAAGGGGGAAGTTTGTTGCCTGTGTGTGCCAGGAAGGCTTAGGAAAATTCATTTCAACTTGCCTCTGGTGGTACAGGATTGAAACTAGGCCACTGGTGAAATTGTGGGTATGAGGAGCGTTGGGACAACTGAAATACTGCGGTGAGGGAAGCACAGAGCATGTTCCCACAGAGGTGGGAGTTTGTCGGGCAGCATAATTTTTCTCATGACAAACAGGGAAAGAGAATCTTGGGAAGGGGTAGACAAAATGAATCCTAAAATTATAAAGAAAAAGGATTGCCAGGTTAAGTGGTAGAAATGATTAATGGTTTGTCTTTGCTTGTGAATCTGCATTGTATCAGGCCTTCAAAGTGTGCAGTAAAGGCAGTCTTCTGCAGTAAATGGCTGGGTGTGCCAGCAGTGGCAGAGGTTAGAGTGAAAGCCTGTAGGAAAACCCACTCTTGTTTCTGCCGGGGAGATGACTGTGACTTGTGGAGGTAAGCAGTGGTCGTGAGACAACATCTGTTTGACTGGTGACAAGGGGTGGAAGGGATTTAGAGTAACGTCCTGCTGTGGATTTTCATGAAGGCTGAGAGAGCAGTAGGGTTACTAGAGGGCTTTGGTTACTGTTTTGTTGGGTGGGTGCAAGCATGAAATCTAGTCAGCAACTGAGAAGAGGAAAGGTGTCTTGCACAAGCAGGATGCTGCTGAGGCTTTCACCACGGCAGTCAAACAAAAGTTGTACTGTACGCCTCGTTAAAGCTGTGTGTCTGTAGCTGCCTGAGTTTGTGGATCCTCATCAAGTGCGGTGTTCACTGTTGCTCATACTGATCGATGTGTTCCTGAAAACAGCCTGCGGTTAGTTATTACAGTCCACATCCAGTTAGAGATCTGCAGTGTTAGCTCTCAGGCTCTGGAGGAAGGGGGGTCAAGGAGAGGCCTGTAGTTTCACTCCTACTCTGCTGTCAGCTCTCCCACTCTAGCGAACGTGGCTAGATGTGTTGTGCTAACACACAGTCCCACCTCACGGGGCGGTCGCAACAGGATTACTTTTGAGGGAAAGAAGATTGCCAGGTCTGTTGAGATGACAACATACTGCATGAAACTACCAGGATTAGCACGTGGTGTTGGAAAATGTGCCTGTACAGATTCTGTCTGTGGTTCTGCTGGCCTCCTAGTTGGTTGGTTGCTTCATTGAACCATTTGCCTCATGTGTAGTGTTGCTCCGGTGTAGCAGCTGTGGAAAATGATGTGTATGATTATGCCCTGTTCCCAGATGTGTTACCCAGCTGAAGCAACTTGCTGATGGTTAAGAAAGCAGGCCTGGACCAGAGCCAAGACAAGGAAAAGCATCAGTGGTGGTAGGGCCTGTGTCCACTCATTGACCTACTATAATGGGGTCCTCTACCGCTACCCTTCGTTCTCTCTTGACATTACTTAGGGACGGTCTGGAAAGGCTGTTGGTGCTATCTCTTAGGTCTTGGCTGTCCCACTGGGATGAGGGTGGAAAGAAATTCTGTTGTGTATTTAGTCATTCAGGGCACTGCATTTCTGCAGAGAGTTTTTTTGGAAGCAATTGAAATCCTGCTCTAAACTGCGTTCCAGAGTAGGTTCGTTCTTAGTCCTGCCACTTTAGGGGAAATTTACCGTGCCTGTCTTCTGATCTGTTAGCAAAAAGTACCGCTGGTAAAGGAGTTAACGTTGTTTAAAGAGAGTTGGTCAGTGCCTTCAGAGCCCAGATTACAGAGTGCTGAATCTGACTGATGATCTATCCGTACAGGTTTCAGTACCACGGCAATGTCAAGTTACATACTCGGTGTGATGAAAGCCTTGTTCCCACTGCTGCCTTATACAAGTGAGGTTGCTCGGGTGACCTGCTGGTCATCCAGGGGCGTAGCCTGATAGGCTAGGACTACAGGCTTTGCGGGGAAGGCTGAAGTACCATCTGGAATAAATTGATCGATCTCTGTGGGTAGTAGGTACTGGGAGATTCAGTGCAGGAAATGCAAGTGCATTGCTTCAAGGAGGGACTCGAGTACCGGAGGAGGGTTTTTTCCGGTAGCTGAAGAGTTTATCTAATCTCTTTCAGTTGATGACTCAGTGGGAAAGAAGTAGTAGTGATAAATTTGAAGAGGAAACCGAATAAAGGGTTAGGCAAGGACACAAAGCGTCTCTTCGCAGCTGTGCTGTTGCCCTGGGTTTGCTGGGGCCAGGCACATCGCTGTGCTGCAACCGTTCTCCTTGTCGCTTGTTCATCCTGTCACTATTAAGATGTAAACCTTTTCAAGCAAGGACTGCAGTGCCCTATCCTACCTCATCTGTCATCTCACCTAGGACTTCTACCTTTTACTTAAAAACGGTAATTTGCTGGTAGATTCAGCTTAAAATCACTGCCCAATAAAAGCATGGGACACCTTAGGATGTTCCTTGATTATTCTACTATCACCATCCAGGTAAATGGGATTTCTGAGAGCATTTCTCAAATAATTACTTTTGTGGTTCTTTCTAATCTGACTTCCATTGTTAACTTTGGTTTCTATCTTTCCTGGTAAACACGTCCTTCTTGCAGTTGAAACAAACCTTGTTTCTCACGGTGCTTGAGATCTCAGAGGCTCATGTGATTGAAAGCATTTCTCTTGAAGCAAGGGAAACAGACACTTAACACTGTTTACAAAGAAGGAACGGCCAGAAATCCAGTGGACTGGGAGTCACAATTAAAGCTGTTTTTAACTACCGCTTGTGTGCTGAGCTTAGTCAGAGATTAGATTCAGGTTATGGGAAGTGTTCTCTGAAGGAATGCAAAAACACTTGAAAGCTGAGGACTGGCTTATGAAAACAAAGTACCTCATTGTTGATCTTTTCCAGGTCTCCTCTTCATGTTTGTATGAAGATACACTAGGGACTTCGGGTGAAAAGACTAAGCGTACTTAATTATGTTATTTAAGTTGTGTCTAACTACATCAGCTGGTCCAAAGAAGGATATATCCTCTTCTCACTCCTTAAACAGCTGAGCAATCTGATAGTAAGACCACTGTTGAATTGCAGTGTACTTCATGGACAAAATGGATTAATTCCCACAGGTGCTCAAATACTTCCCTATTTGATGCGGATAACTTAAAATGATACTCCCACTGCAACCACTAGTGCTTCTGCAGTACTTCTCATGAGTAAGTCTCAGCATGCTTTAAGGAGGAGGTTAGCCTTGCCAGGAAACAGACACAAAGCAGTCAAGCAAGAAGCCAGTGGCCAAGTTAGAATCCAGAAGCCCTGCTTTCCCCCAGGAGAGTTGACCCAGTGTTGCTCTTGTCATGCAAACATCAGCTTCCTTTCATGATAACCTGGGGAGCTGGGAGCAGTGTGAGGGCACTCTGTCCTACTATGGGAACTACCACTCAGACTGCAGTCATTGCCCTTGCCTTGGAAATCATTACTCTTTTGGCAGTAGCTCCTTGGGAATCAAAGTTCTCTGTGCAAGGTAAGTCTTGTGGTGGTCATCAGGGTTTTAAGAGGTGGTTTCTTAAACTGGTCTTCGGTTTAGTACCAGAGGTGATACACCCTTGCTTCCCTTGCTGTAAAATTCTGAGATACTCTTAAAGGAGTTAATGACAAGTTTGCACTACACTTGACAGGAACCACTCATGAAATGGTGGCAGGTTCAGTCTATATTGCAGTACGAGAGAGCGTTCCCATAGCTGGTAGCAAAAGAAGAGTTGAACCCTGCAGCGCACTGCTGAACTTTCTGGCATGGGCTATGCTATAGAGTTATGAATGTCTTAGCAAGACAGAAGCATCAGGACATCCCTGTGTCCTTGCTGATGTCTGCTTGAGCAAGTGTGCTTAAAGAATGTCTACCTGGTAACCACACTACCACTTTTCTGGGGGTTTTGCTGACTCAGTGGAAACTCTCCTCTCCCTAGGATGCACTAGAGGTTAAGTTACTGTTTTTTTGGTTCCAATAACAGACTCTCACTACCATATAAGGAAAGGACATACTGCTTTGACCAATTCTTGTAAATATTCTTAGTAAATTGTACAACTTTAGTTCAGAAATCTGATCGTCTTCCAGAATTCAAGCTCACATGACAGGCTGTAGGCACCCCATACAGGTTCAGTCCTACCTCAGGTTCAGTTCTTCAGCTGAAGGTGTTGGATCAGAGGTGGAACTTGCAGCAACAGAAACCTTTTAAGAGCAGGTTAGGTGAAGACTTGTCGAGAATTACATGAATATCATTGATCATGCTCAGGGATGAGGAATGAGTTTCCACATGGATGGTTTGACTGGAAATACAAACTCTTGGTTTTTGGTGGTGCATAGTTTCCTAGTTACCCTGGCTGTTGAGTGGTTTTCCTTTTGCAGTTCCCAGATGTTCTGTGATAAGGAATTAGTTCTGTGCTAGGTTTTGCCTCCATCAGTGTTTAGGTGGGGTTAAATTGCCAACCATGAAGTCAGGGACCAGCAGCTGTTTATTGCCATGTGTGTGTGTCATTTGTCCCACTGGCTTAAAACCGTTCCGTTTTCCTTTTGTCTTCCCTGACTCTTTCTACTAAGCCCAGAAACCTATACTGTCCTATGAGACCCAAGGATCCGCCCTCGTCCTTCTTAACCATTTTTCCCAAGCTCTTCAGCCACCATCTGCAACCTCTGCTTGGCTCAGAGATTGACCTGCTTTCTTCGAAGGCAGAAGCTTTCTATTCTTATTTCCCTTGATGTTCCTGCTCCCAGAGGCCTCTATCTACTGCACAGTATTTTGCCTCGAGTAGACTCTTCATAGTGTGAAGGTCTCCTTTTTAGGCGAAGGTGCAACTACACCTACACTGCCATTCAAATTGTCAGATCTATGCCTTCAGGTGAAGAGTTTGCAGGGCTGCAAACCAGGACCTGACACTCAGGCAGGACCTCATAAGGAATAGGTCCTGCCCAAGCCACAGGAAGATGGCTCCTCAAGGTTTTAGAATTCCTCAGAATTCTTACTGTAGGTTATTTAAACATAGCTCCCCCAGGTCATTGAATTCTTTTAACCCAGAGGAGTAGCTGGCAGAGCTGTAAATTGGTATGGCTGTCAAATTTGTATGCAATCCTCAAAAATTGCCTTATGAACTACTCAGTATCTAAATTCTTATCAGTTCAGAAGATACAACTGTATGCCAAAAAGAGGTTTTTTTTAAATTATTATTCTTTCAGGAGTACAAAATACCAGAATGCAGGAACTGAATGCAGGAGTGCATTTTGGACTTCCAAAATGAGGAAGAAGCTAGTTTATATTTGCATGCTGTGTTTTGCTTTGTTTAGCAGAGCATGCTGTATTATTGAAAGTTAGACCCAGATGGAATGATTTTTCCTTTTCCATGGACTCCTTCAACTATAAAATTAATTTTTTTTTCCTCTCTACCAATGCAGAGCATAGGATCAAAATAGTAGGGTCTTTGATGTGACATTAACTCTGGGTTGTCTGATAACTTCAGGATACTTCTTGTACTGCTCCCTTTATTAAAAATTATATTTAAGTGGCTTTTTTAGTTTCCAAATCCTATTCTCAGAATGCACTTTTTTTTAAAAGAATTGCTCAAGATTGACATTATGACAGTTCTGAACCAATTTTCACTATGGCCCCACCTTAGGAACATTTTTTGAGGTATTGGCATTTCCTAACAGCCATGGACCACTGTAGTTGAAGAGTTCCTGACCGGCCCTATCATCATTTCATATTGGCGTGTGACGCCATTTTGTTTGTCGCAGCGCGCGACTCAAAATTTTCCTGCATGTCACCAATTCCACCTTTGGTGTTCCAGCCTCAGGGCCTGTGTGTGGGTGCCATCTGATAATAAAAACGTGGGGACAAGCTGCTTCACTCCGGAGAGCAGCAGGGGCACCTGGCCTGAGGCTTTGCCTTTGTTACTCACAGTATTATTTTGTATATTCGTTGTACAAAGTTGGCACCAATTTATGGAAGTGCAGCCTCAGCAACCTGCGTGGTCAGTGTTTGGATTGTAGAGTAGATCTGATTTATAGCCCCATCCTGCTCTCTGAAATGTTGTAGACAAGATGTCTATTGGATTTTTCAGAACAAAAGTGAACCTTTGAGCTCTGCCTGCCTTCATTTGTCTCCTTTGGTGTACTCCATACCGGGCTGATTCTGCTGAGGCCTACACTAGAGTTACATCATCTCCATTAATGCTCTTGCAAAGCACTTTTCCATGCTCAGAGGAGACAGTTGAGACAGTTATTTCCAAAGCATCCTGGCTTTTGGCCTACCTTCACTCCTATTTTCTTGAAAGTTTCCTGCTGATGCTAAGTGGGAAGAAAGTTAGTTCAGCAGCTCTCACCTCTTCTGGTTTGGTGTTCCTGGTGGGCAGCTGAGGACAGTCCTCCCTCTGCTGCTTCATGAGGCTTACTTGAAGGACAGGACTTTTTTAAGCCTTGAAGGCAGTGGGTGGTTAGTAGGAGGATTGTTGTTTGCTACCATAAATAAAGCTTTTAGAGGTTCTGCCACCAGTCATGGGCAACTGTGTTTTACTGACAGGGCAACTCAGCTTTGCTGCAGAATGCTGTGGCATAGGCTTTGCCCTTTGATGTCAACAGCAACGTGGGAATGGGATCAAAGCTTTGGATCTTCCTGTTTTAAAGGCGTGGGGAGAGCATAGTAGATCCCAGTCTGCATCCCAATTTGCGTGGCTATGCGGGACTAAGCTGGGAACAGTGGAGATGGAGATGCTGGCTTGTGGAGGAAGGAGAGATGGCAGCTGTGTGTGTTGGCGCTGGTGCAAACTGGCTGCTTACGCTTGCAGGCTGGCAGGAGGATATGCTTGATCAGCTTTGTGGGTAGAGAAAATGTCCTGGATTAGTTAGTGCTGGCAAGAACCGAAGTGAGAGAAATGCTGTGAGACTGAAGCAGTGGATATGTCTTTCCTGGGTTTTCCACGCAGAGCTATCCAGAGTCCCCCTGCTCACAAGCTACACACCACATTTTTCCTTTGAACATCTTTATATGTCACTCCTCTCTTGCTACAGAAACACCTCAGTTTCCTTCCTAATACAGGAGTTATTTAACCTTTTAACTTGTGGGTGGCTGGTGTTAACCCTTCATTCCCGTTGCCCCTCTTGAATGTCAAATTTGTGTTCCCTCATGTTGATAGGTGAGGAAAAGCTTGTGGCTGTAGGGTGACACCTCCTACCCACCTTGATTTAACCTGTGGTGCTGCGCTCAAAAATAGGTCTGGAAAAATGTCCAGGGTTTTCCAGATCAAACTGGAAAAGAAGCATATAGGGAATAAGGAAATAGTGATCTCAGTAAAGACTGTCAGGCCTAGTGGGGTGATTGCTGATTGTCAAGAGCCATTAAGAGTGGAGTACATCAGTGTAAGAACATTTCCATCCCATGTTGCTTCTAGTCTCCAGAGCCCAACTGGTACAGAATGCCTGTTTGCATTGCTAAGTGCCAGTAACTCAGGCTAGAGAGGAGCCAGGCTTACCCTAGCTGATGTAAATAATGTAAAACTACTGTCCTTTAAGTGGAAAAGACTCAAAATCCCAGACATAGACCTCAAGCCCCCTACATGTGATGAGAAATTAATTCAATTTCTAACCCGGTATAGCCAATGGTGGGATTAATTTATGCTTTAAGTTCTAACCTTAGTCTTTGATTTAGCTCAATGCCTCTTCATCTAGCTGAGAGAACTCAGTATTTCCTGACTTTGCTATTTTGATCGGAGATGCTATTCTTCAGGAGCTGTCACTCCCCCGCGCCACAAACCAGCGTAGCAACCCTAGATACAGACCTACAGTTATTTGCATGAGCAGGCCTACTGGTAAGATACTTGCTGTAAGCATCCCTTCTTCTTTTTAAAGGCATGGAATGTCTATGTCTTTGGGGGATTTGGGAAGTACTTGCCTCCCCCCCTTTAGGCAAACAGGTCCCTTGGGCAGCACCCGCTGCCGGTCACATGAAAGCTCCTCTGTAGAACCCCCCGCCATGGCCAGGGCTGCAGACTGCTCTTGGGTATTTCTGTCCAACCCACTGCTTGGAGATTTCAGCCTGTTCTTGCAGATGGGAGACTGCATGTGCTATTAGTTTTGGAACTGTGCCCTTAAATGGTGTAGGAATTTTTCCTTTTTAACTGGTGGTAGTTCAGTTTGCCTCAGACAAGGGTTTTATGCATTGAAACACAACCTTTCACTCTTCCCTTCCAGTTTTCATGTTTTGGTGTATAGTCATGTGTCACGTGTGTATATGGCTGCTCATGTGTTCCTGTGTATTTTGATGGACTGAAACAAGTTCAGAGGAAATCTGAGGTCCCTGAGCCCACAGGGGGGTAAGACAGAGGACTGTACAGGTCCCAGGCTCCAAACTTCTTCCATCTGTTTCATTACCTTGTTCCCAGGTACTTTGATTTTAACACAAGAGGACTCCTGCCTAAACGTTTTCCGCACCATCTATTTATACCTCATCTCACCTTGTCAGTTGTGGGATATGTCTTCTTTCAGTATTTCCTTTACCCAAATGGGATCATCCCTCTGGAGGGTGTCACGCTGTGGCAGTGCACATTCCAGCCACCTCTAGCAATGGATTCATGAGGTAACAGGAAGCCTGGTGGGAACACAGATCCCATCAGTGATGTCCTGTAGCCTTTTGCTCCATGTTTGTGCAGCATCTAGCAGAGTAGGGTCTTATCTGAATCGCTGCACAAATACTTAGGGATTCCTCATGAGAGTAGGCAGGATTAATTCCATAATTCATACAGACTGATGCTAACGAGAGCTTCCTAGGGAGGATGCTTCATAGCGGCCTCTTAGGTCTACTTGTCTTCTAAACTCCCCAAAGTATCAGCTGCAGGCTTTGGAAGTGTAGTTGGCAAACTAGTGAGATGTTGCAGACCTCATCTGATGAAATTCCTGTCTGGAGGGAATAAACAAGCAGTATTGTATGTTTTGCTTTAGGAAGTTCAAAGATTAGCTAAGTCTGTGTTTTAAACCTCCTCCATAAACAGACTCCAGCTGTGACAGTCCTGGGATCTGTACCCTCTTTCTCCAAGCTGCAGTGCCAAAATAGAAACAGGCTTTTTCCTGGATAGGCTTTGTCCTGAGATGATCTCCTGTTTTGTGAATGTGTTCTGACTTGGCAATAAACAGTCGTTTAAAATATTCAGCATGACAGCTGTGAAACTGTACACAACATGGTCTGGTGACTGACCTGAGGAGTAGCAAGTGCCCTCTGCAGAGTGACACAGTCAACGCTGGCGTCAGTTCTGGCAGCTCCAGCCTCACTGGTTTGTGAACACACCTTCCCCTCGTCTTGTAGCTGAGAGATGGAGGGGCAACTTTTTTTCCATGAAATACAGAAGCAGGAGATGCAAGACAAAAAGCAAAGGTCATAAAAACCCATCAGCGTCCTGGGAATGCATTGGTGTTTGTATTGCAGTCTTTTGTGTGCAAGGCTGAAATGGGATATGTCTGTGTCTAGCTTTATAGGGGCAGAGTGTTCCAGTGACCTTCCTAGGCTGTAAACTTCAGATCTGATCATGGTGTCTATTTACAGGTAAAGAACCAAATATTTGGGCTGCAAAGGCTTGTCACCAATTTGCCACACAGCCCATTTGTATAAATCTCAATATAAGACAGTCCTTTTGATGGAAGAGAAAGGCCAGCACTTACAACAACCCCCCAAAAATTACAAGTTTGAGAGCTGAACAGTGGTATTAGAGGAAATTTCTATAAGCTTCTGGTGGCTACTGTAGACAGTATTATATTGTAGAATTACACATATCATTTATCCAAGCGGAAGTCACTGCTGTGCCCCCAGTTTAAGCTCACATACAGCATCGCAGATATTCTGCCAGGGTGGCTGAGTACTAACGATGTCCCTTCTCTTCTTTAGAGATGCTTACCTGCAATTTTCACTCATCCTTTCAAGTGGACATGTAAATCCCAGGGGAATTTGCCTTACATTTTCCAGGCTTATCAGTGGATTAAAGTTGGCAAGACAGTCAAAAACCCGGTCGTTTCTCTTTAGCTAGCTTATGATATATAAAGGAACTCTGAAGTGTTTCTTTTTATCCTCAAATGAGGAATGTCAGGTAGACCATTTCCTGGCTTACACCTCTTAAGAATATGGCATGGGAAGTCTCAGAAGTATAAAATTGCTTTTCCTTAATCAAAAAGACAAAAGTATTGCAGCTTTTAATTGAGACATATTTTCTTCTCAGCAGTTCTCAAACATTTGCACTACACTGGATTTAATGGCACAGGAGTTTTAAAGGGGCTGAATAAATCACTTCTGTTGCTGTTCATCAAGTGGCACACTGGTGATGCAGCCTCCCTTAAAGATCTGGCAGACCTTTCAGGAAAAACAAAACAGCACTAAAACCAGGCTGAATTTACTGCGTTTAAAAAACGCCAGTGGAAAAACATGCCTCAAATTCATAAATGTTACTGTTAAACACAAAAATGTCAAATGTGCATGAGATCTCTTCTATTCTTGGAGACCTCGGTTATATTCAGTAAATATATTCAGTTACTAGTGGTAACTTGGAAGGCACTTAAGTGCAGGGAGAAGAAGGAGGGACAGCTAAACAGAAGGTTGACAGGGGGGTGCAGCTGTGCAAGCATGAGTTGGCTGGCTGAGGCCGCGGTGCAGCAGCTGAGGGGTGAGTTGAAGCTCGGGTAGGTCACAGCACAGTTTGTTCTTTCTCATTTATGAATCCCACACTTTGAGTGTGTCTGTGCTATGTTAAGGGCTTCGCTACCCAGGAGCGCATGCGTATCTTAATCAGGCACCAGTATATCTCATGTGTCAATCACCAGGCAGCAACAATATGCCAACACACTGCTACATTCTCACCCACTTGAAGAGGCTTTTGCTTTGCAAAACACGAATCCAGGGGTATGTCACTGCGTCTCCCATGCTGGGCTGTAAAGAGAGCTGTTAGTAACGAGTAAGGACACAAATAGCAACTTGCTTTATAGTTAGATCAAGCTTATGGTGCATTACCATGCGTACATTACAGCATGGATGCTCAGATCTCATGTATAGAATGCTGTCAAGCCAGGGAGTAGGAAAATCAATGATACCAAAAGCAAATAAAACAATACAGAATCACAGAATGAGATGGGGTTGGAAGGGACCTCTGGAGATCATCTAGTCCAAACCCACTGCCAAAGCAGAGCAGGGTTGCACTGTAATATTTCTGGGCAGGTTCTGAATATCCCCAGAGACAGAGACTCCACCAGCTCTCTGGGCAGCCTGTTCCAGTTCTTTGCCACCCTCGAAGAAGTTCCTCCTCATGTTTAGATGGAACTGCTTATAGTCAGGTTTGTGCCCATTACCTCTTGTCCTATCACAAGGCACCACTGAAAAAAGACTGACCCCACCCTCTTCACACCCACCCTTTAAGTATTTATAAGCATTGATCAGATCCCCCCTCAGTCTTCTTTTCTCCATGTTTACATGCACTGCAAATACATCCATCCTATCTTGTTTATTACATACAACTCTTCCCCTGCAACTCCTCCCATCTTATTAATAAAATGTCCTTAAGGTTTCAAAGTGGAAAGCTCAGCAGCTGCTAATGCAAAATGACAACAGTAGAGTTATGATGATTTATGCCACCCACAGATCAAGTCTGAAGGCTTTATTTACATGCCTGAAGACTGTTTTCACAAGGCTTTGTCCAATTTAGTGTATAGGAAATCTGGTGGTGAAACAATTTAGTTGCATTGTGAAATTAAAAAGCGCTCTAAAGACTTAAAGCATTAAGTGCTCTTTGTGCGCTGCTGTATTACATTCATAAACTACCCAAGCCTGACTCTAATGGGCTGTAAATGATCTCTTGGTGAAAAAATATATCAAAATAAAGCTACAGACAGCCTGGGAAAATGCCTTTCAGGTTCCTTATAAAGACTTCCTACCAATTAGCAAAGTTAGTCCCAGAGAGCACGTAACAGGCTTTATGTTAGAACTTGTGGATGCTGAGACAGACTTTGTTTTTTACGATACCAGTATTTACACCAACTAGGGGCTTGAGTGATGGGAAAGGCAAGATTTGCAGTGAGTGCAAGGCAAATGGTATCGTTCAGAAGGGAAGATAAACAAAAATGTTACTACCAAGAAAGTGGGAAGTCAAGGCTGTGTGGGCTGAGTTCTGTCCTTATTTGGCTTCAGGGAATTATGTGATTTTATTCTATGACTCAGAGTTGTTTTTACAGCATTTGCGTCACCCAGAAAAGTTGAATCTGCATAAGGCCCAGCATGTTCCGGGAGAGAATAATTTGTTCTGTAATGTGAACTCACTAACAGGCACCGACAGCTTTCATGTTTTGCTTTTTTCTGTTATTGTTGTCATCCAGGCATAACCTGCAAAATGTCTCAGAGTTATCAGGTTCTGTTACCACAGCAAGTACATGCAGATTCAGGGAAAATCCTAACATTTGGAGAATCATTTTACAAATCAGCAACTGTGAATTTAATTTGTTGAGAGAGATATAAGCTCTTAATTTGCCTCCTTCAGCTTCTGCTCACACGTGGAAAAAAACACAGCCTGTGCATGAAGTAGGTAATTCAATCTCCCCCCTCAGTTCCACCCTGATCTGACTGTGTTATTTAACTTGCAAAGCCTCACCCATTATAGGTGCCACAAATTATTCACTGCTCTGAAGTGTAAATGCTTGTGTTTTTCCACCCATGAGGGTTGTTAGAGGATTCGGCACATAATGCTGGAAGAAGACAGCAGAACTGAAAGTAGGTGAGCTTAGCCATTGGTTTGAAGATGCAGTAAATCCAGGCAAAACCAAATTTAGGGCTTTGAAGGCTGGATTGCAAATGCTGCAGCCCTGTGATGCAAAGTGCTGATCTGGTATTGGCTCACTCTGCTTGCTCAGACGTGCTCAAGTGTTTCTGAGAAGTTATTTCTGTGCTGGCAGGCTTTATGAAAGATCAGGTGGTGTCTGCCCATGTGGCTCTGTGTTTCTGCAAGGCTGAGTATCATTTCTCTTCCTGCAGCTGGCACGGAGCTGTCGTAAAAGCACGATGCTGATATAAACACCGCTCTGGCTAATTAGACAGAAATGAGGTTGTGTGCCCGCACTCAGCCTGGAGCATGTCAGTGGCACCGTGTGGATTGGCTTTTATTAACAGCCATGGAACAGCCTCGACCTCCCATCCATTGCTCAGCACTGACAAACAGCTTGGACAAAAATTGAAATCCCAAACAAAATGAACTTTTTCTTGTTCCAAGTGCCTCACGCATGTCCAAGGGAGGGACGTTCACCTTTTACCCCTGCTCTTTGCTGGAGAGCACTGGCACCAGACTTTGACTCTAGTTCACTCTGTCATTCATTTGGCACTGAGCACGGGCAGGAGGGTGTGGTGTGATCCTGGAAGCCATTTATGGAAGGAAAGCTTCTTTCTCTCTCATCTACTAATTTTTTTTTTTATTATTTTTTGGGTTTTTTTGTAGCAGCTGTGTTTGCTTAGGGTTTGCCAAGAGACAAGGCTGAGTAAGGTGTGGGATCATCTCAGGCTGCAGCCTGGGAGGGGGAGGCACAGTACTAATCTCCTGTTCTCTGTCTCACCCCATGTGTTCAGAGAAGAAAATGAAGCTGACGTGATTATCTGATCCCATCAGAACTGATCACTCTGCAAATTCTTGGTGATTTAATCCCCCCATTTAATTAGTTCCTCCTCTAGAAATGATTTGCTCAAATTAGAGATGAATTACCTGTTAATTTTCCATTTGATAATTAGTACTCTTCTAGCCCTGGTTAAGCTTTCTTGCCTTACGTGAGAATTGTTCAAAAGCAAACACTTAAGTCTTTTGATTTGGGTTTCTGTTAATCTTGCTGTTTCCCAATTCATGTACAGGAAGACAGGCTGCCTCACAGTCGAGGCAGGGGTCTGATAACACCAGAGGGGCTTCCTGGAGAGGTGGTTCTTTCCTCATATCTGCTGTGGACTTCCCTTGTGTAGAGGAGAGATGAAACACCAAAAAAAAAAAAAAAGAAACCCCAAAATCAATTATCATGCAAAACTTTGACCTTTGCAGTTTCTGCTTCGCCGGTGCCCAAAGTCTTTGAGCCTTGATTTTTTTTTTATCTCCACAAGTGTTTGCCAGGCACGGGGCCAGGGGCACAGTGTGCTCAAGAGGGGCTGCAGCAGCAAGGGCTGGCTGCAAGGACTTTCATGATGGATGGGGGAATTTTATTGGGGTCTGGTTTCTGCTCCTGAGGCTGCTTCTGCACTTTATCTACAGAGTGGTTCAATGCAAGATGCAGAAGCTGTGCAGAAAACAATGCTTCTCCCC
>VZTM01035699.1:0-13041 GCA_013400555.1 Jacana jacana
TGCTTTAGGAATATTAGGAATGGATGTTAATTTTGTTTTCTTAGAAGTTTTTCCTGTGTCCATTAGTTCTTGAAAAGCATACATGAATGTGGGGATACTGAGAAAATAGCATTTGCAAAGTTGAGTGGAACAGACTGTATTTACTGAAGCTGGCACAAACTTGTTTATGTATTTTAAAAACTAATACTTGAGGTTTTCTAAAATGCAGATAGCCTCAGCATGCTTGCCCCTCTCTGCCCCTGTGCTTTTCTTTAATTTGAATCTTCATTTAGTTGGTTTGAAACGAGGCCATACAGTTAAAGTGCCCTTGATCTTTGTTATTCATAACAAGAAACATTTTGTAGAGATTTGGTCTGTACTTGCAAAACACACTGATAAGGTCAAAATCTTTCACGCACTTCTAAGGTTTTTGAAGGAACTTTAACATTTACTGTTCCTTTTCTTAGAATTGATAGAATTTGCAGTTAATGAAGTAATGTACTCCTAATAGGTTGCCCTGGTGTTCATGTAAAGTGTATAAATTTGAAAAAAAATGNGGTCTGGGTAAAGTAAACCTGGCAGGGTTAACAGCTGAACGGATATTGCTACTATTATGGAACTTTTGGCCATTACATAGTGCTAGGAGCTCAGTGTGGTCAGCAGTAAGATGTGGTACACTGCAAAAATGCGCTATGTTTGCTCTAATTCAGAATGGGAAAGCTGATAAAATGCCAGTGGAAGCTGACAGCCTGTATCTGGTATGTAGAGACACTTTTGCCGTAAACACACGTTTGGGCAGTACTAAATGTGGGAATGTTATGTAACTTGTGGAGTATTCTAGAGCCCCAGTTTTACTTTCCACATGCTGGAAGGACTTTAGTTTAGCAAAGGTGCTTCTGAGTGGATAACCTGGGTTATTTTAGGTTTTGGTTTGTTGTTTATTTGTTCTTATTAAATTTCTCTAATTAGTGGCTTAGAATTTTTTTCTTCTCCTTAGCTGTCGACATTGTACATGGCATAAAGATAGTCTTTCTCATTCTTACAAATTCAGTAGTTCAGTTGTGATATTTGTTCCTTTGATTTGGGAGAAGTGGAAGGAAGAGGATGAAGTTCAAGAGAAATACAGTGATCTAGAGTTTTTGGCATCAAGGGAGGAATTGGAACATAACTGTTAGCATTTTTAACTCTGTTTAAACCTCACCGCCACCCTCAGTAACTTCCACCAGCACAGACTATCCTTCAGATGAAAGAGATCTATCTCCTATTCTTAAATTTAAAGGAAAGGTTTTATGAAGGAAACTAACACTGTCAAAAGTTACTTGTTCAGCTGGAAGAGCACTGTGATCCGGTATCTGGAATGTAGGCACAGAATGTGAGCCCCTACTGGCCTAAATATTTAAGATATAGTTGCCAGCCCCGCTTCCACTTAAGAGCTTTAGAAAACTTTTATTCATTATATATACCTGTAACCTCTTGAAATACACTGTTTAAATGCAGTAACATTCTAAACCCAAATCTGTGTAACTGTTTCTGTAGTTCTGAAGTTGTGGTTGGGTTTGGAGACTCTGGGTTTGGCTCCTTTGTTACTGTGTGAATCTTGGCCACCTGATCAACAGCTCCGTCTTCCTCTAGTCAGATCTGACAATTGATTGATAATCCACTTGTAAAGTTAAGGTGGTACCTACCTGCCTTGGAACAACCTGGAGGTCTACAGCTGCAAAGGGCCTTCACATAAAGTGTGCTGATTACTTATTGCATAGGAGTGGGTGACTTCTCTTCATGTTTTGAACTAAAACCCGTCTGTACAGCCGTGTTTAAAACCCGGTTGTGTGTTACGTCAAAAGTTGTGATACAGATCTGCAGATCAGTCACTTCAGGAAACCATCGCGCTGTTCTCAACAAACAAAACACCACCAATGTCCCCAGTGTGTCAGGGAAATGCTCACTGAGAGCCGTGTTACTGCAGCCAGCGTGGGGCTGAGCTCTCAACAAACCACATGTGCAGATAGTTCTCAGCAGTAGTCAGCTTCTCTCTCTGTTTTACCCCTACCAATCAGTGTGGAGCACGAGTTGGGGGGGGGGTTTGTTGTGTGTTTTGTTTTTGTTTTAAAGCAAAAGAAAGGTATTTAGGCCATTCACAAGGTCTGCCTACTAATACTAGTTAAATCAGGTATCGCAGTGTGTACTACTAATGTTGTATTTTCAATTGTCATTAGCAAACTTTGCCTTATAAGGCTATTGGCATGCTTCTCAGTATCCTGTTTTTACCCTGTAGATCTATTTTTGTAATGAAGTTTCTCTGCTTGACAAATATTTTCTTAATGTACCTGTCTTCCAATCCATGTAGTAACAGTTTGCAAAACACTTGGCAGGCATCCCAAAATAGTTACGTTTAAAACTTCCTTATAAGAGACTTCACTTCTCCTCCCATGTGACGTACAGAGAGAAGCACAGCCCTTGCCCCAGGGGATTTACAATAAAAACATTTCAATTTTATGTCAAAACATAAGTGCTGTATGTGTGCAAGGTCAGCTAAGGTTTTTACTTCCACTCTAAGGGTGTACAGCAAAACTGTAGTTCAAATTACAGCGTGTTTCCTTTGCCACGCTTTACTATTACCTCCCAGGCCCTTTCCCTAAGAAACTTTATTGTGGGCAGACCCAGGGTCATCTGATGTTCCATTTAGCAAACAGACAAATCCCAAGAATACCGAGGAGAGGAAAGGCTGTGTTAGTGTGTGGTTATCTGAGATCTGAAAGCCAGCACACGTAGCCAGGCTCTGGGAGGGAGTAGCAGTATTGTTCTGGCAGTAGATAGTTGGAGCAAGGTTATAGCAACAAATTTTGGTCATCCCAAGAAAGCTGCATAGCATGGTTTGGAGCTTTTGGAGGCTTTTATTAAGGGGGCAGAGGAGACTGGGTCTTGCTGAGTTCTGAAGTTAATCCATGCTGTGCCACCATTTATGGATGTTTTTTTCATAATGTATCCTGCTAGATCAGAAAAAGAAAAGAAGGAAGCCAGGTTTAGCTATTATTGCCACCTTTTAATCGCCTTTGGTCACATTTACTGTTCCATGTGTATGTCAGCAGACTTCATGAGGTAGTTGAAAGCTGCACTGGGATGCATAATAAATTCTGAAATGATCTTCAGCCTGGTGGAATGGATGGGATTTCACAGCTGGATATTAAATGTTTTTGGTTATGGCTGCTGCATTCTAAGGATGCCTCACTGCCTTCAGAGTCCAAGCTCATTTTAGAACTTTCTCCAGAAATGTTCATAAATTCAGGGTTCATATTACGCTTCGGAGAAAAAAGCTGAGGGACTTTTGCTCTTGATACTTCCTCATGCTGAAAGAATTGGGTCTGTCTGTGTGTTAAATCTGTGGAGGCTTGACCAATGTGTGTGCTGTCTGCAGTTGAGGATAATGCTTCTCTTAATCATTGTCTCTCAAAGTTCAGATGCATGCATTGTACTCGCAGGATATGTGCTTTAGAAAAGATACTTGCTTGAAGCAGGTTTATTGGAATTACCTTAAGTAGCTTCTAACCATAAACTATATTATTGTTCGAATTACTACTTTTAAAGTAAAAGCTTCTAAAATTATTTGTTTCTTTTGCTTTTTCAGGGAAAAGTTCACCTTGAATTAAAATTGAATGAACTGATAACAGATAATGGATCTGTGTGCCAGCAACTGGTAGTACAGTAAGAAAATACATTAATTCTTGAATATTTAATTGCTTGTTAGAACACTATGTGATTTGCCTCTCTTAGTACTAAATGTCTGCACGTCCTGGTACCAATAATGTTTTTATATGACTCCTTGGAGCCTACCTTGCTGAGGGAATGGGCTTAGGGAACTCCTGCAGAAGATTTTTGCAGATCCTCATCTCTGTTGCTCCTAAAGCCCTCACTTTTATTAGGGCTCAGCGTGGTTATCTGATATTAGTGCAGTGTCTTCTAATTCCAATCGAATTGGGTCTGGTGAGAAAGCTCGGAATGCCCACGGTGGCTGGCAGCCCTTGCAGTATTGCCATTACCGACAGCTGAGCAGCTAGTGGTGGTGTTAGAAACTGTGTGAAACTTCTTCAGTAGTAATATTTTGGTTCAGTATGTGAAAATTCACTTTTTGTTTTGCTTCAGAATTACTTTCTCATGGTTAATCATTATAAGGAATGTTTATAGTAAAACAAAGGAATCGTCATTTTGGAGCAGCATAATGTTGCCACATATAAGTACATTTTTTTAGCAACACCTTAAGCAGTTTTCACTACCAAATTTCATTTTTACTCCAGAGTGTAAAGGTATTACAGCATGTTAAATACCCTCCTAGGAACTGTAAATTTCTGGTATGTTACTTCAACAAAGACACATTTCACCAATATTAAAGAAAAAGCCCAGAATAAGACATATAGTAACATATTAACTATTCTGCACTCTTGTATTATTACTCTTAGAGCTTGTTTGATAATGATCCAATGTGATGGGTTTGGGATTCTGAATGTACAGGTTATAGGCATTAGTCACAGAAGGCCAAAATTCCACAGGTTCTGGACATTCTGTTTATTAATTATGTAGCAATCTATTTAAGGCCAGAAATCGGTAAGAGTGTAACACAAATGCAACTGTACAAAAATGTTTTGACACTCTCATACAAAGTTTGTCTGGTAAGGGCATACTGAAAGATACTGGTCTCTAGAAACTAATCCTGTCCTGTTCTTTGGAAGAAGTGTGACAATTTTGAGTGTTACTTGCCTCCAGGAGGCTGCTCACTTTCATTGAGAAGACCAATGGAAACAAATGGCTGGCAGAGACTCAGGGAGATTGGCAGCGTTCTGTGACCCTTCTTTACATTCTCAGCATGAGTAAGGTTCAGGAGAACAAGCCAGTCTTATTGCAGTTTTTTCAGTGCTTCAGAAAAGAATAAAGGCTTTTCTGCACTTGTCTCCTAACATGTTGCAGGAAGGGCGAGGTGAAAAAAAGGTACAGACAAGGAAGTTAAGACTAACAGAAAGTTAAAATTAACAACTCAAAAGGTAGTAAGATTCTTTAATTTTGCTTTCCAGCATTATTAACTTATATTTATTTAGAGTGTGAGGTTTTTTTCTTTATTTTTTTTAACCTTCTGTGAGTTAAGTATGAAAGAATGGCTTGTATTGTGAAACTTGGCAGGGAGGAAATGGTGTGTGGTCTTCTGTTTGTCTTGGTGACTTCATGTACAGATCAGCTCCAGGGACCAGAGGGAGACCATTACAATTTTGCTAATGTAATTTTCCTTATGAAGTTTAAATTACATTCTTTCTATCTTAGTCAAGTGTCTAAACCAAGATGAGTAGTTTGGTTGGAGCAAAACCGAGCAAAATCATCTCTCTGCTCTTCTGTTACTTGTTTGGTATGAAGAGGGAAGCTAGTGCTGTGATAGAACTCAGTGAAACTGGTAATGCTGTGGTGGCTATTTGTAGGCTGATAACTCAGGTCAGATATGGAAACTTGCTGTACATCAATGTATATTTATAACTTAAAGATAATTCTGAATGTGTTTCTGGCTGTGTAGTGGGTGGCAGTTTGATTCACAGGGAGTCCTGCTTCTCTTTCTGTATCCCACTCAGCACAAGGCAGAATCAGAACAGCTTTACCCCCACAGACTGTTCACTGCCAAAAGCTGCCTGGAGCTTTGTGACTTTGTTTTATTCACAACTTAACTTTTGGATAGAGTAGTTTTTATAATTTATGTTTTTATATGTCCCTGTACTTTAGTGTAAGTTAAATTATTTTTTCTATTTTTAAAACGTGTTGGAATTATTTCATCTGATGAAGAAAATTTGCTTTAGAAAGTTACTGTTGCAGACTGCAGCTCTGAGTAGGAAGTGGGTTACTCACTTGTGCCCTCTCTTAGGATCTCTTTATGATGGAGACAAATGATCAAAAGGAAGAGAGGGTTCTTGTGGTTGCCTTACTCGCTCACTCACTGGCATGTGGGAGAGGATTGTGCGTTAAACACTGCCATGTTACATCAGTACCATTGCCTCCATCTGACATTAAGGAATGCAATGGAGTTCCCTAAACTAAAAATGTTTAGTGGTATTTTATCACACATGCTGATAGACTTGAAATAATTGGCTGTATACATAATATATTGTACATAATTATGGTTTTGGATGTATGTGTGAGAGAGAGTATGAAAAATATATCCAACTCTCACTGGACATAGTATTAGAGAAATAGATGTGAGAGCATTTTTGAGACCTTTTTTGATCTTAAAGCATGAGGAAGTTACAGAAAATCTATGAGATTCTTTAAAAGTCTGCTTATTTTGTGAATTTCCAGGGATAATTAGCGATGCACTTACTGCTATGCTCTGTTAGTCACCAGGCCCTGAGAAGTAATTGTATTTGTAACTTATTTTAAAAAGCTGAAAGATAGGAAGTAGCAGAGATGTGATTGTGTAAAAAAAGACAGAGGGCATATTATCAATTATTATGTGTATTTCTGTCTCTGCCTCTTCTCCATCTGTCCAAAACTGAAAAAGTATTGGTCAAAGGAAAAGATAATAATGGAATAAATAATTCTTAAAACATGGACTCTAATACTTGCCTTCAGTGTTTTACTTCATGTTCAAATTAATGGTCTCTCAGTGTAATGAGACGAGGAACCTTTTAAACCTTCACCAGTTACATATTTTATAGGATAAGAGGTTTCTAGATACTTGTGCTGGCTTCTGTGCATGGGTAAGTTTCTAATGGATTTCTACCATGTCTTCCCTGAGAGTCCAGAAGTTCTACAAAGATGAAAAGTAGTAGCTCTAACTTTCACAACATAAGATTAAAGATAGTGTTAAGCACAGTCAGTAGCAAGTAATTTGGGGGCTGTGATTCGGCATTATCTGGAATCCCACATCACCTTTTTGTTTGTGGATGAACCAAAGCAATAGCAGTAGACCTAACTAGGAGATAGATTCATATTATTTTGGTTCTGTAGACATGTTTGTAGAAGCTTTTTTTGCTGGTCTTCTAGGTGGATTTTATGATCAGGATTGATTTAAAACCTGAAGGTAATTCCAACAGGAAGCAGTTTTTAAAAATTGATGTGGACAACAGAGAGCTGCTGCTGCTTGTTAGCTCCTTACAGATAGTGCAGGAGGGAGGAAGGCAGGCCTCATTTCCCATGCTGCTGTGTATGGTAAAACCAACTTTTCCAAACAATGTTCTTAGGAAAAGAACATGTGATTTTTGAAAGGTAAGTGTCGCTGCCTACTTTTTGTTGCATACAACAGAACCAGCAGTGCGATTCCTCATGCTTCTTTCTTTTTGTACTCTATCCCAGCACCTGTGCCCCTCTGGTTCTCTTTTTACTTTGAATCCTGATTAGGGCTCTATTCCCTAATTTTATGTAACATAAGTAAGCCTGGGGAAGAATAAATATTGATATATCACAAGCTGTGTTTGTGTAAGTGAAGCTGTGGATGACAGTCAAAAAAAAAAAAAACAACAAAACCCCTCACTTCTTAAAAACTGGAAGTTTCCTTCTTTTACTCAAGTTGACAAAAAGTGGTCACTACACTTTTGAAGAAGCTACACCACAACTGACTGATCTGGTCTTACTTGATGCTGGAGGGTGGGGGAATGGGGGAATTTTCTTAAGGTGGAACTTGCTGAAGTAAGCGAGGGCTTTAAGGTTCTTTAAGTATTCTAAATAGATGATATTGAAATACATTTCTCCCTGGAGAACATAAAATTAAGACTTAATTGCTTATCTTATATCAGTGAAGCACTTAAAATATTTTGAAATAAAAGCATAAAGGTCATCTTACTTCAGTAAAACGCAATCTTAGAGGCTGCTTACAGGAGCTAACCCCCAATTTTGCCCATAGTTTTTGTATTAGTTGGAAATTTGCTGTTAAACTTCATGTAGATAAGTCCGCAGACCGTTTCTGAATTAAAATTTTGTTTTGCTTCCTTTTCTAATGTGTGAATGAGGAGGGGAAAAAGATAATGCAATAGATAAACTGCTGACTCAGTGTGGGCTCTTTTTTTCAAAACCACATGGATATGTGTAGTAGCACGTTTCAAAAATACGTGCTTGCAGCTCTCCTTCCTGCGAGTCTGTAAAAACAAGTTGGTGTGCCCATTGTTTGTTTGCTGCTGCAGAAATGGGTGATACCTGAACAGTTTCTTGCCAAATTAGGTTACTGGATGGTAGTACTTGCCTTCTCGGTGTTCAGCTTGATTTTAACTCTGAAAGAAACAGTTCTGTGTGCTCACAATGTGAATATGTGCAATCCCAGTTATGCTATATGTATGCTATGCTCTCTTTAATTGGTGGCTCAGTTTTGTTACTGTCGTGTTTATCTGCTCACATGAGGAAGGGAACATCAAAACTTTTTACAGAGCGCACAAGTCCCAATGGCTGCGGTTGCTCGATTTCCGCGCTTGGAGGGCTTTGGTTGGTTTGAATGGTGGAGTCCCTCGGTCAATGAGGGGCTTTATTGTAGCCTGTGTCATTTTAAGGACTTATTTCTACTTTGAGCTGAATATGTCAGTTGCATCTGAAAGGCTCATATTTCCTGTATGAAACTCCTCTTGCAGAACAGACTGCTGGGATGTGAAGGAAGAATTAATGTAAACTGAAACATGTCTTATGCTGTACCGTAACTGATCAGTAGTTTGAGAAAAGAACAAAAGTCCTTTTGTTAGCTATTGCTAGCAGTTGTAGTGGTTGAAAATATAAAGTAAAAGGCTTTTAAGTTCCTGTCTACTTCTTTAAACTCTCTATATTTATGCCTTTAGAATAAAAGCTGCTAGTGCCAGCCTAGGTAGACGAAGCAGTTTGTCAAAGCCGACACTTTTGCCATATGGTGGAAATATATTGATTTTGGTTGTCAGAATAGGAATGCATATATTTAGTTTTATTTTCTTTTTTGATTGGTTGAAGTGTTTGGGATTGTTTTTTTTTGTTGTTGTTGTTTTTCATGGGTCTCCTGGTTTCAGGTGCCAAACCCACAACAGTGGGGTTTTTTGATAACTGTTGTAGAAGATTGCCATGCTGGTACTCTGCCTGATTCTTTGGGGCAGGGCAAGATTCCTGGGAGATTTGCTAGCTGCTAAACTCATTGAGGTTGCACTTTAAGTCTACTATAACTGAGCCACTTCAGACATCTTCAGAAAATTTTCAAACATGTTTACTGGAGGCTGATTGTGGAGAAGCTTAAAAACTCTCTGTTCAGTCTCAAGTATTCAGTCCCTAGGGAATAACAGTCCAGTTTGATAGCACTGAGTTGATTTAATGGCTTCCTACCCTTAATGGCTACTTGCCTTTGGAGCTTGTGAGATCTTCTGCTTGACTAGGTTAATTCAGGTTGCCAAACTGACTGAAAACTGGCTCAAAACCTGTACAGATTTCTGTAAGGTTAGTAAACAGAATCGCCATAGGTTATAGATGCAAGGCAGGAGTGTATGAGGGGGAGAAGGACCCACCACTTCAGTGCAGCTCAGCTGACTGAGCCATGCTGTCAGGTAGTGTCTCTAAAGCAGGCTCCGGGCAGTGACTGGAGAGCTAAGGGAAGGTTATGACTGGGCAGCTCAGTGAGAGGTGGAAGGGGAGGAGGAAAATTTGGAACAAATTTTTGAACCTCGGGTCTGAAAAGGAAGGATGTGGGAATATTTGAAGTTAATGGTTGGGGGACTGGGGTATTGGTTTGGTTTTTGAGATGTTGGAACAGGGTAGGCTGTCTAAGCTAGGTAGACCTTACTTGTTGGCAACAGAGCTGGGACTTGGGCAGGAGATGAAAAGGGAATGCTAGAACTGCCTACACAGGGAGACTGACTGGAGCATGAAATCAGCTTGAAGTGACAGATCGGTATTATGAATCTGGAGATTCTAGTTCTGCCACAGGGCTGTGTAGTTGTCAGTAAAATGTTTTTCAACTTGCAAGAAATCACAAACAAGCCTTCCTTTAGTTTGTGCTTGTTGCAGTCAAGCTGTAAGAAGACAGGGGAGGCCAGAGCAAGCTGTTCCTGTAATCAGAAGTAGGGCATTGTGGTCAATTTTTGTTGATAATACGCATTTTTCCGTGTGCTGTCAAGTGTGCAGTGATCAGGGAAGGAGTAAGAAACTTCGTACATGGGGAAGGAAACTGCTTCCTCTAGGACTTAGGTCTGTTTACTAGAGAAATCCAAGAGCTTGGTGGACATGATACAGGCTGCAGGAAAGGAAAAGGTGTCATTCCTGTTAAAATAGTTGAGTTCTGTCCAGATAAGTTGGACTTTATCCATCTGCTATGAATTTCCTATGAGACTCAAGTTAAAGCTAATTTGTAGGTACTCCCAGCACTCACACCTGTAACCAAGAATCTCTGGGAGCTGCAGAGATGGTATGTTTAGTGCTACAAGAATCCTGATAGTCTGTAAGAATCCAGTCCTTGCTGCCTCCAATCAGATACCCCAAATGACTTAGAAGTCTAGACAGTTTAATTTTGTTGCCACTCTCCTGTCATGTGTGTTTTAGGGGAGGAATCAATTAATGCTTATGAAACAACTGGATGTTTCAAGAACCGATTTAAATGGTGGGTTTGAAATCACTGTAGGGTTCATTGTGATTCAGAAATTATTGAAATGCTGAAGGCCACGTGCTTGAAAACTGGAAGAAAAATAACAAATGATTGTGCAGTGGTTCAGCACGAAATGTTCCCTGAACTGGAAACAAGACAAAGGGACTTTTGGGTGGGAAAAATGCCATCTGGTTTATAATCCTGCATACTCCAAAGAGGGTGGAATTTTGAGGCAGCACAGGGGTGTTAGTGTCTGTTGTTTCCCCCCTAGTGAGCATGTGTTTGCAACTCTTTGTTATTCTGTTTTTTTACAGTACAGGAAGCATGTTCTTCATAACAGTGTGTAGCTGCTATTGCTGCTGGGTAATTTTAACTTGATCTGCATAACTTAATATTCCACATTCTAGTATTGCAACACTTACCTGATTATGTATATGAACTTAGAGCAGAAAAATTTATTTTCCTCCCTAAATTATGTGGGTTTGGGATTTTATTCAAACTAGCTAGTTATGGCAACCAAGACTTAGTTGAATTAATTTAGTTAAATTCCTGTGATAGATTTGTTAAAAATAGATGATCTTAAAAAAAGCAGGGTTGTAACATTCAGATCCCATTTGTCTTACTTGTTTATGAAATTTTGTAACCTGCTGAAAGTTTCCAGGCAAAAATACTACAGTGTGTATTGCCACATTAAAGCATCATTTTGCTAGAAACTCTGGTTGCTGCTGTAAATTTACAAACTTTTTTTGCTTTACTTTTGTTGTTCCAGCTGTTTTTATGTAATACTCGTATGTGGGCAGCATCTGAAGGTTAGTCAGCTTGCTCACCCTGCTCCGTTTCTAGTGTTGCTGCTGTGGTGATCGAGAAAGATTGCAAGCCTTCAGAAAAGGTCCACAAGTGTCCCTGTCCCCATGAGTGTTACTTGCTAACCCTACTGTACCTTTTGCATCAGGAGTGGTGATCAGTGTGCCTATGTACCTGTAAAACATCAGTTTACAACTTACTGTACAGATTATGGAAGAAAACAGTATTCTTTAAAAGGGCCTTTTAACCCTGATCATTCATTCTAGTGAAAAGAGTCTGAAAATGAACTTTATACACTATTTCAAAGGTAAACTGATTTTTCTCTTTGTGGATGGATAATATGGATGAACATGGATGTGCTAGGACTATATACTAATATTTCTTTTAATGCTTAATTTTAAATAAAATTTCAGGATATGACATTTCATTTCTCAGCTTACTTAACTCCAAATGGAGTTTAGCTGAAATAAAGTATTTGAAACCATTTCAATGCCTTCCAAATGTAGTTGCTGCCATGTGGATGAAGCCATATAGCTTTTTGTGGGCCTCGAGAAATGAAATTTAAAAGCTAATGAGGTCTGCGCTTTCCCCTAATAGAAGTTCGCTTTACTTGGGATTTTGCCATGCGTGTGTGACACTGGCAATGCCTTTTTACAGAAGCAATTTCAAGAATTTTGTTCTTACAGAGCCCCCTAAGTCTGACTGTACACTTGAATATTACCTTGTATTACTGTCCAGAGATCTATAGTTACAATCTATTTCACGTACATATGTTATGTTGGATCAATATACATATCAGTGTGTAATACAGCAGGACTTTAAAAAAAAAAAATTAAAAGGGATTGTTTTGGTTTCATTTTTTAAGCCAGAGGCCTTGCTTCACTGATCTATTGGTTGCCTTTTCTTTGTAGCATAAAGGAGTGCCATGGATTGCCTCTCATTAATGGACAGAATTGTGACCCTTATGCAACAGTCTCTCTTGTCGGGCCTTCAAGGTAACATTTGATATTAATCTGGTCTTAATCTGGTAAAAAAGTAACAGTTTTTAAGCCAAATATTTAAAATATAGAAAAATCTTAAAATGCTTTCTGCATGTGTCACATCTTCTGTTGTTACTGTACTCTTCCCTACCGTACTGTCAAGATTGTGAAGGTGTTTGGTCTGTCTGAATGGCCTGCACTAGTCAAGAACCACTGGTCACTCGGTTCTTTCTTTCTCCTCAAGTTTTGTACTGGACTCTTAATGTCTGCACTATTACTTCCTAACTTGTGTCAAATTCCTGTGTGGAATGATATAGTCAATTGCTCACTCACCTTCATCTGTTCCCTGTGTTTCTTAATGCATGAGCTTCTTTGCAGCAAATGTTTAGCAGTTGGGAGGAAGCAGAGAGTAGAGGTTCTGGTGAGACCCCTGTAATACCACCGCCTAAAAGTCCCCAAAGGTTAACTGCCTTTTTATGGATGATGATCCTGAATAATTGTTGGGGTATTTAATTTAAGTAAAATCCCACATGTTTGCTCTCTACAGGTCCCTGCCCAATAACAACTAAAGTAAGCTAGGTTTGAGTTGTTTCTTTTTTGCACCATCAAACTTAAGTCCATCTACTACTTCTGGTACTGAAAAATTGCCACTGTGAGCATAGTACTGGAACATCTTCTAGCAAAGTTGCATACATAATCACATTTTCTTAGGTTTGGGTTGGGGTTTTTTTGGTG
>VZTM01035705.1:0-11782 GCA_013400555.1 Jacana jacana
TACGTACCTCCACACAGAGCAAAGCAAGATCAGTTCTACCCAAGTTACCCCAGCAAAACTTGTTCCCCTTGCCTCTGAGGTGCTTCGGAAGTTGATAAGAAGTTGGGAAGTAGCTGAAAGTCTGGTGGCTTTGCACCATGCCATTAGCATCTCCAGTCTGAGACCGTTATCCATTTGAGTGAGACACTTCCCAGTTTCAGGACAAAGAATAATTTCTGTCCACAAAGAGCTTACAAGCTGACTGTAAAACAAAAGACAGAATGACAGGCAGGCACAAGGAAGCAAAAGGTATCAATAAAGCCTCTGAAAACAGAAGGAGGGAAATTACAGAATGGAAAGGGTATTTGCATCTGTGCAGAAGCCCAGCAGTAACCTTTAGCTTGGGAGATCGAACCAACAATTTGATGAGTTCATTTTTTAAAATATGTTGGAATTACAACCCTTGTGAAACAACCAAAAGGAAAACATTTTCCGAGCAGACACAGGTCAGAAAAAGAATGTTGTTATGCTAGCTTGCCTACTCTTTTTTAATTGACTTTAAGATAAATATGGTTTGGCTTGTTACTCTCTGAAAGCAGATGCATCTCACTTCTGTCTCAAAAAGCTCCAACAATTCAAAACCAGACCGAATATCACAGTTGTATTAAAGCAATTTATCATCTAGTGTTTACCTCTAGCCACATGCTTCTTAACTTGAACTCCAAAACCTTCTCTAAAGCATATTTATTTTGCAGACTAGCTTATTTGTACAAAGATATTAAGTGAAGAGCTGTAGCCATGTAACAACTCCGCTAGATATCATTGCAAACAATGAGCTGCCTACTATCTTAAGATATTGACAAGGTCTGGTGCAGTCTAATGAAAAAATTATTTCAGCAAATTGTGTCAGATTCTATTACTTCATTGTTAGAAAGGAAACATGAAGTGAAGTTCAATACTAATTGGCAGGAGAGAGAAGTTCACACATCTTGTAAAGAAAGACAAATGTCACACTTGCATTTCATCAAGCTGATTATTTTATAGTGGTGGAGAGAAAACTTGATTACAAAAAAAAAGTGTTTATTTCCTGTTTCTACAATGTACCTTATTTGTTAATCCAATTAGGTTTAGAAACTCTGCCACTTAAGTGTCCTGGTTTTGCTTAAAACTTTTTCCTTTCAGCGTTAACGGCTGCTGCCTTCCTTCTGCAGTGAATTCTTTTCAGTCTTTTCAGTTCTTTTCCTGGTCTGTTAAAGTTAAAAGTCTCTAAAGGAAATTTCAGATGCTTTTCTCTGTTTCAGTACACACAGAAATGTGAAGCAGCTTTGGAGCAAGCTGCCCTGTGCCAGATTTGGCGTGAATCAATGAATGTACAGTAAGTTCATTTTCAGGCTACTGACCATTTGTTTCAGTAATCCCTTGCTTTCCTTGGTGGGCAACCACAAAGTTTACAGAAGTAACTGACACTATTTTTTTTTTCATTTCACAAAATATTTATTAATTTTGCAGTCACTTATCTTAAATTTCTATGTTATAGATCAAATAAGTGAAAAAGAATCTAAAAACAATTCTCTGTTTTCTCCATGAGTTCATAGATTCTTATGAATGCTATCTTCTGGTCAGGAAAAAGCCACTGGATTTTTGTCACACAAGAACTTGGGAGAATATGCAAAACTGAATTAGCCATAAGAATGAAGGATGAGATGTCAATGCCTGATCTGCATGAGGAAAGTGGCTGGATTCAGCTGACAGACTGCCAACAAAATCTCCCCTCATTGACAAGAAATCCCCAGGGGTGTTTTGTATCAGTTTCTCTCTTGGCATGAGGGATAAAGCCTACTGGGAACAGCTACAAGATAGCAGTTTGTTATGGTTTCAGCTGGAATGGGATTGACTTTGTGGCTAGCAGGTGGTGAGGTGCCATGTTTTAGATTCGGGATGAGAGTAGTGTTGATAGACCACTAATGTTTTTGGTTGTTGCAAAGTAGTCAAGACCTTTCCTGCTCCTCACAGCCACTGGCAAGTAGGCTGGGGGTGCAAAAAAAAATGGGAGGAAACACAGCCAACCCCAACTGATTAAGGGAATGTTACATGCCATATAACATTATGCTCAGTATATAAAGCTGGAGGAAGAAGAAGGAACAGGGTGACCTTCAGAGTTATGGCATTTGTCTTCCCAAGTAGCCATTATGTGTGATGGAGCCCTGCTATCCTAGAGATGTCTGAACACCTGCCTGCTGTTGGGAAGCAGTGAATGTTTGTTTGGCTTTGCTTGGGTGCGCTGATTTTGCTCTACCTATTAACTGTCTTTATCTCAACCCTTGAGGTTTTACCCTCACTTTTACTCTTCCAATTCTCTCCCCATGCCAACTAGAGGAGTGAGTGAATGGCTGCATGGTTCTAGTTGCTGGCTGAGCTTAAACTGTGACACAATTATTCTGTACCCCCATTCTCCAAATGATTCAAGTTAGAAAATCCATGGGGACCCCACAAATTAACTCGTAGTTTGTCAACAGTCTTCTCTTCCTTGCAGCAAATACAACTTATTTGCAAGACAGTCTTACTCAGGACCGGGGGAAGAGTACTGGGTTCAAATAGGACATCAAAGGAAAAGCAGTTATAGACAACTGTCAGGATAGTCCAGAGAGATGCAAAAGGAAGCAAGCACCTTCCCTGGGCTCACCTGGACTGATTCATTTCTGCCCTCCAGAAAATATGCATAGTAATGGCTCACTATCTGTTCTTCCCTTTCAGAGGCAGGGCTGAGAGCCAGAGATACTGGACTTGGTTTTGGTACCTGCATGGCATACTCTTGGCAAGTGTCCTGCATAACCCCAGCTTTTGAGATAAGAGTACAATTGGGTGCAGCACAAGCATCTATCATACACACAAACCTGTCTGGGGGGCATTGGCCCCAAACCAATTGAGTTAAAGAATAAGATGGCCACCAGCCAGACCAAAATGTAACCAGGAAATTTCAAAGGAACTTCAGAAATTAAGAAAGAATAAGGTTGAAAAGAAGCATGAAAAAAATTAACAGCAGTAGAGATATTTGAGTGGAAACGGCAGGAGTCAAAACCCACCAGAAGCTGCCCTGCTGTCATCTCAACCTTTGCTCAGTGGGATGGACTAGCCACCCTGTTGGATGTCAGGAGTAGCATTCAATTGGCTAGTGAATTATGGGGTGCAGCAAGTAGGGACCTGCACCTCACACATGCATGTGCCACTTCATGGTGAGCTTTCTCACCAGCACGGCAAATCAGTGGGTTATAAGGAGTGGAAGGTGTTCATACTGAATGTATATTATGCTGACTGCCGGTTAATGATATCTTCTTAAATTAATAAACTTGCTCACTACTAAATTGGTTTAAACTATGGGAACTAGTTTTTCCCTGCGAGAGTTTTTGTGGCTGTTCTTGAGCATCAGGTAAATGCAGCAGAAGTGATGTGCGCTTGGAAGCCCAGGCAGGGAGACAAGGTATATTTTGGCAGGCAGGAAGGAGGTAAAGGCTCTGCATACTTGTATCATCTGCCTTCCACTCTGCAGTCTTTCAAGCTTATCTCCCTTTGCGGAGATGATTTGTAGAGAACTCAGCAACGTTTCTAAGCAGAGTTTGTCTTCCTCCCGCAGGCTTGTCAGTGGGAGTGGGGCCTGGGAGTTGTGCTGAAAATTATTTTGGAAGGGGGTAAATCAGGGCAGAAGACAGAGAATAATGTTATGAGACATCAGATACCCTGGGAAAAATTCATTTCAATATGCAGCCACCCCATTAATGTCTGCTTTTTGGGCAAACAGTCAGCAAAGCCACAAGAGGACAAGCATCTATTAGCTCTGATCAGGTCCCAGAACTGGAGTCTCAGGATGCACATACAGAAGAGCCACTCTGACCATAAGGCATACAGATTTAACAGTAATATTGAGAGGGAAAACAAAGAATATCCTACACAGCAGAATGAAACATTAGAAAAGAACAGCTACCCTAAAATGAGGAATCTCATTAAAAAGCCATTTAAAAGGAGCAGGTAATGAGGTAAAATCCTATTAAAACCTGCTTTATCAGAAACTTAGCCCCTAAGAGGACCGTTCTCACACCTCAGATCTAGTATAGCTGAACAGAAGAGTAAAGAAGGGCATTAGAAGTGGGAAAAACCCCTACACTCTTAAAAATGTAAGTGGAATTTACTTGAGAGGAAGATAATGGATTTTACCAAATTAAATATCAATGAACAACAGCAGCCAAAAGAAAAAAAAAAAGACAGAAGGAGCAACTTGGTAAAGACACAAATGCTAATAATCAAAACTTTTTGTTACATACCAGAAAAAAAGAGCTTGATAGACTCAGTAGGTGAAAGTAAATGAAGGTGAAAACCTTTTATCCTCTTTTATTGTAAAGGAAGGTGGGGAAATTATTGCTGATGAAGAACTGCAGAGAAGAGAATGGTGGGAAACTGTGTCAGTCAGAGTTATCAACAGCAGGTGTTTCAGAAATCAATAAACTGAATGCAGTCAGAACTCTGAGAGCTGCCATTTTTTAAAAAGAAATTCAGATTCATGGACTTGTTGAACTACTAAGCAAATAACCTGCTGCTTTGACCCAGCCTCAGAATCAGGACATAAAATGTGGTTAGTATGGTACCAGTGTCTCGAAAGGTGACTCAGGTTATGTTGGGAAAGACAAAACATTTGCTTTCAACTTCAGCACCAGCCAGATTGGCAAGGAACTGTAACAAAGAATGGAATTAATAAATATGGATTAAAAGATATTTTTTTTGTATGTCACAGGATTGTCTTCTCAAACCATAAGTGTTTTCTGAAGATGGTATCTAGTATGCTTGGGCTTAAGAAAAAAAGGCTGACAAGGACTTTCATCAAAAGCTGCTAAATAAGTTTTCCCTCTATAACCAAAGTAACTTTTGTCTCTGTCTTGTTGTAACTACATATATTAATAAACTAACACTGTAGCAGTATATTGAGTGTCTCAAAGGATATATGGTAGGACTTGTCATGCTCAGCATATTCACAAATGACAAAGGAAAAGAGGTAAATAAAGAGGGAAGAAGTTTTGCAAAGGATATGAAATTATTCAAGATAGTTAAGTTTCAAGCTGTTAGGCAGAGAGGCAGGAAATTCACAGTACTGAATGACTGGGTGAAGATCAGATGATATTCAGGGCTTATAAATGAAAATTAATCCCCATGAAAGAACAAGAACTCTAATCTAGCTCTCTGTCTTTAATGGTAGACATACAAATGCGGTATTATCACACAGAAATGAGACTTTGGGGTCATTTGCGGCAGTTCTCTAAAAAGGGTAATGGAAATTTTCTGTCAGCAAGGCATATGCGCAGTACTGCTGTGGCAGAAAGAAATGAATAGTTCTGAGAAAACCCACACAACAAAATCCATCCAGACGGGTGATTCAAAATGCTGCCATAGTACATTAATGACTTTCAAAAACTTTCGGGGGGGGCGGGGGGGAATAAAAAAGACCCAGGATTTGGTTCAAATGAATTAAAACAGGATGCAAAAGTCATCAGTGAAGTTTCCACTTTCTTTGTTGTTGTCTTCAGTAAACCTTTCACTTTTGATTCAAAAGCTCATTTGGTGATGTAATTACTTTAGTGCAGTGCTGTGCTGAGAAGGATAGCTGAGTAGCTGCATTTAGATTTACCGCAAAGCAATAAGCAATATTACTGCTGAATATTCTTGGAAGGATTTGCCTTTCAATATATTCTTTGATTCTTCTCAAACTGCTTACTCATATACTTCCTACCAGCTCCATTGAATGACCTAAAAATGCCATTTTGTGATGAGCTACAAAAGCTGAAAAATATGAGGTTCAGGTTGTTGTTTTGTTTGTTTGTTTGTTTGTTTCTGTTTATTTATTTAGAAGAAAATCTTTTCAATCCTAAGGTAGAAAGTTTTCAGATCAGGGCACTGACCTCCTTTATCCATGACACTTAGCACCTCATATTTGTCTTATATGCTCTTCTTAACTGATTGCGTGTCCACTTTCTTTGTTATTTTTCAATCATTATTTTATCTCTGTTCCTATGGAGATGATATTGCAAGGACGTATTCCAGCTTTAATATGTCTGAAGTAATCAAATATCTGCTTCTACCTTCCTGGCTTGGAGAACAGTGGAGCTTTTTGTTTTGTTTTGCTTGTTCCTTTTTCCCTGCACAGTACTAGCAACAAATACCATTAATATGAGCTTCTTTTTTTCTGTAGATAACATTTGGCACAAAATGTCCTTGAAATAAGTTTGAATTCTCATTAGAGTTCACAGAAGTCATATATTCTTCTTACACCAAGCCCTGAATTGCTCTTTCTACAAAAGGAGATAATTTTTTATTTCTTTGGACCCTTTTCCTGATGACAATACTCTGAAGGTTACTTACCATCACAATTGTTCTGCTTGCTATTATAGTGTGTATTGTACCAAATTGAAGTTACACTGCCCTAGAAATATTACAGTCTCTTGGACCACCGTGGTTTCAAAAGCTCATTGGCAGAGTCTGAATTCCCAGGTAAAGTAATGGCAACTGTGAGGCAGGGATTTTCTTGTGGGAGTTAAAGTATTTCAGTGTAAGGCCATCTTTCCCATGCCTGCACTCCTTCCTTCAGTCATTCATCTCTTTCTATGTTATTGCAGCAAGTGAAACCATTTCAAACTAAGGCAAAATGAGATGTTTGGTCAACAGCTTTCTGCCCTACAAAACCCTAATCTGCACCCAAAGCACAGTCCAATAGTGCTTTGAAGAGGGAATGCTGAATATACACATGCTTTCTATTCTGCCAATTCCTCATTTTTGACTGATGCAGCCTTCACAGCACTGTCTCCAGGCAGATTCTGGGGAGGCATTTCTTGGTGTATGGATCTCGAACTTTTTAAAACAGCAGACGAGTTTGTTTTACTTCAGTTGTTGGCATGACACCCCATGGCATCTCATGGGTTTCCATCAGGGGAGCAGTTTTGGACCCTCTGCATGCATGCAGGGGTCAGTCCTAGCTGCTGCGTACTCCTCTGGTATCTGTAAGTGGGGCAGGAGGTCTCCAGCCTCCACTCACAGTAGCTCCTTCTTAGACATCCAAACAACACAAGGAAAAGAGCCTGCCAGAAGTATGAGAGGTTAGAAGTCAGCCACCATGGGACGTCTTGCTCACCTGGCACTGCCTCTCTTCGTTTGCTAGCAGCAGCTCAGCACTGAAATGCAAGCATTTTGGGTTAATTTCTCAGGTTTAATTACAAAGGAGCATTTCCATTAACCAGGGCCCTTATTCCCCAGGTGATTCTAACCCAGTGGCTTCTTTTCTTGTGCCTCCCTAGTCCCCACACTGGCTCTTCACTGCCATCCCACTCATGGCATTTTCCCTTGTCAAATTGCCTAAGTTTCCTGTTCTTTCTATCCCTCCTACTGAGCTGTCCTCCCCTTAGATCCCATCTGCACTCTTTTTGGCTCCCATTCTCCATCACTCCCCATAGCCACGACTCTTCTCCCAGCACTCTCCCTACCTCCAAAAAAACTCTGTCTCTCTGGTGCTTGATCCTCGGGTCTTTCTCTCTTGCCTTCCTTTCAGTAGGGTGCCCTGCAAAGGCAACCCAGGAAAAACAGTCCCCAACTCTCATTTTCTGTGCCACAGAAAATTAAATCCATGGGCAAGGTCATCATCCCTCAGGCACTGTAGTGAGGATGGAGAGAGCTAAATCCCCAGCGAGTCCTTGGCACATTTAGCTGTTAAATTCTGGCTGCTTGCTGCTGCTGGGTGGGAGCAGGTTTTCCAAAGGCTTAAAGGTTGAGTAGTTTCTCCATGGGAACATAAGGGCTTAAACTTTACAGCAGGGTTGCCTTCATACCTCACCCAACATGACCTGTGTACCGCTGGCTGCTGCTTTCTCTCAGCCACTGCCATGCTGTGACTGGTACCCTGTGTTCACCCGTGGTGAGCCTAAGGAGGACATCATGTCAGGGATCAAGGACATCAAGAAATGTAGACCCAGTTAACCTTTGACAATTGCAGTGGGAGACTTGGGCAGGGTAAAAAGATGACTCAGGAACATACCTCACACCTTTCTGAAAGGGAACAGGCAAGATGAATTATAATGGAAAACAATTGTTATAGCAACTGAATATGTACGAGTGTCAAGTGAAAGCTATTGTGCTGAGTCTCCAAACCACTAGTTTTAAACTGAGCACACAGAGCAAATCAGGCATGCATGTTGGAAATCTATTTGACATAAATGCACCTTTTGTTGTGGTAGTTAAGTCCCCAGAAGTTGATTTATTTTGACTATCAGACAATTAATTTCTTAACAAACATATAAATTGCCTCTCCTAGACACCTGAAGGTTTTTTAGAACAAGATAGCTTAGTTGACTAAAGCATGTTTCTTATAATTTTTAGAGCTGTTATAGTGAAGAATGTTGGATAGGGCTCCTTCTTTGCCAACAAGGCAATTTAATCAACCAAAAATCTTCATGAGAATATAATCTTCTCCCTTCCATGTCCACATAAATAAATGAAGAGAACTTAACAAAGCACTAAAAGTGCTTTACTCTAATTCTGCTCTTAATCACAGTTATTGCATATATTTAATGGTTCCTACATAAGGTCTTATATGGGTGCTAGATCACTGGACACTGAAAAAGAGTATAATCATGGAATTTTCCCTTAGGTTTTATATTTTGAAGTCAGTTTGAAGAAGAAGGTACAGACATTTTTGCTTCTCTAACTCAAGCTTCTGAAAAATGTCAGTCTGTGCATCCTGTGGGATTTCAATTATTTGGACCTAAGCCATCACACATCAAAGTTGTAATTAGTCAGTACTTATGAGAAGCAGCACAACATGGTGAAAAGCTTTCCTAGGGATACAACAACATTATTTCTTAGGGTATTTTGTTAAGCAAGTATTGTAGCATGTTGCTACTCCACAGTATGCTGAGGTTGAAATATCCTAATAGTACAGAGCCTAGAGTTTGACACCTTGCTCTTAGCCAAGCATGTTTTATCTCCCAGGAGAGCAGACACTGTCAGTCTTCTTGGAAGGGGAAGATAAGACTATTCCATAGGTTATTGAGGTCTTCAGCAGCATGGTGTTGTACAGAGCACCGCTCCTCAGTTCTGGACAACATCATTTTCCTTTCACACTTTCTGTCTGATGTAGCAGCACCCATGTTGGAGAACCCAGGGCAATCTGAAGCTCATCCCCACTGAGACTGTGCAATGAGAAAGGAGATAGGTTTATTATAGACAGAAGTACTGTGCCCTGTGCTGGTCACTGCAGCTTGACAGCAACACTGTGAAGGTCACTGAGGAGTCAATGGTCAGTCTCAAATAGCTGAGAAAAGTGGCAGTGGGACAGATTTTGTTAAGGATACCCATTACAGGAGTCTGGCACCTATGTCAGGATTAGAAACTGAACAGGATAGAGAAACCCTCAGGTTCTGCTGGTCACCTAGTTCGTTCATTACTCTACTAAAGATAATTTTTGTGCAAGTTAGACCCAAAAATTAACATCAGGAAATTTCTTAAACCATCTCTTTCTTTGGGCAGCAACCTGTTTTATGTTTCTGTAAAGCATCCAGTACTCTGCAATGAAAAGATTAAGTTCATAAGCAACACAACTTGTACTTTCTCCTTTCCTTTGTATTTCTGAAATTCTTTCTTCTGCTATTTACTCACAGCTTCTCTTGTGAAGTGCAAAGTAGCCCACATTGAAAATCTTGGTTCTGTCTTTAGAATATACTTAAACATCAGGCTAAGGAAACGATACGTACTTTTGGAGAATGACTTCATTCCTGATCCTGACTGCACTTTAGATCTTTCAGGATATACGGCAGCTATTTCTTTTCTCTTACTGAGAATGGATATCCACTGATTATATGGCATTTCTTTCTGGTCTATGAAAAAATACAGGGATAGCCAACATCCCTGAACCTTTAATGATCTGTCATTAAAATGAAATTTTAACTATGGTTCAGAAGATTGATAGAAGTTTACTTTGCTAGAAACAATAAAATTATTTAGAATTCATCCCATCAATAACTTTTCAATACTAGTAACCAGGAAACCAGCCTACCAGCTTTGATATAAGCAGTGCATCACTAATAAATTGCTTAAGAGCAAGCTAGTCGCCATAACAGCAAGTGACTTACATCTGTGATTGTCAGTGTTAGAACCAACTTCTACAGTGCACTTCTGACTGTGCTTTGTACCCACCCCAACCTGGTCATCTTTTGAAACAGTCTTGTTCTTTGAGAATGTCTTGTTTCACTTGTAGTCATTTTACCCTCCCCAAGCTCCACATATTCACAGGGGTTCCTGCAAATTCACGATCCTGTAAAAGAGAGAAGGAATTACCTGCCATCTCTGAAGTCTCGTAACAAGGGGCTGGCACAGTTTAATGGACTGCATCTCTTCTTGTGCAAAGGTTGGTCTGAACCTTTTACAACCCAAAGTTTTAAAGATTTATTTTAAAAGTCTCACATCTATTGATCATGTTTTATCTCCATTTTTCGCAATGCGGTGGCCATGATAGTATCAGTATCATTTTTGCAAGGATACGCAACTCTTGAGCAGTCTTTCCTCCAACATTGTAGAGTTTTCTACCTGCAGGGTTTTGTTGTTGTTATTGTTGATGTTGTTCAAATAAGATACTCATTATCACTATCACAAAAATACTTTCACTTGTATTAATTTTGGATGTCTCCCTCTTCATCCTTTCTACCCTCAGTGTCTACATGCCAGTCCAACTGTAAAACTGAATATATTTAAATGTAAACTGTTCTTGTGTCACTAGTATCATTCCTCTTGAGAAACCCAGCAGAGAAAGAATAAAGCTTATTTTTCTGCTGCCAGCACTTGCATCAAAAGCTCTCTGCTGGTGGCTTTATGAATAGCATTCCAGGGTGCCACTTGGGGAAGAATAAACCAGTTGAGGGAGGAATATAAAAATAAATAAATAGACTGTCCTCAGAAAGCTGGAGACCTTTATGAGCCAAATATTTTTTAAGATTCGAAATATTCAGCTAACTCCTATTCTTCCTTTCCTTATTGCATCCCCGAGTTTTTTCATGTGGTAGAGAAAAAACGGTATAAGGCTGAACAGCAGTGAGATATGAGTTTTTGAGGGTTTTGTACTGGGACCGTAAATTGAAATTATCAGAGCACCTGATAAAATGGATCCCATTAACTTTTCTTCAGAAGTTCTTCAGAAGAACATCCTCATGGAAATAAAAGTTGGTCTGGTGGTGCAGCCATCACTGACTTGAATTCAACCATCATCTGAGAAACAAAACCAGAGTAATTTCTGAGACCTGATTTTGATCTGCCTTTGCTGAGTTTTCACTATGTATACAAACAGTGTATATACAACTTGTGATGTTATCAAAGAAGTTATTTGTTATAAAAAATATACACAGACATTTGTAATAAATTATACTCTATAAATTCATAAATAAAAACAGTGCAAGTAACAAGTAGTAGGAAAGGTGAGCCTACTTCTGCAGCTGGGTTTTGTATGGCAGAGTGCACAGAGGAAAGAGAAAATCTAAAGGGAAAAAAAAATAGAGATTGGGATTTTAAAATAAATTAACTGAGTTTCTTTGTCTCAAAAGCACATTGTTCCTTCAGTCAAACATAATCAACATATAGACCACCGCTACTCCACATTATTCTGGATATGGATAGAACTGCACATAAAGAAACTGAAAGAGAAACAAAATGTAGAGCTAAGTTTTGAGCCCATTAACAGGAAGGATACAACTTAACGATTCCCTTAAGCCAAGCCTTCCCTGAGTAG
>VZTM01035732.1:3874-19091 GCA_013400555.1 Jacana jacana
ACTGGTTTTCTGACTCTTTAACATCTGGCCATGCTGAACGGAGCCCATGTTATGGTGGGAAGGGATCATTTATTATTTATGGTTATTAATTTATTACTATTATTATTTTATCACCCTATTTTATATATTTTATATATTTTATTTNCCACTTTCTTTTTTGCTTCTTGGCGTTCTCCACCTGCCTATCTCCTCCATCCACCTTAGCTTCTTTTAAATGAAATTCTTGTGTCCAACTTGCCATGACCTGAAAATGTGAAAATATCCTCAATCAAACCTTTCACAGTTCCACAGTTCTTTTGTTGTTTACTCAAAAAAACCCACAACCCAAAAGCAAAAGAGGTATGAGGTAATGTAGTAAATGAAGACTAATTAAAGTTAGGAAAATACTGAAGAAATGTATTTCCTTTTCTGTCTGGTACATAGTTGTGGGCCATCATAAAGAAATACTGGGAAGCTGTGTAGAAATATTGCTGTAGTAGAGCTTTAGAACTTTTAGCCAATTACATATAATTTTTTAGCTAAAAAAGGGAAGTCTTGAATGATAAAAAGAAGAAGTATAACAACTTTCTTCAAACGTGGCACATGCAAAGAACTGTCTCTTTTTCTGTTATAAGTCTGTCATATTTACTTCCTTCAAAAGTAACTGCTGAAAAATTCTACCTAGAACTATGGATATATGCTCATATCTGCCTAATTTATCTGCTTTCTTCTCTTCAATTACTTGCAAAATCTGGGTTGAAAGTGCTGTCATAATTCATTTGTCTAGACCCATTTAGTCAAGTGATATATTTGGACTTCAGATAAATGTTCTGAATGTGATTGCATGGTCTTGCCATATAGCGCCGTTGTGCAGACTGGTAGAAACTTTCACTTAGGAGTAGAAAGTAACTATAACTTTCGGCTTTTGGTGATAGTAGCAACTGTTGAAAACATGTATAGATTTTATAATTAAATTAGAGTGGAACTCTGAAAATACTCTCCGTTAATCACTGTTTCTCTTGTGAACAGTTTCACATAAGAAATAACAGGGAGTTGGGACTGTTCAGTTTGAGGAAGAGGAGGCTGAGGGGAGACCTCATCACTCTCTACAACTGCTTGAAAGGGCATTGTAGTGAGGTTGGTGCTGGTCTCTTCTCACGGGCAATTAGCGACAGAACAAGAGGGAATGGCTGCAAGCTGCAGCAGGGTAGGGTTAGGCTGGACATTAGGAAAAAGTTTTTCACAGAGAGAGTGGTCAGTCAGTGGAATGGGCTGCCCAGGGAGGTGGTGGAGTCACCATCCCTGACTGTGTTTAAGAGTAGATTGGATGTGGTGTTGAGGGATATGGTGTAGGGGAGAACTTGTAGAGTAGGGCTGATGGTTGGACTTGATGATCCCAAGGGTCCCTTCCAACCTATATGATTCTATGATTCCATGATGTACAGACACGGGACACAGATCTAACTAGACACTTCTGATCTTTAAAAAATGCAAGTGGGCAAAGTTTTAGATTTTTTTGCTGGTTATCCAAATATTCAGAAACTGGTAGATCTGACTCAGTTTTCTTCCTGATCAAGATTTGATATACCAAATAATTCCATGTTACTTCAGCCAGGGTATGGCACAAATGGCACACTGTGCCTAAAGATGAATTTTGGCATTCTTGGGAGTTTCCCTTCTGATGAGAGGATTGTTAAGAGTAATGCAAAATATTGATAATTTAACAGGAAAAGCAAGAACAGAATGGCTTGTGAAAGCTGGCTACTCCCTTCTCGAGGTCATCTCTGGTGAGTTGTGACTGCTGCAGTGCTACTTGTAAGGGGCATATAGATGAAAGAGTTTTTTCCTATGGTGATCTCAGTGTATCAGCTTTTGTGTACGAAAAAAAAGTCAGTTTATATCTGAATGCTAGGGCAAGTGAGAACAGATACAGGTATGCACATGGATGTACACATACACCTGCACGTGTTAGCTAGATGAAGTTAGCTAGTGCTAAGGAATCATACAGGAACATGATTCTAACAGAAGAGGTTTTTCTAGGTCTCATGTAATAAAAATGAAACTTTGCACAGCAGACCAGTCTCTTATTTCAAGCCCTGATCAGTCTCTGATTTCAAGCCAATAAATGTCAAGATCTTTAAAAATGAACACCTAATAATAAAGCAACTTTTAGATTCATCTCGACCCTTTCTATGTGCTCTTACTTGTGAGTCAAAGTGATTGATACTCCAGTTATTTCCTGAAATGTAAATGATTCAGGTAATCCCATTAGGAAAGATATGAAACTGTAAATTTCTTATGAAGTAAAAATTACAGTGCAGCCTGATGTCTGGAGAGCTATTTCACAGCCTTACTAAGAAAGAAAAAAAGATAGATAAGCAAGAATATATAGCATGTCGTCTACACGTCTGTACTTGCTCAAGTGATACCAATCACAGTTGAATGAAAGCCAGTGTTGCACGTTTGCTAAAGAGTCTAGATGATTTGCTTGTCCAAATTGCTCCCAACTCCTTGGGACTTTAAAGAGTTTTCTTCCGTTCCTTCCATTGCTGGTGGTCAAAATGCATTCAGTCTGAGTCTCACCCAGAAAGCTTTTGATCACCACAATGACTGCCCATTTTTTGTTTGGTTTCTTTTCTGTTAGAATAGCTTTGGCCAGAACTTCTGATCACCTTATGGGTGTTGTGCCTCATAGAACAGAAAATACCACTTCACTTCTAGCTTTTATGATTGCCTTTCATGTGCCCTCTTTAGTGGGAGCTAAAATGCTGTTCCCTTTATAAAGGTTATCTTAAAACATAATTGCAGAAGTCCATTGTGGTGTTCTATAATACAGAACCAGGTTTTGTAAGGATGTAACTGCCTTTCAAGTAGATAAATTTACCCTATAGAAGGCAATCTGTGCTGTGGGAGTGATACTCTTCATGTGATACAAAGTGAAAAGGAGGAGGGAGAAAACCCCAGCATCAGAGGGGAGAAAAAGGGTAAGAGTAGCTAGATATCATTTATCAGTAACTTATCGCAATTGATTATGAGATGCTGTTTCCTATCTGCTTGGCAAATAGAGAAAGATACTAAGGATGAACAGCTTCGTTTCTTACTTCCCAAACCATGGTCGGGCTTGATGGCATTTTAAGTTGTTTCACACAAGCGCCAGCACCTTGCCCTCCGTAGCTTCCCTTTGGACTTTGCCAGACAACAGTGTATGTGATCAGGGCAAACACGAGGACTAGTTAAGACAGGCCGTACTGTAACGTGCTTCAGAAGAGATGAGAACGGCACATTCCAATGGAGTGCCAAGGACATGCTCATGCATAAAGGTAACAATTTTGATTTTTATTCATTTCCCAAGGAAGCTTTTGGGTTTTCTTTTGAAGAGCAGGTGCTATGCAACACAACGCAGGAGACCCTGCGTTATAGAGCATGTTGAATCTAGCGCAAAGAATTAGCCAGTTGATTACAACAAGCTTTTTCTGTTAATCCCTGAACAGATTGTGATTGTAGTTTTCAGTTTAAATTTGTTAGCAAGCTTGTATTGTGGTGGGAGACATTGTTTAGGTTTAGGATTGTTTGTATCCTTTGCCTAATTACCTTCCAGTTTTTAGGAAATGTGTAATGTGGGACCTGATACGATGCTCAAGATGTGCCCTCTGGCAGTCCTGTCTCTGAATTTACTGTAGATTTGCAGTTCATTCTCACTGTGTTAATTTGGTTTTGTTGCTATGGTCTTGTTCTCTCTTAAAATATGAAGCTTTTGCTGAGAAACTCTTCATAAATGCCAGTCAGCTGAACTTAGGGGATACGGTACTTAAAGCAGAATGGGACTTAGCTATATAGCTGTATTTATTTATCCTATGTATTTGTTTGTTTATTTACAAAGGCACGGTGCAAGCTTTTCTATTCATTGGATATCTAGCAGTCCAATAAAGATGGATCGGAGTTCCCTCATGTTTTTTCTCAGATGTGCTTTTAAGCACTTAAGTATGGCTCTTGAGTCCAATCTTCCCTTATCCTACACAAACGCATTTTACATTCTCTCAAACCAGCATGTTAGGCCCAGCTTTTAAACAAGTCATACTGCTTATATTCACAGCTCCTACCAGATGTAATTTTCAGCACCTCAGTTATTAGATGGTTAATAATAATTATTTTATAATTTCTATTTTAAAACCTACGATCCAGACATTAGTAAATTTCTTCTATACTGACGCTGTTCTCCCCTTATCTGGGTTTTCTTTCTCTTCATGGTATTCATTCATCTAATACAAGTATGTAAAATGGTGATATTTTTTCTTTCTTCTAAGAAAGCTGAACAAATAAAGTTCACACTTCATTGTCTTTGTGTATGTCAGTTCTGTCTAGGAAACTGAAGTGAAGCAAATTTCAGTAGGAGTTTGGCCCACCTACAGAGCAAAAAGTCAAGCCTAATTGTGTCCTAAAGCCTGCAATAGCAGAGCACAATCAATAAATTAACAATTACTTTAAGAGGTGTTCAAAGTACACGTTACACTGCAGTTCCTCTGTCTGATACATTTCATGATGCATGGATTTTAAAAAAAAAAAAGGGCAACAAGATGTAAAGTCAAAATTGAAGATATTAATATTTCAGAGTTAATATCTTTTTATAAAATACTAAATATCAGTTAAATGCTTTCCCCTCCTAGGGGAAGAAACTTAGGAAAATTAAGCATTTAGATTAGCTTAGCAGATGGCAAAGATTCCTTATATGAGTTGGTACACCAAGGTGTCGTCGTCTTGTTCATCAAAACTAAGGCCATTGGTCAACAGCAATTTGCTTGGGGGTTGTAATGCAGAGACATTCTAGCTTCCTTTTCCAAAGTTCAGTTAGGCAAAGCAGGTATGTGAAAGTAATCTCCTTGAAGTTTTATTGGTTGCATTCATGATTGTGCACTCTGGGTTCACTGTTAAGATGCACGATACCTGGTTGGATTAATCTGCCTGCCAATACTAACAGCATTTCTTAAAAATATAAGTATCTCTTTGAAAAAATATGTTTATTAAATATTAAAAACACCAAAACTGATCTTTGATAATGATGACTGGTTGAACTTGATTCTCTGGAGATGTTTTCTGATCTAGTTACTGACCTGGTTAATAAGACACATCATGATAGCCTGCTGAGTTGGGCTCTAATGAAAAATTTTGAATTTAATTCCTGTGTTGGATACTAATGACTAAAATCGGTCAAAGTTGTTCCAGATGTTCGAAATTTATCTTTATTGAAAACAAAAGAGTATTGAACTTACTCTGCTGAGTTACATAGAATCATAGAGTCATTCAGGTTGGAAAAGACCCTTGGGATCATTGAGTCCAACCATCAGCCCCACTCTACAAAGTCCTGCCCTACACCATATCCCTCAACACCACATCTAAATGACACCTCCCTGGGCAGCCTATTCCAGTGCCTGACCGCTCTTTCTGTGAATTTTTTTTTTTCCTAATGTTCAGCCTAAACCTACCCTGCTGCAGCTTGCAGCCATTCCCTCTCCTTCTATTGCTCATTGCCAACCTGCCCTGCTGCAGCTTGAAGTCATTCCCTCTTGTTCTATCATTAACTACCTGTTGAGAAGAGACCAGCACCAACCTCTCTCCATTGTCCTTTCAAGTAGTTGTAGAGAGTGATGATGTCTCCCCTCAGCCTCCTCTTCCTCAAACTAAACAGTCCCAGCTCCTTCAGTCGTTCTTCATAAGCCTTATTCTCCAGGCCTTTCACCAGTTTCGTTGCCCTCCTCTGTACTCGCTCCAGCACCTCGATATCTCTCTTGTGCTGAGGTGCCCAGAACTGGATACAATACTCAAAGGTGTGGCCTCACCAGTGCTGAGTACAGGGGGGAAATCACCTCCATACTTCTGCTTCCCTACACATTTCAGTATTTTTTCTTCTTAGAAAACAAACTTCATTAGAGATGTCTGTCTTAGCAGCAAAAGAAGCAGCTTAGCCTTCATATACCAATACATCTCATTTATTCCTGAAGAATGCTCTTGTGCACAAATGGTCAGTGCATATGGCACTCAATATATCTTTAAATACAGGGAGAAAAATATCTTACATTCATGGTCATTCCTCTGCATTATCTTGCCTTTTTTTTGTATAAGGAACAGTACTTTGTTTTCTGATTTTACTTCTTCTGAGGATATTAAACTTTGGGTAAGTGCTGCTATAACTCAGCTTTAATAAATTACGCACATTAATAAAAAGGAGTGACATGTTAATAAAAGTGTGTCAGATCTTATGAACAAATTTGAAAACAATACAAAAGGTCTATCATTTTACTCTTACCTACAGTCAGTACACTCGAGTATAAAAATTGTCTTTGTTCTTGGTTAGTCTATTTCGTGTTATGCTCATTGTGACTGTAAAAGGTCAGCTTCTAAAGTGGGTTCATTGTAATACCTGACCACTGGTTTTGGGTGGTTAGAGTCAATCACTAAAAGAATAAAGAAAATGTCCAAGGCAAAGACTGTTGTCTAGTATAGGGACACATACTCAATCTCTTCTTTTTCATTGTTTTACCAAACTGGAGAATGTAACATTTTGCAGAGTATTTATATTGTTCAGAACTTGTTCTATAAATTAGATACATGAGGTGAAAAATAATTCTGAAAATTTTTGGCCAGAATTGATTAAATGTGGTTGAAATGAATTTTTGCCAGCTCTGAAAGCAGATTCTCTTCCAAGGTTATTACATAAGTCTTCCATACTCCAGAGCTTGCTCCTTGGGCTCTGCAAATGATCTAAATGCTGAATGCTTTCAGTCTTTTCTGCACCAGCAGCAAGGAGGAAGAAAATGTTAATTCCATAATTACCAGTACTCAAGTTGCATTTGTTTAAAAGTGCCAAACACTTGAGAAAAGTGCCATATACTTGTATTGTATTAGCTGGGCCTTGCCAGGACTCTTGGCTGCTTAATTGATTTCTAACGCTTTTCTGTTGTCTTGTTTCTCGGTGAGTTCCTGAAGAGGAAATGCTCCCTCAGTTAGGGGTTATGAGGGCTAGTTACAAGCTACAGTTGTCTTCCAAGGTTCTGTGCTAGAAATACTAAGATACTTTTTCCTGATTTAAAGATATTGGTGTACAAAGGAGCACAAAGCCCATTTTTAGGAATTCAGATTTAGACATTTAAGAATTAAAACTTAAATAGACATGTATAAATATTGACATAGAATTTTTTAAAAAAGACTGGGTTTTTTGTACTGTCTGACCACTTCTACAGCAATTCATAATCATCTGTATAGACTGTGCATTCTTCTGTCTCATCATTGCATTCTCTGTTGGCTGACCATAAAGATCATTTTATTCAGCTGTTTCTGAACAAACTATCAATGCTGAGATTCGTCTGTTTAAGTAGACTGTGTGTCCTTTGGTGGTCTTTGTGTTCCCTCTTACTGCAGAAAGAAATCAACATATATTCCAGGGCTGCATAGTGAAGAGTGTGTCCAGTAGGTTGAGGGAGGTCATTCTCCCCCCTACTCTGGCACTGGTGAGGCCACAACTGTAATACTGCATCCTATTCTGGGCTCCCATGTTCGAGAGACAGGGAACTACTGTAGAGAGTCCAGCGTAGGGCAACAAAAGATGAATAAGAGATTGGAGCACCTCCCTTATGAGGAAAGGCTGAGAGATCTGGGGCTCTTTAGCCTGGAGAAGAGAAGGCTGAGGGGAGACCTTGTTAATGCGTACAAGTATCTAAAGGGTGGGTTGAAGGAGGATGGAGCCAGACCCTTTTCAGTGGTTCCCAGCGATAGGATGAGGTGCAACAGGTACAAGCTGGAACATAGGAGGTTCCACTCAAATAGGAGGAAGACCTTCCTTCCGGTGAGGGTGAACTAGCACTGGAAAAGGCTGCCCAGGGAGGTTGTGGAGTCCCCTTCCCTGGAGTCTTTCAAGACCCGCCTGGATACAGTCCTGAGTAACGTGCTGTGGGCAATCCTGTTTTAGCAGGAGAGGTGGCCTAAATGATATCTAGAGGTCCCTTCAAACTCTGAAATTCTGTATACAGAAATTGTTACAGATGCATTTTTGCAAAGCATCTTTTAGGCTGTAGCTTAGCTGTGCTACAGGAAAGACTTCTCAAACTGTGGATTGTGTTAGACACCGACTTAAAAAGCCTATTCTGTGGGTCAGTTGCTGAAGAAGATCCGTTTGGTCTGCGAGTTCAGAACTAACAGATTGACTAACATTCAATCAATATTTAATCAACTAATTATGAATTGATAATTGATTATGTTAAGGCTCTTACATTGCTAGCTTACCTGTGAGCAGACACTTGCATTTCCATGCGGATTTTTTCATTTCCATGTCCTTGCACATTCCCACTTTGCTGTGTGGCAAAGTTTCCAGGGCGGGAATTAAAATAGCTAGGTAAGAAATGAAAACTCAACAAATACTTCTGAGTCTGTGCTCTTCTCGAGACCGTTCCTTGATTGTCTACTACAGACTTTATATGTTTTCATATGCTGCCTCTATTTCCTTCTTGCGAAACTTGTGAATTAGAGTAGTAAATAAGCATTCTTTGCTAAATCTGAAGCAATCATAAATCAACACTACTTTGCTACTTGCTTTTTGTTTCTTTGATTATATTTCTAATTGCTATAATCTTGATGAAGAAATTCCTCTCTTTAAATAAACAAAATGCATCCTTAGATTACAAAGTATATATAGTTATCAAGTACTGTCTTTTTGTGGTTTTAGTGGGTATACATAGTACACTTAGATAAGTATTTAGCTTCAAATCCTTGCCGTTGATAAGAAGAGTATATAGTTGCCTTGCATAATGTAATTTCCTTTTTTCTTTTTTTTTAATCAACTGCCTGTCTTCTTTCTCTTCCGTCCCAAAAGAGTCCACTTCATCTTTAGATTTCTGTACATTATACATTTGTCACCGTATAGGCAGAAAATGGGGAGAAGAACATGCTTAATATTTAGCTACTTCAGTTTGTTCCAGTGCTCATAATATTTATGTCTGTGACTTTTCTGGATGGTAGATGGGTTTATACATAATCATTTCTAGGGAGAATCTCCATGTTTTGAAACTTTAAAAATACATTTAATATTTTAAAGTTCAATTTCTAAGTTAACTCACTATTTGTAAAGCAGTTCAATTTTGAAATAGGTTCAACATTCAGACCTCTGCACATTGGTTCCACTTCAACGTGCCACTGAGACCTAATCCTCACAAAAAATGCTATTTGATCCCAGGAAGAAAAAAAGATAATGGATTGACCCTCTACATGAAACCATAAAACAGAGTTCTGGGTTGCTGCCATTCAAATGAATAGAAACCGGCAGCAATTCTAACACCTTTCCAGTTTCAGTTTTATTGCATCTGCAGGCATCATGCTGGAATGGTAAACATTTTAATGGTCAGACTCTGTCCACTTACACTGTTACTATATCCTTATTATCTCCTATTTTTTTGTGTGAAATAGAAACAAAAAGGTGACAGATTGCTGCGAATGAAATGAATGGAGATGCCATTTGCATTCATTTCAGTTGAAGCAAATCCCTTTCTCATTTCTTCGTTGTCCTTCAGAGAGATCTCTTACAGCTTCTGAAAATCCATGAGCCAGGCTCTACATTTGGATAATGCAGCTGAAACCCCATGTGTCAGTCTATCCTCAGTGTGATAGTGCTAAACCTCCTTTATATAAAGAGTGCATCATTTCTTTTTAAAACTAATTGATTCAGAGTAATAGAAAGATTTCAGCTACACGTGCTCTGAAAAGCTTTTTTTTTTTTTTTTCTTAATAAAAAAAAATAAGGCTGAGTTGCTAAAGAACCCAGAGCACAGAAAACCATATAAAAGCTGGTCAGCTTATATTTTGTACCTTTTTTATTTTAAATAAGCTTAACTGAGGCACTCTCCTGGGTTGTCCTTAGTCAAAGATGAACTCGCATGTTTCCATTTCTTTGGCTAAGACACAAAACTGTGGGTGTCAAATCATCTTTAAACTTAAGCATGTGGTACTTAAGCATTCTGTATTTAAATCTTTCTCAACGCTGAATTGTTCTAGAAACATCTTCCTTACTGGGTTTTTTGTCTCCCATACCAGGAATTCTCTCTTTTTTGCTTCCACTTGCCTCTGAGATTGTGGAAGTAAGCAGTTTCTTTAAAACAAGGATCATCAGTTGGGGAAAAAAGAGTGTTTGGAGTAAATTGTTATGCCTGAGAAGTTCTTTTCTACCAATACCTTCTTAGCCTTTATGGAAGAGACTCCAGCCACAGCTGATGCTCAGGCCTACAGGTGAAGGAGAAACAAGAAAAGATGACTGCAGTGGGTGCATTATAGTGTTGGCTGCATAATTTTAAGAGCCAGTCAATTAAACTGAGGAATTAGATTTTGCATTGAAAGTAGTCAGCACTTCTAGGTTTAGATGGTTATTGGGGGGAAAAAATGTTTTTCAGCTCAAGAATTTTTATTGCCACAACTAGGTATCACTAGGAGGGTCTGTTTACAAAGGCCTGCAGTGACAGGACAAGGGGCAGTGACTTCAAACTGGAGAAGAATAGATTTAGATTGGATATTAGGAGTAGGTTCTTTACTGTGAGGGTGGTAGAGCACTGGGACAGGTTGCCCAGGGAGGTGGTTGAGGCCCCTTCCCTGGAGATATTTGAGGTGAGGCTCAACGAGGCCCTGGGCAACCTGGTCTAGTTGAGGGTGTCCCTACTGACTGCGGGGAGGTTGGACTAGATGACCCTAGAGGTCCCTTCCAGCCTGGACCATTCTATGATCACCTGAAATGACTTGTTGCTAGAGGACGTGGAATGTACATGTGTTTGTGAGCAAGTAGGGTGGTGGTCTGTAGTCACAGTGCTATAACCCCAGCTAAAGACCAGCTTTGCAGTACTAATTCACTACAAAAAAAAAGGGGGGACTGGTAATTGCAACATGGAAAGAGTAACCAAAGGAGAATTCTACTGTGCTCACTTTCCTCCTGTGGTCTTGTGGAAGTAGTTAGATTTAATAGCAATTTCCTCTATACTCCACATACATAAGCACACAAAAAAATATACTAATCAGAAAAAGTTCTGCAGAACCATAAATTTAAGTTCCAGTAGAAAAAGTAATCCTAGAAGACATCTGAATTGTCACAAACCTGTAGTTCATACATTTTCATGTTAAAATGTTTTGACAAGTACACATTTTCTGACCAAAGAAAAAAAGTTTTAAAAAAATTCAAGGCAGCTTTATGAGTCAGCAGAGTGTACCCCTCTCTGAACACGTCTTTATTCCTTTGTCTGTGATCTTGGAAGGCCTATCACTAGCACTATAGGCCTGAGAGGTTGAGCATCCTTCTCTGATCTTGCAAAGACCAATAACCCTACCTAGCAAGGGCTTAGTCATGAGAAGAGTCATGAGTTATCCATAAGGTTTTCTAGTGAGGTGTCTGTGCAGTTTTCTAAACATAACTACCTTTCCTTTTTAAAAATTGGCAGTGAAGTATTTCAGTGAGGAATGCTTTGATGAGCAACAGCTGCCTCAAAATACACTTTCCTGCTCAAGTGTCATAGCGTTCATTATGTATGGTGAGTGTGTGCTGGACATCCTACGGCTGTCCCAGCATCCCTAGTTCAAGACTTAGTGCATGGGACCTCAAGCATGTAGGCACCAAAGAAGGGAGGGATGGTACATGCTCTGGACCTGCACCAGTACAGAGAGAGTGTGTGCTGGGCAGACATCTGGTCCTAAAAGCTGGAGAAGGAAGGCTATAGGTACACCTACTCTAGTATGAACTTTGATATTATAATGTAATAACAAACGAAGGTACACATAAGGTATGTAAAATGAATAAAAATGCGTATTATAGCTGTGTGTCTGTAATTACTTGTAGAGCTCATCTTTTGCACATGAAACTCGGAACATAACATGCTTTATGATATCCTGGAGACAAATTTCCTACTTTGGCATAATTCCTGGATGTGTGACAGAAGTAAAGGCACAGATCCAAGTAAGGGTTCTTTATAAACCAAATTCCAATCCAGTGATAAGCCCTCCACATTTCCTTCTGGTGTGTATGAATATATATATATATATATAAAGCTATCTGGGAACGGGAAGCTTTAAAACAAATACCATGTAACATCCTAAAAAGCAGCACTTGTTGTCTCACAGGCATGGAAAAGTCCTAATTCACAGCAAATTTCATACCATTTGAAAACTTACCATAGTTTCAAGCCAGACTGCTCCATCTGAATATCCTCCAAGGTTGTTAGAATTCTGATATGAGTTTGGATTCAAATGTTGTGGCTGGCTCATATGAAATTAAATACAAACATGCATCCAAGCACTCTCAGCTTTGCCAAAATACCCGGATTTGGTTTGAATTCACTAGTTTGATCTTTATTCTTAAGTCGACCTTCTTAATCCAAACTGCCTTTTTCACTTATGATAGTAACATCAAAAGATTATGCAAGAAAAGAGGAATCCGCCCCCCGCCCTCACTCTATAAAATGCATGAGCCTGTGTTTGCCACTTTCAGATTACGTGAAAAATTTCTTGCAATTTCATGCAATTAGAGCCACACTCCTAATCAATCAACTTGCAGAAGGAGAACCGTTTTTCTGTCACTATGTGCTCACTTGAGTATTTAGTTTAGTTTCTAAAGTTGGTTCTTTGTTAACTTAAGACTGCATGTGAATTACAGTTAATATTCACAAAGTAAAGTATGTAAAATTTCTCCTCTTAAGCCTTTACAGGAGGAACATCCAAAAGAGCATGCTGGGGGCGTATGTGTAGAAAAGAGCCCGAATAACTTCAAAAATTGTTCCTTCAGAGAAGTTCATGTGTACATATGCACATGTGGAGGGTGAAAACTAGTTTTCTCTTTCTTCCCTAGTGACTGGGGAGGATTTGCTATCTCTACGTATTGCATATTCAAGTTCAGGTTGAAATACCAAGTCACAGTAAATCTCTACCAGATTTCTCTGATGTACATGGAAATTTTCTGTATTTCTTTTCCTATTACTTCCCGAGCTTATTTTGCCCTTTCTGGAGTGAGAAATAGTCACTATCCGTGTTAGATAATTTGACTGGCTGTGGAGGAAGCCTCAAGCTGGCTCATCCTTGTGCTGAACGTCTGTAAATTATTTTTATGCTATCTAGTGTTTCCCCAATTTGTTATTTTTTTTTAACTTTGGATGGACCAAGATATAGATATTGTGCTGATTACAAAGTAGGAAACAAAGAATGTTGTTACTGTGGAAATTATTGTCACAGGATGTGGTGCAGGTATGTCACAAGATGTGATGCCAGAAGAGGAGATAGGAATTTCAGTTCCAAGTCTATCACAGATTGTAAAATACAACTGTTTGAATGCAGCCTGGCTCTGGAAATCATTAGTGTCTTTGCAGTCATGGAGTTTTACCGTACTTCTATATACACCCTACTTGTCTGTATCTTAAAACTACCAGAGACAAGACAAGTACAGTAGTCTCGTTTTCGGTCTGATCTGTAAAAGTTCTGTCTGTCCCTGCTGGACTTCATCCCCTCCTGCTTTAATCCCCTGAGCTCCTGGGGAAATTTCTGTTATTAGCAAAACCTCTAAACCTGGCTACATAGTGACAGCCCTGGCCAACCAGCATACTTCAACAGAGTCAGAAGTATTCTTTGAGTGTGAATCCATCTTTTCCATACCCCCAATATCTCCTAAGTATTCTATCAAGGTTCCTTTTGAAAGATTCTCCTGATTCTTACTCGGATTTTCTAAGGATAATTCACAACAGATCACATCTCAGATACTCGCCTTTGTTCCTTCAACATCTTGTGAGACTGCAAGCACAACCTTGGCTTTTAGATTATCTGCTTTCCAACTTTTGCTATAAAGGAGCTCCTTGTAAACATTTACAAAGCCTCCCCATTTTATCTTCCTCCATGTCCTTCTTACAACAACAGGTAGGAACTGAAATCCTGTGTTTGCAGCCTATTGTCCTGTTAACTCCTTGTACTTCATCTGCATCCACCTGTTATTTTTATTTTACTTTCATTTTATTGCAAAACCTCTACTGTTCAAGTCACACATCTCCATGCTTTTGCAGAGCATGAGTAGAAGTGATGTCTGAGGCTCCCAACATGTTGTGGCCACAGTAATTAAACAGCAGCATCACCAAAATGCCTAATAAGTTTTGTATGTCAAATGTAGAATGGGAGGGGAAGAGCTTGGTGTTCCAGTTTTATGATGCTTCTGTCAGAGAACAATGTCCAGTATGGTTTTTGTTTTGGCTTTACAAGATGTAAGGGATGCAACTTCTTATTTGTTTCTTTGTATGTGGCTTTAGAGACTGTCTCTGGGAGGAAGACACAGGAGGTTGTAGAAGGAGTGAAGATAGTTGTGTCCACATAGGAATACTTTACCAGTTGCACAGAGAGGTTTTTCCTAGGGATCTAGAGGCAGTTGTTTGGACACAGTGGCAATCCACAAAGTTAAAGCTGCAGCCCATTAAAAGTTGCTTCAGTAAGAACAATTACAAGGAAAGAATCAGCAGGGATTGTTTTTAAACCCTCTAATTTTTTATTCAGGCGATCTGAATTTCTCCATTTAAGGAGTTTCTTGATCTAGTATATTAATTTGTAATTTAAATTATCAGCAAAAATATAAGAGAAGCTACTTTTCTCATATACCCATAGTGCATACATAGCCTTCCCTAGGAAATAAGGACTGCAGGGGTTGTGTACAATTTCTTCTCTCTTTGTTGCATAATGTAGAAAATCCTAGTAATCTAAAACCTAAGCACTTTTATGAACTGCCTTCCTGGAGAGAAACACTTTCTGTGTTTCAGTAATAGGCAGAAAATAAGTTTATAAAGTACCTGAAGATACAATCATAATTTAAGAGCAAATCCTAACAAAGGTCCTGAATAGAGCATTCCGTGTTCTCCAGTGAGTGCCGTTTCCCTTGCTGCCTTGTTTGCACTTACAGTTGCTTTATGTGCACACGACAATAGGAGCTGCAATTGAAAGCAGACAGCAAGACAAGCATGACCAATTACACTTCGCCACTTTACCAATTCTTTAATAAAGTTGAAAGATCAATTCAATTTTTAGCTTTTCTCCGAGAAGTGTTACCCAACAAGATACAGAATGATGAATGCTGATCTCTTAAAACCACTAAAGTATAAAGCGTTACAAAAGGTTTCTTTAATGCAACTGTGTGATAAAGCAGGCTTCTCTTGATGAATCACAGTGATGTGGCTGTCCTAACGCTTATCTAAAGCAGTGA
>VZTM01035748.1:245-25993 GCA_013400555.1 Jacana jacana
ACCCAAAAAACCCCCACTGTCCCTCAAAGTATCTAGAAGGTTTCTGACTAAACTGCAGGGAAATCCCCAGTGAGGCAGCACCACGTGCTATAAATCTGAGGGCAGATTTAAATCTGAAATAATTCTTCAGACAACAGAGGACTCAGCTTTAAGTATTCTGCCCTTGTAGTAGTGTTCCTAATGGCCTAGAGGGATTTTCTTTGCAGGTGAATCCTAATTCATGTGCCTACACTGCTCTACCTTACTCTTCAGTTAAGTTTATTTTTAGTGGAAGCTGGTTCTCCTGTGAAAATGCATGCTGAAAAGTGGTAGTTGTGCTATGGCTGAGGAATTAGGTAAGTCTGTGTCTGTCCTATTAGTAAGAAATTAGTGGTAACTGTGTGATCAGATCAAAATCATGTTGTTGGTAACATCCCAGTAGCCTTTTGAGGATCTGGCTGGATATGAAGAGGTAATATGTCCGAGTGATGCAGAATCCTGGATGTTAACTTTCAAAAGCAACATGAACCTGCTGACTCCCAATAAGACTTATGGCTGAAAAGTCACTAGTGAATTTGGCATCAGGAATTTTTTGGGATGCTGACAGTACATTGAAGGAGCCTCAGGGGCCAGGTAGTATCCACTGTTTGAAAGTGGATACACTTGGAACTGTCAGCCTCCAAAATGAGGATTTAGTAAAAGTATCTGCCCTAGAAACGTTGGCTGTACTCATTACAATATGTATTTATCCAGAAGTATGGGCTTTTGCAGATTTGGGATGGCTGTGGAGAATTTGTTTTTTTATTTCCTTGCATTCAGGGTGAGGAAGACTTATGAAGGACAGGATGTGGGGTGAATNAAGATGTTGTTTATCGCTATTCAAATGTTGGCAGGCCGTTATTCTGTGCTTAAGCTGGCTGAGTGAGACAGAACATGCTCCTTCTGCCTTTTTTTTAATGGTGTAACACCACAGGCAAAAATAATTCTCCTGTCCATATAGGCTTTACAACATGTTGTTACGATGAAATATTATAACTACTGAAACTATCAAGATAGCTAGTAGGTTGGAAAAATAAGCTTAAATCAATTTCTGGCACAGATTTCAAGGCCAATAGCATGCCAACAAACAGTGGTACTGGAAATTAAGACAGATGTGAAAGCCTCTTAAATCAAACCTCTGGCCTGACAAAATCCTTCATGACATCATTCTCCAATGATTATCTATTCTGTACAATTCAACTAATTATTTTTCGATTACATGTTAAACATGAATGTGCAATCCTTAAGTATCTTTTTTTTCCGTAAGGATGGTAAAATTGTTGCAGAAAACATATTTATTGTTATAAGGAGGTTAACAAAATGTACATACTTGCCGGATGGTCCACAATTACCAGTAATACTGTTATTAACTTATCCCAGTGGCCTGGGTTCAGCCGGGCAGCGCTGTCGGTGTGGATGAATGTGTTATGTTGACAAGCCGAGTCTACCGTTACACTGTTGAATGTCTTGATAGCTTTTATCAAAAGCTGCAATTATTCCCAGCTCAGTAAATATAACGCTTAGAGGTAGTTGGTCTGTATATATTCTCGGAGGTTGTGTTCTTCCATATGTTCCATTTTCCGAATGCCAAATCAAAAATAACTGAAAATGTGGGTGGCTTCAGAGGCTGTGCCAGCTACTGTATTAATCACAGATGAACTTCAGAAATATATCACGTACATATTGGTGTACTCTGTGTGTAATAATGGTGTGGTACAAGTCTGAGGTAGTGTTTTAAAATGGCAAAGCATCCCAAATGAGTGCAATAGAAGTCTTGTAATGCTTTCTGTTAAATGTCACATGTATTCCTAAAGACGGTTTTCTTTTGAAAGCAGCATATCCTCAAGTAGTTGCAGACCCTGTTACTACCTCAGCAGAACTGTGATGTTACCATAAAGCATGAACGTGTATTGCAGATGCCTAGTGAAAAAAGAATAATATGCATCATGGGGAGGGGAAATGGAAAGCCTATGGTAGAGTGTGACTGTCAGGAGAATTTGCTTTTGTATGTCTGCTTCTGGACTGAACTGTTATTCCTTCCTGTGGATTTTCACCTCAGAAATACATAAAGCTCTGAGGAAAGGAAAAAGGAGAACAACGTAATCATATTAGAAGTTCAGGTTGTGGTGCAGAAAAGCTGCAGACAGAAGAGTGTAGACAGAAAGGTTTGTATCAAGCTTATGAAGAGACCACATGGTTGTGTTGCCATTTAAAGATACTAGAACAGGCTGGAGAAATGGGCAAAGAGCCTTATGAAGTTGAGCAAAAGAAAATGCCAAGTGCTGCACCTGTGGAGGACTAACTCCATGCACCAGTACAGGCTTGTGATGCCACACAACAAACTCTTAACGTGTTTCTCCTGTACTACCAGTGATTCATTTACCCTTAATTTGCAATCTCTACTTGCCTTTTTGTTAAAGTGTTTGCAGAAAGAAAGGGGAGTTTCCTCTTCTACCATTTAAAAACAAAATGTGCACAAGGGAAAAGCTTTCCCTGTAAAGGAAATAAATACCTACATCCCTAAGGTGCTTCAGGGTCTCCCAGGTGAATCTGTTGCAGTTCTAATAAGGATGAATCATCACTGTTTTTCCTACTGTATAAACTGATTTCTTTAGAGTAATCAGAACAACGCTAATGCTTGAGCAACCCTTGCCTGGTGTATAACATGAACTAGGAGAGCAAGGAGTAGGGTTGGTCCTAGTCCCACTGCCTGCTTCATGTTTGTGTGCAGCCATGGTGAGATTGTTCATGTGCAGAACGTCCTTTCCCCAGTCCACATGCTAATTTTTACGCTCAGAAAAGTCCAGAAAGTATTAGGAACCTACCTGGTGGGATCTGCACATGGCCAGATGAGGAATTAGTTACCTCTATTCCTATGAGCATTTGAGACGGGTACCTTGTTATTAGGTTTAGATAAGCTTGTAATGCACTGACATCAACCTCTTACTGTTAGTTTATACGGTATGGCGGTTTTTCCCTTGAGGTCACTGGTCACCTGGAACGTGGGAAAAACAGTTCACTGGGGTGGAAGTGTAGTTTTAGCAGTCCCTGGAGGAGCTATTGCTTGAAATGAGTGGAAAGGCACAAAACTGTAAACTAAAAATACTTATGAATATTCTAGAACTGCGGTGTGTGCTCTTTCAAACCGACCTTGCTAGAGCCAGCACTGAAGTGTTTCAGCTCATTTCTAAGAGTATCCAGCATCAGATTACTTGGATTCTAGGCAGGAGGCAGAGGGGGATGAAGTGTTCCTGTACTGTCTAACTTCCTGCTGGCTGTCCTACATAATTTCCTAATGCATTCTTCTTCGGCTCACTTAAATGATGAGCTTGTGTTTCTCCAGTGACTATACAGCATGTCTGAAGATGAATGTCCAAATTTAGCCATTCTGGTTGTACTGGAGCCTGATCTGAGGGAGCAGTATTGTCTTGGTTTTGATCAAGCTCAAACTCTTACACTAGTTCTGATTTTGATCATATGTGGCCTCTCAAATAGCTTTGTAGCTCTATTATTTTTACTTATTTATTAGCGGTCTTATATATAATGAGGTTTAATTAAAACAGGCAACATGCTTTGGGATGAGCGAGGTGTTCTTGAGAATAGCTGTTGAACCATGCCCTTGGTTGGTGGTCCACAGTCTGAAAGGAGGGATGATGATGTTTGTAGTCATGGAAGTTCAGACAATGGAAATCAAAACTTTTGTCTAAAGTGACTGAAAAGGTTGACTTAGAAGGAGGAGTACCCTAGATTTAAGAAAGCAGTACAGAGCATTCATCTGTTACAACTGAGTCTGTGTAGTGATCCAACTATCAGAAGTTGCACAGTGACATTTTTTGCTAAGTCTAGACAGCAGTAAAGCAGTCATAGATACATGCTCTCACAAGATGATGCTATAAATGTTCTACTTCCACAGTAATTCTGGGGGTTATTTTTGAGAGAATACGGAAATTTTTGAAGGCTTTAAGGTATACAGCTACAGTCTTACAGCTTTTTCTTTTTTCTTCTGATTATTTCCATGATTATACAGTAGAGCATTGGCTTTCAGAATGGGTTGTTAGCTTTTCATTCAAAAAAACTGAGGGAAACTGTTAATAATGAAAACTTGAGTGTTCTTGGCTCAGTCCTTGAGGATCTGTGTGTCTGGGAAAATTTTTTTTTGGTTTCAGAGACATCAGTCGCCCTCTACTCCTGACCTGTGCTGCCTTTCCCGTGTTGTATACCAGCACTGGCTGGCGGAGATGGGGAGAGAGGAGTTTGGGTGCCTGCTAGAGGAGGGTGCTGAGCTGAGGGTGCTGAGGCCCGAGGTTGCTGGAGACCAGGTTTTGTCTGGGGAGAATGTGGAAAAAGGCCTTTGCCCAGTCATTTTGGCAAATATCGTTCCCTGGAGCAAAGGGGAGGATGCCTGGGGGCGAGGTGCAGCACCCAGTACTGTACTCGGGGAGCTTGGTGGCCTTGGAAAGAGTAATGCAAGTCGTTCATTGTATTTATTTTAGTTCTTTGCTGTGTTGTAAAATGTGAAGAGCATTAAATTGTTTGAGTGTATAACTTATTCTTACCTGCCACTTACACTTTGTCAGCACGTTAGATTTACTGTGCTCTTGTCATAATACATCTCAGTAAGGTCTAACATAAGAATGTGTGTCTGCAGTTGTGGCTTCGTGAACACAAAACTTCTCAGTTTTTTGACATTTCATCAAATTCCATATTTAGAAGATAGATGTAGTTCTGCTTTGTGGGCTACGGCATCATAAAGAAGTTTAACCTATTTCTGTAGTTGCTGTGTTCAAGGCTGCTTTTCTCTATTTTCAGAGGTGTTGTCAAAGTCGACATCAATCTGCAGAAGGTGGACATTGACCAGTGTTCGAGCGAGGGCTGGTTCTCCGGGACGCACAGGTGTCATCTCAACAATTCTGAGGTATGTCTGTCCCTATGGGACTGAGCTACACTCTACTATGAATAATTTTCTGTAGTATAAAGTCTATTTTACAGACTCTAAATGTGACTTGTAGGCTGAAGAAAACCTCTTTGCGCAAGGCCTGCATTTCTGGAATATTAGCATTAAATACAACAGAAGCTAAATTATTGTGGAGGAATAACAGCTATAGGGAAAAAGGATATTACCAGTGAAATAATTTATGAAGTTCTGCTTGGAAGTCAAACAATTATTTTACACTCAAAATGAATATAGGCATTTAATTACAGTGTCACTTTTGACTGGACAGCCTTGTAAAATACAGGAAAAGTAGCTCAAACGCTTATAGTAATTCAGAAAAACATGGTCTCTTGGTAGGATGATACAGAATAACAGGCAGAATTGGATACTGTAAATCTTTCCTAATAGAAATGCCAACATTTTGACAGAGCTGACTAAATGTTTCTGTTCAGCTCCTTCCTGCTTCCCCTTTCTTCTGAGGGTCTGTGTCTGGCTCCGTCTGGCAGTGTATTGTAGATCATTCAGTCTGGCCAGTCATATGTGTTCAATGAAACTTTAAAAAAAAAAAAAATTCAATGGATTTTTTTTTTTTTTTTTTCATTATGGCATATGTTGTTTTTGAAGGCACCCATTTGCTTTCTGTGAGGGCTGGCACCTCAGTGCCCTTTCGTGCTTTTAGAAAGGACAGTTAAAATGTAGGGAACGTTGACAGTTGTGTACCAGAAGTCAGGAGTTGCTTGCCTAATTTGTTATAAATTGCTGATTTATCAAAGCCAAATCTAAATCCAGGAAAAGATTTGATTTTGATGAATTAATTTACAAACATTTTTGAGCAAAACAAGTTCAGAATTTTTGTAAAAACCCTGATTTTTTTATTTTTCACTTTTTTTTTCTTAAAATGAACTGAAAACTCAAATAGTCTTTGATCAAGACTAATTTTAAATTAAATATTTCCGAAAATTAAAAAAAAAATATTTTTTTCTATCAATTTTTTGTGACTTCTGAATTCAAGGGAATGGTTTTTAATATCTCATGTTTCTTCCTAGATGAAAATACTGTTTCCTGTGAAATCTGGTAACCTTGATCTTTAATATATGCTAGTTATCCTGAATGTGATTATGCATTTTGGCAAGCGCTCCTCCTTTTCCTAATGTCTCATGAGTAAAATTGTCAGCAGAGAGATGGGATTTTAAGTTGCATCTCTTTTTGCAACTAAGAAGAAAAGAGGAGGGTGGGGGGTAACCCCGATGAGAAGACTGAGAAAAAGCAAGGCAAAAGTAAAATGGAGGAAATGAAGAAAGGTCAATGGTGGGCTTTAACACACCTTTGGTCTGGTTCACAGCCCAGTGTCTGCTGAAATGGGCTCTGAAACGCACTTCAGATTCCATTTTCTTCTAAATTAAGAACAGGAGTCAAACCAAACTGGATATAATTCCACAATTATGCTTCCCTTCCAAATCTAAGTCCTTAAGAGTGTGTCCTGGAGAGAACAATGCAAAAAGCTACTCTCTCTGGAAAAGTTTGTTGGAGAAGGGAGGGAAATAAAAGATTATTTTTTTTGCTTGTCACATTCATTTTTGAGGGATTAAAAAGTAATCTTTTTTCTCTATAGAAAGCACTTTGTTTTCTTCATGAATATGATATTTAGTAAAATCTACCTTTATATTGCACATGAGGCAAGTGGACTGTCATTTAGGAAACTGAGTGCAGAATGAAATGCTGCACGAAGGACAGCCTTATGGGTTGTAGAAAGTCTTCTGTGACTTGCAAAAGACATTTTAATTCCACAGCATTTAGTGTCTCAGTGGGCAAGCTAGAAAATCTCACCTCTATGATTTGGTCTCCTACTGTGCCTGAGAAGCTGAGGTGGCTGCCATGGGCCACTGGTGCAGGCTGTGTCTCCTACCGCTTTGAGCCGGGACTGGGTCCTTAGCATTCTGGGCTTCACTTGGCCGCTGAGAGGGTGGTCGCCATTTCCTATCTGCTGAAGGAGAGAATAATGTTTCTTTTACTTAAAATACGTGTTACAGATCAGTTCCTCATGCTGGGATTCTGGGTTGTGTTGTTGTAAAGCTGGCTGTGCTCAAATAAGTTTCTTTGCAGAGCTCGATTTACCAAACTCAAGTGCACTGTTGTTACTCCCCCCCCGCCCCCTGTCCCTGTTTATTCTGCACAGTGTTTCCTTGCTCTTGAGAGCTAGCAAGGCCTGCTCTGCATAGCTTGCAATCATCTTTTTTGTATACAGCACTTCTGCCACTGTTGAGTCCAACCTGATGAATCAGTATAAACGAGCACTGCTCTGTGCTGTTTTGACAATAATAAGCAGTACGTTTGCTGATGTTAGGAAGGATGTTTTATTTCTCGTGCTGCACTGTTGCATGTTTTTGGTTTGCTAAGTCTGTAGACTATAAGTGAGTTCCTGTGACGCAAAAAGGAATTAAAGTATGCGTTCCAGGGCAGAAATTCTTTAATGAGTGATGCTGTATACGCAAGTGGCTCATGTTCATACCTTAAGGTGTGACTAACATGAGTAACGAGATGAATGCCTCTTCATGGATGGCTTTTCAACCTCTGTGTAGAGTAAAAACCCGTCAGCTGTCTGTTCTTCCTTTTTCATGGCATTCATTGGACTGTTAAATTAAGAAGGCTCTTGTGGCTAAGAGAAGGATATATAGATCCCCAAATGAAACTTGCAAGTAGGGAGCGCTGTTCCTTACTGCGCGTGAAGAGGATGGGAGTCCTTGGTTAATAACAGTGATCCCGGGGGTGGGGAGTTGCTGAAAATAGTCTACATAGAAGCTTTTTTCTTCCTTTTACCCTATGGTCATCACTTCAGGAGAGTTCAGTCTGATGGGGACTTCTGTTCTTTCTTTAGAAGCAGGTCCCACATGCTGCTTTTCACACTTTGTTTCATTGGAAAATACCCAGTGGAATACAGGTAAATTACATAGTTGTACAACAATGCTTTCCACACAGTTTGCCCTATAAATGCTAATGAAATTATATTCCCCATCCTCGCTTTCATCTTCTCGAAGGCTGATACAGAAATACCTGCTGATGCTGGAATGTTCTGTCCCAGATTACAAAGTCTGTCTGCAGTAGAGTAAGGAAGAGAATGGAAATCTCTGAATTTCCAGTTCTGCTTTAGTTAGACCCTCCTTCCTCTCCTTAGTTTTGTTAGGTGACTTGAGTGTTTAGTGTGGTGTAGCCTTTCTGCAGACCTTTGCCATAGTGAATTTCTAATTTGGCTCTGAAAGTCTATTTACTGCATAGCCCATACTATGTGGCTGGGCTATCAGTGTCATTACATCTAAGGATAAAGCTCAGTTTTTCAGAGATACAACTCCCCTTTTCCCTATGAGAAGGGGAAGAGAGTGACTCAGGGAATGGACAAGATGAGAAAATCTCCCCAATTTACTGGTTGCTAAAATGTTTCTTTACTTTGTCTTATATTTCAGTTAATTTTATAGCGGCTAAAATCTGCTAGACATTTCGCAGGCAAATTTTCCTACTTTCTGTGCTGTCTTGAAGTGTTTATCTTCTAAATAAAAATCAATTGAAAGGAGAGAGATGGAGGTGCATTACAGCGAATGTAAACGTATGGGAAACCAGCAGTCTGTATGTGCTAGACAGCAAAAATAAAATAAGGAAGGAATGGATGGGACCAGACTTCTACCCAAAGATAAAGAGATTGTTGTTGAAAGTACTCTATTGCTTTCACGTGCCCTGCCATGGAGTCATTAGGAGATGAGGCTAACTGTGACATTGGGATTTGGCTTTGGAAGGTTATCAAGAATAACTTGCTTATGTGATCGAATAGTTGCAGTGCTAGTCCTTGCTTGAAAGAAAAATAGTGTGTGGTTGGGGAATCAAAGAATATTATGACTCGAATACTCAAAACGTTTAGATATACTGTTCCTCCTTTAACTGCCATTTTTCCTTTGATTTAGTCATCCGTCAGGAGGATTGGTGACTTTTTTAAATATCTTGCGTGGTATAAGGTGCCCTCAAATTGAATACAAACCAAAAGCAAGTGCTGGGAACTTTAGATTCCCCATTTTCAAATTGACTACCTAAATTCCTAATATATAGTTATATGTTCCTGATTTGTTCTGTTTTGTGCACAGAGCCCATATACCACTGATTTCATAGCAGTCTAGATAAACTGGGAGAACAGGAGTGCCCTCTTTCAACCTCAGGATGACTGGAAACTGCCCAGTCTAAGCAGTAAGTTAGGTGAGGTGTTACACAGGGTAGCCAAATGGCAGCACTGGCTGAAGTCTATTTCAGTTGTGATTTATTCTTTTTCTCCTTTTTTTTTTTTCTCAATTGTATTGGTCAAAAAGTGGCTGATGGCCAAGTGTTCTCTTCTTGACCTGTGGGAAGAAGGGACAACTCAAGGTGAAGTACAGAGAGCTACGTTGTCCTTCCTGGCCTCTGCTTTGACACCCAGATAGGGAACAGGCTGTAACTAATGAAGCAGGTAATATCTCCAGGGTTAGAAATAACTAAAATGAATTAGGTAGAGAACAAAATGATGCAGATAATGTTTGTTAATTTCAGAATTAAAAAGAAATACGAAGTCTGAAGTAATTTCATTGTACAAGCAAGGCTGGTTATGGGGGTAAGAAAATGTGCATTTTTACCTTGTTTGAAACCTTTGAACATTATTTTTACTATGCTAGATTTTTTCCCCATACATGCTGCCAGCAGCTGCTGACACTTTTAGTAACAACTTTAGAGCCCTTGTTGAGACAATAAAATCAAGGCTGAGGAGCGTCTGAAGAAATCAGTCAGTGTCGCCTCTTGAACTTGGCCAAACGCTTCCAACCAGCAGCATCAGTCAGTGAAAAACAGCAGTGGACTCCACGCTGTTCCCCCATCCTTAATGAGCCTGCCAGCAGCTTGCAATGTGAGGCAGGCTCAGCTGACATCCCTTTGGGTTTCAGCAGTATTCCACAAATGACAGTGTGCAAAAATATCTAGAGGGAATGAGAGAGGCAGAGTAAACAAAACCGCTGCATTGCTGTCTGTATCCAGTGTGTGTACATCTCTGTTTGTAGAAAGATGCACAGGCCTACTGTGTGTATATTTATTCTGCACAAACACAAAACCAGTCGAGAAAGGAAAACAAATAAGCAGTACAGCCAAAATCTTTTTTTTTTTCTATTTAGCAAAACATTTGGGACAATCATATTTTATTCTACTGTGTGTAGTGTTAGACACAACCAGTCGAAAAAGGGGAAGGTGGGAGCTGATTAAAAATATAATTGTAATGGGAGAGAAGAAAAAAACGAGTGCTTTCCTGGTTTTTCAGACAGATGCTGTCCAGTGCCCTTGTCAAGTTGCAAAAGGCTATTAAGGCCCATACTCTGGGAGGGAAGAATGGCAAGGGATTAGCATCCAAAATTGTAACTCAGTGAGTCCGATCCAGTTTAATCAGTTTTACTTATTTCTTGCCTGTATTTTCTGTCATGTCCATTAGGAAAAATGCAGTCAGAATGAAAAAAATGTTAAAAGAAAACTGTTTGTTGGTGACTGAATCTGAGTGAACAGGTTTTACGGAATATAGTTATCTTCTAATCTGGAAATAATCATTGTGCTTGGAGCTACGAATTGCATTCAAGACAGGGCAAGAGAAGTACCCAGACCAGGGTAGAGAGCATTCGTCAGCATCTATTTTCTCTTAGAAGAAAACAAGATTGTTAGTGGTAGAATATAAATACTAAATGCTATGTCAAATCCTGGGCTAAATGGGCTATCTAAGACAGAAAAGGGAGCGGCTGGGCTCAGTACACAGATAAACAAAACCTAGCCAGCACTTCTTGGGTCTGGAAGCAGACAGGCATATCTGTTCTCTCAGACTGATGGCTGCTCACACAACTTGAGGTATTTGAAGAGCATGCAAGTAGACACAAAGAACATTTCAGATGCTATTTTAAAAAGAACTTTGCATCATCTACATTCATGGGAAAAGTCCCTTTATGACAGTATACCAGATCTAATCTGGCACTCCCCCAGACATTGATTACATGAAATGAGGTGGAGGTTTGTCAGAGCTTTCAGGGATAAACAAGGTGCTATGAAAACCAACTTTCAGTTAAAGGAAAAGCCAGGTTGCTTAGCTACAGCATCTTTGCTGTTTTAAAAAAAAAAATTAAATGACTCTGTGTTTTGCAGGAGCTAATTTTGGTTATCAATGTTTTCTTCTAAAGAAGAAAACCTTTGCAAAAATTCCTTTCATCCTCGTGGCGTTAACTTGAGCGTTTAGATTCATCTGGGTCATTTCTATTTGCTGCCGTTTTCCTTCCCCTAGAGTTAAAAAGTGAAAAGCAGCAGATGATTGCTTCAATGATGCTGTCTGACAAAAAGGAAAACGGCAGGGAAGTATTTGGCTTCTCTTGCAGTTCACAGGCGATGAGAGCATTGTATCAGTCACCAGATCCTTCAGATCTGTTGCTGCAGCTTTTGGATCTTTCTCTGCTGGACAGAGCATCCAATTAGGAAACACCAATTAGAGATTGTGACCCTCCCCATTGTGTTTGGGAGGGGAAGAGGTGAGGCCCAGAAATTCAATTAGCTGGGGAACACAAAGAAAATGTAACTGCTGGGAGAAAAGGGGAAGTCGCAGAAAGGGGTGTGTGCTCAGGGAAGAGCTCTTCCCTGGAGAGACTGAGAAACTGTCTGTGACTGGGGCAAGAGACAGAAGATCAGGGTCTATTGGGAGCCACAGAAAACCTTGCGGTAAGGAGCCTGGGGACTATAGCCAGGCTGGGCTGTTCTCCTTTGGCTGGCTGCCTGAGTTACCTTTCCCAGAAGTGAAGTGGCAGTAACTGTATCAGATCTAGGCATAAACAGAGCACGGCTTCATTCAGGGACCTCATTTATTATCACCGTGTTCAGAGGATTGTACAACATTTGAAAAAGATCTCTAGTAACATTAAGCATAATTAGATATATGCAGTTAAATATACAGCATTTTGGTATCAAAATGTCTGGGCCGTCCTATGTGAGGTTTGATACGTGTATCTTGGAAGATACACAAGTACTTCCCTATCTTGTGAGATAATATAGACCATTACCCCCATCTTACAGCTGGGACACAGAGGCAAAAATATTATCTCTAAACTGATAGACGTCTTGACAGAAAGTGAGGTGTGATCTCCAGGTGTGCATATTAGCCTCTCCACGGTTTGGTTTCTGCAAAAAAGGCACAGCAAGCTGAAAGGGAGCCCTGAAGTGCTCTAGTCAGGGCCCAGGCTGGATCATCTGAAGATGGTGTTTAGATGTGTTTAGATGAAGATGATGATTAGATGTGGTGTTGAGAGATCTAGTGTAGGGGGGAACTTGTAGAGTAGGGCTGATGGTTGGACTTGATGATCCCAGGGGTCTCTTCCAACCTAAATGATTCTATGATTCTATGGGTTTTTGGGTGTGCTACAGCATTCATCCAGCCAACACTTCAGATACTTCCTGGTATATTTTTTTGAAACCTGTGTCTGACCAATTTTGTAGTTTTCTTAGTGGTCTTAATTTGTGTCAAAATTCAGCTTTTCTGGACAAAAATGGTGCCATGCAGCCAGCTCAGAGCAAAACAGACTGTGGCTGCACTTGCAGTTATTGCGAAGGACACCAGGTTCCTCTGAACCACACAGACTCGGTTCCTGACTTGCATACTTAGCTATTTGCCTACTTAGGCAACATACTGCAGAGGGTTGTTTTGGCTGTTAAAATATGAAAATTCTGCTTGTGCATTTATTCTTGCAGATGATTATTTTTGTTGAAAAAACATGGACTTGAAACAGTAAACCATTGATGGCAAAAAAATCGTCTGCCTAATTTTAAAAAAAGCTTTTACTAAACATAGCAATTGTTTCTGCTGCTTCTTTTATACTTCATGATACCTGCACAAGAGACAAGTTTAATTTAACCCAGGGAAGAAAGTTCATTCCTCTCTTTCTGTAGCAAATTAAAATTAGATTGAAAACATATTAAAGATCCCTAGGTGAAAACCTAGAGACAATAGCAGCTGAATCTTCACGTACAAAGCTATGTACTAAGCCATAGTAATAGCCTTAATGGAAACAAACTCAATTAGTTTTACTTTTGAAGCACAATTTTATAGCAGTAGACATTCAAATACCATCATTTTTGTTGGTGACTTCTGGAAGGAGGTGAATGGTTTTTTGCAAATGAAGAAGAACTGCTTTTTGTTTACCTGTGCTTTTGTTTATATCTCAGTAATTCATATGATTTGTTCTTCTAGTTTGCATTTGCCAGGGCTGTAAGCTGCTGGCTGTCACATCATCCATTCACTGAGCAGGGGCTGGTCTCCTCCACATTTTTCAGTCTTTACTAACCTACTTAGTATCTTCTTTTGTGCTTCTTCATTGCTTTGTTGCCCTGTACTGTTTTCAGTCATGAATATATTAAGGACCGGTGCTAACATGGGAATGCAGAGCATTTGATTTTTAGTCTTAGTCTTTTTTAGTATTCTTTTTTTTGTTATGTTTTGGCTAGTTTATAACCCATTACAGAGCTTAATCATGTTACTGCTTTTCTTTCTTATCTCCTTTAAAGGTTTTACTCTTCTGAACAAGTAGTGAAAGGAAAAATCCTTTTTGCCAACATCTTATGCATGTTATCTGCTTAAGATAAATAAGATATTTACTGTCTTTGGTTCTTCCTTTACTTGGAAGAGATGGTGAGGAAAAGTAGATATTACTGTAGACCCAAGAGAATTTTATATTTGCAATAAAGCACTGTTTTCTTCTTGCAGCAGGATTGGAATGCCTTTGCAGTTAAATTTAGTCTCTAGATTTACCACAACTAGGGCAATCAGTTTCCATTTACTTGCATAAAGTAGATGATAGGATCTGTTTATGATATATAGCTACTTCTTTTATACCACCAATTCTGTCTGATCATTCAGTTAATTTTTTCACCTTCCAAATAGAATGCCTAAGGCAAAAAAAAAGATTCATGGACTCATATAACTGTGCGTTCTAATTTAGGCAAAGTAAGTTCTGTAACTTTTACCTAGAACAGTTGTGGTCTCGCTCTTACATTTGGAAATGAAGCTAACTAGGTTGGCCTGGCCGGAGAAAAACCTGAGCTTTCTCTATAAATGATAAATTGAATTATTTGCAGACCTCCAATATGTTTTGTATGTTTTTATATTGAGATTTATTTATAGATAATCTGTGTATGTGTGCGCATATGTATGAACACCATATAAATGCACATGCACGGATGCCTATATATACATATGTAAGGGACTGTGAATGACTTGGTTCTTTGCACATAGGCTGTAACTGTTGTGTCATGAGGTGTTAGAGACTGGGGTGATATTGATCCTTGTCTTGCACCTAACCCCATGCACCAGTAGAGTTTGCGGGGCTGAATGACCGGAAAGCAGCCTTTGCAGAAAAGGCTCATGGGGTCCTGGTGGACATCAAGTTGATAATGAGCCAGCAATGTGCCGTTGTGGCAAAAGTGGCCAACAGCCTTCTGGGCTGTGTTAGGCAAAGCATAGCCAGCTGGTCAAGGGAAATGATCTTTCTTCTTTACACAGCGGGCTGTGGCAGCATCTAGAGGACTGTGTCAAGTTTTGGGTTCTCCAGTTCAAGAGACATGGATGTACTGGAGTGAGTCCAGTGAAGGGCCCCTAGAATGATTAATGGTTTGGAGCACCTGTTGAACGAGGAGAGGCTGAAGAAGCTGGGACTGTTCAGCCTGGAGAAGAGAAAGTTCAGTGGATTTATCTGTGTGTGTAAATACCTGAAGGAAATACGTGAGACAAACACTAGAATAGATTGCCCAGAGATACAGCAGCATCTCCATTGTTGGAGATATTCAGAACCTGAATGTATGTGGCCCCGGGCAGCCTGTTTTAGTAGAGTCTGCTCTCAGTAGGGATTGGGACTGGGTGATCTCCAGAGGTGCCTTTCAGCCTCAGCTGCTCTGTGATCCTGTGGCCAGCTCTTTTAACTTTTGCTCAATTTGTTTTCCTGTCTGATTTATATCTGGAGAATATGGTATCCTTTTTAAGCTTTGCACTTCCACTCTGGTTTTGTCATGCTTATGTCAAGACTCTCTTTCATTGTCAACTGCTTTTGCTAACCAGTTGTTTCTTTTAAGTTTCTCATAAGCATGTGTAGATGTATGTGTGAGTTTTTTTGAGGTCTGATACTTCTGTAAGTTCAACACTTCTTTCTTCTACTACAATAGAAGAACTGCAGTAAGTATATTCAGATTCTTATTTTTTTGGTTAATACCTGCAAACATATCTACTTAATTAGTTTCAGCATGTCAAAAGCTGATTTATTAGAAATAACACTAGGATTTTCAGTGAGGATACTGGATTGCTGCTTGAGCTGGGGTTGAAATATTTTTATCACTTCATATATATTACCTAAATATCTAATGGTTAGAGCTTTGAAAGTGGGAAAAGTCTGTAATGTAAATACGGTAGTGAGGATTATTTGGCTAAAATATGCTGCATTATTACTCTTCACTGGGTAAAAAAGTGGCTGGAGGGATGGGCCCAGAGGGTGGTGATGAATGGAGTTGGTGACTGGTCACAAGAGATGTTCCTCAGGGGTCAGTATTGGGACTGGTTCTGTTTAATATCTTTATCAATGATCTGGACAAGGGGATCGAGTGCACCCTCAGTCAGTTTGCAGCTGACACCAAGTTGGGGGGGAGTGTTGATCTGCCCAAGGGTGGGGAGGCTCTACAGAGGGATCTGGACAGGCTGGATCGATGGGCTAAGGCAAATGGTATGAAGTCCAACAAGACCAAGTTACTGGGTCCTGTACTTGGGTCACAACAACCCCATACAGTGCTAGAGGGTTGGGGAAGAGTGGCTGGAAAGGTACGTGGTGAAAAAGGACCTGGCGGTGTTGATCAGCTGCCAACTGAATATGAGCCAGCAGGGTGCCCAGGTAGTCAAGAAGGCCAACAGCACTCTGTTTTCTATCAGGAACGGTGTGGCCAGCAGGTCTAGAGAAGTAAGCATCCTCCTGCACTCGGCACTGGTAAGGCTGCACCACAAATGCTGTGGTCAGTTTTGGGGCCCTCCCTATAAGAAAGACATTAAGGTGCTGGAGTGTTTCCCGAGAGGGTAATGAAGCTGGTGAGGAGTTGTGGGGAGCACAAGTCTTATGAGGAGCAGCTGAAGGAACTGGAGTTGTTCAGCCTGAAGAAAAGGAGGCTGAGGGGAGATGGTTTTTTACTACAACCTTATAGGAGGTTGTAGTGAGGTGGGGGTTGGTCTCTTCTTCCAAGTCAATAGGACAAGAGGACATAGCCTCAAGGTGCAGTAGGAGAGGTTTAGATTGGACATTAGGAAAAAATTCTTCACTGATAGGGTTGTTAAGCACTAGAATGTGCTGCCCAGGGAGGTGATTGAATCGCCATCCCTGGCAGTATTCAAAAGACAGGCAGACATAGTGCTTCGAGGTATTGTTTAGTGATGGGTTTTGTCAGTGTTAGGTTGATGGTTGGACTAGATGATCTGAAAGGTCCCTTCCAACCTAGGCATTTCTATGACTACAAAATATGATTTTTCTAAACAGAGTAAATTAGTCTACAATGTGTAGGATACTGTCCTAGAGATAAAGGAGAATTGCTAGGGTGATTCAGTAAATTTATTGGCTTGTTTGAAATTATGACACTTTGGTATTTGTATTCATCCTGAAATAGAGTGAAACCAGCAGTGCATTTTCCTGAATTAACACATTTTAAAAGTATTAACTTGGAAATATGAAAATAAGTGTTTCAGGGAGCTGCTCTTGGAAACAGTATAATTTGAAAGAATGACAACATTTGATTAAAAGTGTGTATTAGTTTTAATCCTTTCTTATGGGGAAAAAATGAGAAAAAGACATTTTGAGAAAGTCCTGTTTTATAGTAATGGAAAATGGCTTGGTGACAACATTTTGAGGAATTCTAGAAACTGATCTATAGCCAAACCCCACCAAAAATGTCATCTTTTCTTCTCTTTAAAGGCTTGGAAACTCTTGATACCATTTTCTTGAGTTCCATCACTAGTCATATCTACCTTATCAAGTTGGATAATTATTGCTTTTTTTTAGCTGGCCAAGACAGCTTGTCTCTCTTCCAAGAAATGAAGTCAAATAAAGCAGCATTGTACAACTTGTAAACTTTTACAAGACATGATAAACCATCTTTATATTCTAGTATGTACAAGACATGGCACCAACTGGTTTTAAGCATGTGAGAGCAAACATTTGCCCTGTAGAGCTTAAACTCCTGAATTCATATTGTTCCTGAGCTCGCCAAAGTGGGTACTGCATTACTCTAGCTGAAGGGGGCGTTTCTTGGTAGTTCAATTATACACATTTTTTTTATATGGCTAACTAATAGCATGCTTGTTGAAAACAACTGTCTGAATAAAATGCTGTAGTCATCCTGATATGAATCTTCTGGAATATTTTTGTGAAAAAACCCGATTTATTTTTTTTTCCTTGGTAATGGAATGAAGTTTAATTTTGACGCCTGAGTTTTCTTGCAGGATAGGACTCCATAATAAGGATTGTTTTCTAAGGGACCACTTTATTGCTACATAGTCTGTGGAATTATAAAAACAGTTTTTGTGAAGTATTACTCAGTAAGTCACTTAAAGAAGAATTATTTTTGCAGGTTTAATGCAAATTTCAGTTATATTTCATTTCCATAGGTGATTGAGAGTTGTTTTTAATTATGCATCAGTGGATTATGCTAGCTGCTTTCTCACATTTGCTCAGTGATTATATGATTATAAAGAGTCACATGTTGCATCTTTCACTCTATTGTACTGCACCAAATTTAAAAGCAGTTTCCCTATTTGTATATCATTACTATTACACTGCTAAGTGGTCAAAATGTTGGAACACCTGGAGTAATTAAGAGATGCATCAGTTTTGAAGTCTTCACTGAATTTCCATAGCCCATGAGTTAATTCTATGTTCGAATGTGTATATATGTTACAGAAGAAATAACTGCCGTGTCTCAATGTATGAAAGAAAGCAAAATTGGTGTGTCTGTTAAGCACCACATATGTCAGTGGGATCCTATGGTCACAGAAGGCTCCCCTTAAGCTAGAGCCACAAGCTTCAGTGTCCTATCAGTAAAAGAATGATGGAAGAAGAGGAAGGCTTGAAAGGGATAAATTCTATACAAGAGCTGAATATTTACCTTATAAGAGTTACATGACAAGAATAACACTGTTAACATTGTTAGCATTAACTCTTGTTTACAATGAAATAGCATCTCATCCATTGTAAACATCAAACATTTGACTTTGTCTGTGCTCTTCACAGAAACACAGGATGGTAGGGGTTGGAAGGGACCTTCAGAGATCATCTAGTCCAACCCCCCCTGCCAAAGCAGGCACCCTCAATATAAAGAAGTTTTTCCTATGTTCAAAGTAAAGAATTTTTTCTGCATGTTGAGATGGAACTTCCTGTGATCCGGTTTGTGTCCTTTGCCCCTTGTTCTGTCACTAGGCACCCCTGAAAAGAGCCTGACCCCATCCTCTTGACACCCACCCTTTAGATATTAATAAGCATTGATGAGGTCCCCCTCCGTCTTGTCTTCTCCAGGCTAAACAGACCCAAGTCTATCAGCCTTTCCTCATAAGACAGGCACTTCATTCCTAGGTGGAGAATGGCCACCCTCAACCTGATGGCCAAGTTCTTTTTAATGCACCCCAGGAGAACACTGGCCTTCTTGACCACGAGAGCACATTGCTGCCTCATGGTCAATTTGTTCACCAGGACTCCAAGGTCTCTCTCTGCAGAGCTGCTTTGCAGCAGGTCACACCCCAGCCTGTACTGGTGCTTGGGGTTATTCCTCCCTAGGTGCAGGACCCTCCGCTTGCCCTTGTTGGATTTAATCAGATTCCTCACTGTCCAACTTTCTAGCCTGTCCAGGTCGCGTTGAATGGTAGCTCAGCCTTCTGGTGTGTCAGCCACTCCTCCCAGTTTTGTAATATCAGTGAGTTTGCTGAGAGCACACTCTGTCCCCTTGTCTGGGTTGCTGATGAGTATATTGAACAAGGCCAGGCCGAGTATTGACCCCTGGGCCACACCACTAGTTACAAGCTTCTAACTCGACTCTGCACATCAGATCACAACCTTCTGAGCTCTGTCACTAAACCACTCTTATTCCACTCAATTTCTGTTCTCCAAAGACATAAACACTGTTATAAAGAACAGTTCTTGGTGGTTTTTTCCCCTATTATTTCTTGCCTTGATTAGGTCTCAGATACTTCTGGATTGAAAATGTGGGTATGTTCGCAGTTACCCATTCAGATGCTCCGTAGCTGTATGATTTCATAGCAATAGTTTTACATTAGTAATTAGTGTTTCGGTCTGGAGCATGCAGATAGTTCTAATATGGTTTTAATCCTTGTTTGATCCTGAAGAACGGAGGCAGTAATCTGTGATCTCCACAAAGATGACCAGAGCTTCTGACCTGTTGTGCTGGCTCTCAGAGATCCTCTTGTGCTTTGTTCTATGACCAGCTTTTTTGAGTATCCTGGCATTGTAGATCTTGGAGGGAGACTGGGATATGCCCCTCTTGCAATAAAGGCTAATCAGCTAACTGTTCAGTGGATGATTCTCCCTTTATCATCTTCTGATGTACTATTGATCTTTTCGTTCAATTTAACCATCAGTACAAGCACTGTAGTCTTAGTAAGTATAGCTCTATGGATGTGGTCCAAATCGTTGAGGTCATACTGGTTTCTGGCAGGCAGGTAGGCATTCATTCTGGGTTCTGGAACACCTCTGTGCAGGTTAAAAAAAGTTTTGAGTTTCTGCTTCCTCCTTCAGAAAGGAGAACCTCTTTATTTTCTGAAATAAAATAACCACTTATCTCACTAACAGCATCTCCCTTCATTTTTGGAATGACTGCTGACATCACAGTGGTCATGTTTTACCTTTCAAGAAGCAGCTTGGTATTGATAGCCACCACCACAGTGATGTGTTTTTAATGTTTTCTTTCATTGGCAATTTGTTTGATCATAGCTGAAATCTGACTGTCTCATGCCTGGTACAGTGGGACTCTGGGGCAGTTTGACTGCCTTGGATGTTACTAGCAATTATTTTCACCTCTTGATACAGCATCATAATTGGGATAATCAGACCCTTTCCCTGTTACCTTCTCCCCTCACCAAATCCCACACCACGCTTTGCCTTTTTGAAAAAAAGCCAACAACCCCCAATCAACTGCATAAATTCCTGCTCTTGAATCATAGAATCATTTAGGTTGGAAGAGACCCCTGAGATCATCAAGTCCAACCATCATCCCTACTCTACAAGTTCTCCGTGAGTCTCTAGCTTAGCCTAGCCTTAGTTTTAGATTGTATTCCTGGTTTGGGGAGGTATGCAAATGTAAATAAAGCTATTTCTGTGCCATGCTTTGCCTTAAATCTATTTTTGCTTTTCTTCTCTCCAGACTGACTCTCTGGTGAAATGCTTTGGGACTTTCAGCATTTCTTTCTAACTGTATTTTTGATCTCTTCTATTATTCTCTTCTATTTATTTTTGTTTTCTCGTGAGTTTGTGTAATGCCTCTAGTAAATATGCTGGAATGCCTTGGGTTAAAGTGAGTTCTGAAACTGGCAGAAATGTGTATTGTGCTAGTGTTGAGGGTTGTGGGGAGCAGCAAACTGCTGTGCCCTCCCTTGGACCTGTGCCTTCTTCCTCTCCATCTGTCAAATCCTTTCTGCTGTCTGATGGCCAGGCCACAGAGGAGGGTGGGGGAGTGAAGGTATAGTTTTGCATTTGTTTATATTGTTTATTTTGCCCTGACGACCATGAGCAAGAATGCGTTGTGGGCTGGTGATATTTGCAGTGTAAACCAGGAAAATCAAATCCAAATATGGTCCAACTTGTCTCTCTGGCTTTCAATCGCAGAACAGACATCTTTCTGGAAGACTCTTATTAGCCATTCACATGCTGTTGGCATCTTGGCAGAGATGTTTTGCTTGAAGTGGTGTGGTCTGTGTTATATAGTTGGTCAGATTATGTTATCTAATACTCCCTGTTGGCTTAAAACGTAGTCAGTAAAGTCACGGAAATGCTGAATCATTTTATCGTGTACCTTTGGTTCTGTTACTTTTTCATATAGTTGAAGTATAGTAATTGCTTCCTCCCTTTTTCTAAACTAAGTTGGTGGAGCCTTCTAAACCTGGACAATCATACCACAGTCTGGTACAATTTTATTTGGTCTAACCCCATTGGAGAGCTTTCTACTTCAGAGCTAATTCCCATTTTGCTTCAGCCACTCATTTTTGTGAAGTTCTGCCTTTAACAGCATAGTGCCCCTGAAAAAAAACCAAACCAAACCCAAACTTCTTTAAAACTTGAAAACGTTACTATTCTGTAATAAGGATTTAATGTGGTTGCTGTAAAACTCCTGGTTGCTGGGCTGTGGAGCAGAGGCTGGTGCATTCCCAGGGCTGCACAGGACAAGTGGCTACAGGTGGGTACCGCAAAGGTCTCTGCTCTCCTCTGAGAGGTAAAAACGCAGAAGCGGCAGCATCTGGGTCACCGAATCAGCAGCTTGTCTCTGTTTTGAATCAGTTTTGCTCTTATATATGAAAACTTTTTCTAGTACAACCGAACAAAAATAGAGCAGTAGTAGAAGAAACTTCTTCCTTTGTGCATCTTCTTCAGACTTGGTAACTTGGTGAGCAGTTAAAAACCTAATTCCTATTAAACTTGTCTCTGTAATGAAAATCAAGGGAAGATGTCCAGTGGGCCTCTGACAGTTTTCTTTGTGCCTTCTTAAATATCCCCACTACATTTCAGTTAAGGAATTAGTTGTGTGTGTTTGCTACATCACATCTTGTTGAGAGAAATGACATTGGGGTGCTGTGGCAGCCTGAGAGCTGTGTGGGGAGAACCACTGAACTGGTCACATTTTGCTCTCTCTCTCTCTGAAAATAGTCTGTAAGAAGGAGAATAACAAGTAGATTTTTTTGGATGCTTGCCTGAGACTGCCAGTTTGGCTTTTGGAGAGGGAAAAGCTACAGATGTGAGCTGAGTGTATCTTATTCAGGATAGATCCAAGAAGCGTGGAGCCTCAACATAACAGTCTTAGACAATCTTTATGCAGAAGAGAACAGTTTTTTTAAGGGAACAGCACAGCTTTTTAAAGCAACTTGCAAAGTTTGCACATTCACCTCAACGCACTGTGACCGGACATCAGTAAGGAAAAAGTCCAGGTTCAGGTCAGTGGGCAGTAGATTTAACTTTCTCTTTGTCTCTTTTTTCTTCCTACTTATATAAAGTCGGTTTTCCCTTAAACTGCTGCTGACACTGATCTTATGAGAGCTGACTCGAGGAACTGTTCTCTGATTGAAAGATAAAGATTACATATTGGAGAAATGGTGAGCTGTCAGAACATCTAAAGATATTTACAATGTTGATCCCAAAATGAGTATTTCAGCATTCCTTCAAAAAAGTGTTGTTTTTAATCTATTCCCCTTTTTCACAAAGAATTGTTTTTTCTTGTCTCTGTCAGACTGCAATTAACTGACATTTCGGATCTGATGGGCCTGAATGTTGAAGCAAAATCTGATCTTCTCCTGAAGGACCACTGGTATAGCTTCTTCAGGAGAGATGTATGGATATCTGTAATGTGACGCCGCATGCCAGAGCTGCCGTAGTTCTTACAGAGACAAATGTAAAGACCTTTTCCCCAAAAAAGCCCACTTCCACTGGCAAGTGTGTAACGTGTTTTACCTCATGGACACAATGAATAACAGACATGTTTACTGTCATTTAAGTAAATGTTTCTAAAAGCAAATGTAGATCAGGCTTGCAGAGTTTGCAATCAAGTAGACTGCATTCAAGCCCAGGAAGAGAGATAGGGTGATGTGGAAAACATGCCTCTTAGTGGGAATGGTCCAAAAGTCCATGATTTTCTAGGTTTTCTTCTTTCCCTTTTTTTTCCTTTAATGTTTTGTAATGAATCAGGTTATCGACAACAAAGCTAGTTTTTAGTAATTAACAATACTGGGATGGATTTAGACCTGGTGACAATTTTGAATGATCACTTTCCTCATGCTGGATAAAAAGTCAGGGATGCTGGATAGGAAGCTTGGAAACAAACTGTTCTTTCTCATGATTTGCACTAAAAATATTTTTAATTACTAAAGCCAGTGTTTGATGAACTACTTTGTCAACATCTGCCTGTGAAAGTCATTAAGTTAGATGTTGTGTAAGGACAGTAATTTTAGAAGTGGAGTTGTATTTGGCTGTATACAGTCACAGTTGAAGTGATTAAAACATTAGTGTCCAGTTTATCAGTACACCTAAGCAGATTCTCATGGAGGAGCCTTGTGCTTTTACTCTATTGCGAGTGTACTCTATTTGCTATTGCTTTGCAAAATACAGCTCAGCAACTTCTAGGTTACAATGAGAAGATCCTTTCTTAGTTATTTTTCTCTCCTAGAACTTAAAAACATCCAACGATATTCTGTTGATAAAATAAAAATTGCTTTTGGGTATGAGAAGTTCACAGGAAAGGATCAGCAGGCTTCTTAGTTAAAAAAAGTGTAATGAAAGATAAACAACAGGATCTTCTTATTTAAGGATGTAATTATCTGAGAGCATAGTGAGGATATCAACTAAACACATCAGATGGGGGAAAAGCCATTTTATTAAATTTCAAATAAGTAAACACTGAGAAAAATGCAGTCCTATTAATTGAATTATTTTCATTAAGGTAAATCAACCATTTTTATTAAGTAGAGCACTATATAGGTAGTTATTATAAGTTAGAACAACTTGTGTTTTAGACTCTGAATTTAAGCTTCTCCTGTATATAGGTTTCTGTCAGGCAGGTTTTTAATGATAATTTTAGATTATCCAAAATAAAAGTAATGCTGAAGCTGTTCTGTAATAAGGCATTTTTTACTCAGTGGAAGTATAGTTTTGCCATTACAGAAGACAAAGTTTCCTAAGAACTTTATGTGAAAGTGGAGTAACTTTAGTTGAGAAGCTGAAAATCACTTCCACTCTGCGGAACGTCCTACCAGAATGTTACTGTAAAAGAGCCACAGGGGAAGTGTGTCTTTTGGTTTTGAGGTGAATGTCATCCTTTCAAGAGTAGTTTAAAAGATTAAAAAAACCGAAACCAACAAACCCAAACCAAACAAGAAAACCCAGACAACAATCTTCCTGATTGTTTGTTTTTGTGGGAAGTGCTTTGCTTTCTTTTTTAGCCTTTCAAACAAAAGCAACACATTTTATTTACCTTGCGATGGTGGGGATAACTGAGAATGCAAGAGAATTAGTGTTCCCCATCCTCTAGCCCTCCGCAGCCCAAAGAAGATTTCAAGCCAGTCCAAGCAAAACAATTTCAGTTTGGACACTGGAATGCAAAAGTGTTTGGAGAGATCTAGTCACAGGAGCTCCAAGACCTGTGGCTTTAAAACCAATTGTGCAATTACCCATTGGAGTTGTGTAAAAGTCACATGGAGACCATAGGAATTGGCAGTGCCATATGTACTCACACAAGCGTGGCTACTACGTGACAAGTCAATAGATGACAGAAACCTGGTGGAGGTGTTAGAAATGTTCAGCTTTGCTCCTCATTGGACAGTGCTGCTGTTGACTGCAGTTTAGGACTGAACTTCTCACTGCAGAACTTTGCCTTACAAATGTTTGAATGTTATCAGATGGCCCTTGAATTCAGAAAGTAATGATTAAGGCTTTTAGAAGCATTTAGAAGTTTCCAAAGCTTTCTGAAGTGCTCATTTGGAGAGAAAGTATTGTATTAAAATTTCTCATGGGTATGAGTTGAAAGTAAAAGGACCCTAAATCTATTAAAACAACCTCTTTGAAATACCTTTGTATTTGCACTCCCCCTTGCAAATTCTCTCTTCTTGTAATCTAAGCACAAATCAAATGGATGTTTGCCTGCCACCTTCTGTGTGAGTGCTTGAGCTTCTCTCATTAACTCATTAAATTCCCAGTGATGGTTCCTTCCCAATGCAAGTGGCAAAATCTGCTATGCTATTTTACAAGTGTCCCCCCAACGGCTGGAAATTTATTGGTATTCTCTAGCATCCTGTGGCCTTTAGGAGGACATGAGTTTCTGAGGACTTTCTTGGAAGGTGGGAAAACCGTTACTTTTCACTTTTGCTCTGCCTGAGAAGTCAAAGTAGACCAAATAACTCCATTATGCGAACAAGTAAAGGATACATTATTCATCTCTGTTGCTCCCAGTTCATGAATTTTGTATATGATCTATTTTCTTCCACTTAATGAAGACAATAAACCCCCTTGATCCTGCACTAAGTAGCTCTTTTTTTTTTATTTTAACAATATTCTTGCCAGTGCTAGTTTATAAGTAGCCAGGTCAGAGTCAAGGTGTCCAGTTTACACAAAGTGAAAAGGCTGGGCCTAGTTTTAATATTGGAAACTCCAGCAGTGGGTGTAATTTTTGAAAACTGGTTTACTGCTACAGTTGGTAACTGAGTTTGCTTTTGTATAATTGTATGCCTGGATGGGATGAGAAAAAGTTTTGATTTCAAAACTAGGTATTTTGAGAAAGAGCCCAACTGAACTACTGTGTGGTAGGGAGCATATCTTGCTGCTTGTTGCACATCTTGCTTTTACCCTGGCAGAAGGAAATAGAATACTTGAAGATTATTGAAGATTAATAGTGACAGGTTAATAAGGGTTACTTTTTCCTCTTGCTTTTGCACAAGGTTTACGGATTGCACGGACTCCAAGGAACTGCTTCTGAGTTAGGCTGTCAAGTCTTCACTGAG
>VZTM01035759.1:0-21042 GCA_013400555.1 Jacana jacana
TTATTACACAGATATCTTATTTATGGCAGGGTTAGCACTCTATCCCCTTAGGCAACAATAAAGTTCTCTGAGCTTCTCTCAAAAACTCTTTAGGATGGAATCAGTTTCAGGCTAGGAAATTGTAGGTGCTCTACAGTAGGATCTATATTACAGTCTACTGAGACTCTGGAGTCTCACAAAATACTGAGCTTGGCCACAGATGAGATAAAATATTCCATTTCAAAAATTGGCCCAGGCTACTCACAGTAGGATACAACTTCTGGAACTACTAACCTGAAAAACAGATTAACTGAAGGCACCTGGACTAATGCTGTTAAGAAACTGAGGGAAGATTTTGCTCAAACTAAGATGATTTGGCACTGAATGATGAATTAATTAGCACAGAATTAGCACAGAAGGAGCAAATGCACAAGTCCAAGATGCTGAGACAGCATCTGAGCATTATCTGTATCTTAAGACAACTGACAGATAAAACCAAAAACAATTGTGATGTACAGCAGAAAAACTCAAGCAGATGTCTTCAGAACCAGACTAAAACATCTAGACTACAGTCTAGATGAAAACTAATACATCTCTTACCATGTCATAAAGAGAAAATAGATACATATGTCTGGGAAAATAAAAAAAATCTATAGGGCAGTGACCAGATTCCTTCCTTCTGGCCCATTTACCTAATCTGTCTGGGAAAAAAAAAAAAATCTCCACTTTACAATTGAACCTGTAGCGTGGACTTGCTGGAGAAAGCCAGTTGGTATTTTAATTCAGTGTAGAATTGATCATAAAATAAACACAATGCTAAATGAAAGACATTTGCCACAAACGGCAGAACATGAATCATTTTCACAGGAACATGCAACAATTAAAAAAATCGATACAAAAGTCAAGGACATACATATATGCCTAAAAACCAAGTCACAGTGCAATGTTGTGAATTATTACTGTTTTCTAATGTAATATATATCATATTTTAAATAATGGTTTTAGAAACATGAGCCCCCTCCACATGATGCTTGAAACTAATCAGGTCACTTTGAACAAACATGTCTAGTAACAACATGCATCAGAGCAGCCAAGAGTGGAACAGGTGATTTGGCTTCCCAGTGTTCCCAGCTGTTCAATGGCAGTAAGCAAACCACTACTAACATTGCATATTTTGGCAAAGATACCAAAATACTGAACCTTTATTCTTTGATAAACAGCATCAGCATTCCCCTTGGGTACATATAGAGTTGTTGTAACATGACATTTCAACAATACCTGCCTTCTATCAACCCTTAAGCTTTGCAGGAACACCTTTTAAGGAAAAATCTTCCCTGTCCCACTCAGGTGATCTGAAAACAGCAGAGTGGAGAATAAGCCCTCTGTATTCATGACCACTTCTCATCAAAGACAATCTGACCTAGACAACCTGGGCAACCCCTCGCCTCAGTCATTCATTTCTCTTGAGTTTGGCAGCAGAGGATTCAGGACATTCAATTTAGATGCTTGGAGCAGACAGCCGCAGTGTGTCCCTTTCATTATATACAGTAAGACAGGCCAAATCCTCCTTTCTCATCCTGAGACTAACCACACACACTGAGCAGTTTCATGCTATTTTCTTGCAAACCCATTTCAAAGGTTTCCCTTCCCAGACTAAGGGAGAAAAGAGGAGTCAAGCAATTATTTAAGGAGAAGCCGTTGAAATCCCTTTAGTCCCAGGCACTTTCCTTACAGCAAGGACATGCCAGGCAGTCAGCAGAAACCCTGTCCTTGCATTCTTGGTGCAAAACAAAATTTTTTGGAGGGCCTGGTAGCAATTAGCATCAAATGCTTAATGCAGAATCACCATGACAGAGACAAACACTGTTTTGTCCTTTTATCTTAGTAACTTAAGTGTCTTCTACTAGCACAGTACTTGAATTCATTATGGTGGTCAAGGCGCTTCTAGCATGAATAGCCACATTTCTACTCTCTACTTCTGGAAATGGGCAAATTACCTTTAGAAAGGGGAACAGAGACAATAAATGACTACCAGAGTGACATAAAAAGTCTACAGGGAGAAGTTAATTGAGTCCAGAGTCCAAATCTAACTCCTTAAGCCTCAGACAGGCTTTCGTCCTTCTATATACTGAAGACACTCCATATGCAGAAGCATGGCATTTGTCCTTCTGCATTGGATTTTATGAGCTGTTTAATATATTGATGTTCAAATGGAAAATAGGGAGTTTTTACTTTATGAGTTCCTCTTTTTACAGTGCTAAATCCTCAGCTGAATACAAATTAATTTTTTAGTCTCCTTAGTTTTTATGGCCATCACTGGTATTTGGCAACTCTTCGGGTAATTTCCATCACTCCATTCCTTCCTCCCTCCCTCTCCCCCACCCTTTCCTCTCAGCTGTTTATTAGAGCATCAATCACAGCAGTATCAAGGCACAAACCATCACCTGACTAATGGTCTGTGGCTTTCTGATACCATAGCAACTTGGCAGCACACATCAGCATATACCTCTGTCACTGCAGTGATGCATTGTGTTTAAAATATGGCACCCACGCTATCAATGCCCACTGCTTTTTGCAAGTTCAAGACAATCTGTGCCAGACCTGATCCCTGTGCCCAAGAGTGTCTCAAAGTAAAGCCATCTCTTCACAAAGTACAAATACATAAATTGCTGAAGCAAATGGTTTTCCTACAGAGGGAAAAGAAACCCAACCACTCCAATTTCATCAGGGGTGTTAACAGGAGCAAGAATTACCCTCATCTTGCCTCTATGATAGCTAGCACATGGGATAGCTAACACACATAGCAGGTACGAGGTGCCTGTATCTACATCATCTACATCCAATTGATTGGAGCATTCTCCTCCCACCAAGCAAGGGGGCACCCAGGCCACCAGCTCAGGATAACTCAGTACTCTCCAAACACAATCTGACCCAGTGAAAAACTGTTCTATTTGCTCATCTAAATGCTTGATGTTTTTCAAAGACTGCACCCCAAGTCCCCGACCTTTCTGTGCTTTCCTATCCAGGTACTCATTTGGTACTCAGTTCTTTTGCCTCCTAGCTCAAGTCGACTCACATAATTGATAGTAGAGCAAATTCCAACTTAAACTCCATACATTAACATACAAAAAGCAGAACACCTTTGGCATGATTTGTTGCTGGGGGGGAAGGAAACATTAGTTCCAGGAAAACTTAAGTATGGAAGAAAGTGAATGGCTTTAAATTAAGGCATTTATGTAATGATTTTTTCCTCCTTTTATAGCAGGACTCTAACCTCCCTCCTCACCCCCAAAAAACACACAACAAAACTAAACCATAGACATGCCTTACAGGATACCTAAAAAACCCTCTGATTTTCATTATTTCAGACTTCATCTGCATGCAGATACATGTGCTGAAATACCAAAGCATGGTAATCATAGCCTAATCAGTATTTTCATCTGCATTAAAAGCTAATCTTGCATTCATCAAATCAAACCTATTGCTTAGCCTGTGAGTTTATTCAGTGCTACAATATATTCAATTTCTCTTGATCCATCTGTCAGCACACTTCTGCTGTGTAAAGAGTGAGGATGGCTATACAAGGCTCTAAACAGAGGGGCTGGATTTCTTCTTGATCCTCATGGGGAATCACATGAGACATTCGCTTTACTACTGAGATTTTCTTTCCACCTGTCTTGGCAGTATGTCTCCATATGATGCACAAGTACCTGCAGCTCAGCAGATGCTTTTTGATTTTAAGTTGTTTGTCTCAGTGACTTGTATTTGCAAGCCATAAATTGGACACCACAGTGTAGTACCTTCCCTTTGAAATATAGCCCTCCTAGATAGGAGTATCCTCACAAGGTCAGTTTATCACTACTATCCATCCCTCCCCATTCTGTTTCTCCATCAGATATTTTTATCTGAAGTCATAAAATAGTTTTGTCTTTTGAGCCTCGCTATGCTTTTGTCAGGCCTATGATGCATGGGGGATAGTCATCTCTTTCCACACAAAAAGCTTAAAACTTATGAATTACAGATAGTAAGAAATATCCTGAAGTTTCAGCATCTTCCTGTCACACACACCCCCCTCTTTTGCATGCCTTTAGTTGCAGAGCCAAGGCCTTTCACTGAGCCAGGGCTTTCCTGTGAGAAGCTCACACAGCTGCATTCAAGATAAGGTATCAGTCAGTTTTGCTATCACCTCTGCACCAGCACACAGTCAAGTGTCCTACCCACAGCATCAATTCCCAAGGAAAGAATTACAGCTTCCTAAAAGGAACTTACTAGTAGGAAAGTGATATTTTTTCCTCACTTCAAAATGCTAGCCAGAAACCTGCCAATCCTAAAATAGCCAGATGTAGTACCATTGGTGGTAAAACAGAGCTTACCACAACACTGAGCATAGCATTTGCTCTGCTAAAAGCAATCTGTGGTGGGGAGAGAGGGAAGAGGAACAGCCACAGCTTGAAGTAAGCTGGTAAAGAAGCATCACAGTTGCTTAGATTTGGAGGTTAGTCTGCTCAGTACTGCTATTTCTTTTAGATTCTTAAGTCAAGCTGTCACCTGTGCTGTCTGAAAAGCAGACTCTATAAAACCAGCTTTTTTTTGTCTTCCCTCTCAAGGCTTCAGCCCTCTATGAAACAGTATTGGCTAGCAGACTGCCTTTACAGTATTGCCTGCAGGTAGATAACATCTAGAAGCTTCCCTTCCATCTGGGCATGCAGGGTTTCCCTTCCTCTACCCCCAAACTTCCAGCTCTCCCCAAGCAAGCATAGACACAGCTCAGGGGCAGCTGGATAGAGCACAACCTGAGCCGGTTCCTATGGAGCCAGCTCACAGTAACAGCCTTTGCAAATAAAGCCATCCCCCCTCCACCTCAGCATAACACAGAAATGAGCTTGATGGGGGTATCAGCATTTCCACCAGATAACCTTGTATACATAGTTTTACAAGTGACATGCTTCAGAGCTGACTGATAAAATTCCTTTCCATAACTGCAGTTCAGGGATTCTATGTCTGTCAGTCTTATTTATCAAATCTAAGCAAATCAGTTGGAATGGATACATTGAGACATATACAGTGAGAAGTAGGCTTCAAATGAAAACAAACACACAGATTTAACTATGGAGGAGCTAGAGCAAGAAATCCTTCAATAGCTCCCTCATCTATAAAAATAATCTAAATCTACACAGAGAAGCATTGAGCTGTTATCAAAGTGCCCTGAAAATACCTTGAATGGCATCAAGGTTTTTACTGTTGTTTGTTTTTTTTTTTTAAATTTTATGTTTTAGGAAATTGCTTTCAACTTCCTAAGAAGACTTCAGTTATCATTCATAAGTCACTTTACACAGTTCAATTAGTCTCAATTTTTTTCAAACCACTACAGTTCTCAGATAGAGAAAATTTTAAGGAAACAGGCACTTACTAAATACTCCAGAAGGAAGAATATTCTTATAAAGTAAGCATAAATCCAAGCTGGCATAGCAAAGCCTGAAGGCATCCACTGCAACCTTCAAGGTTTTTTTTCCTCAAATTTACTGCTACCACTTTTACTGCTATTTTTACTTTACTCAAGCCTTCTTACAGATTCAACTACGCTTCTCACCAGCATTCAAATATCCTGCAGCATGAACCTTGAAGACCACCAGCACAGAGCCCCTCAATTACCAGCACTTATCTTTCAGGAAAGTTAGAAGCAAAAAAAGAAAAAAAAAAGTTGCCATGCAACCAAACTCACGTGCTGGATTTTCAGTCCACAAGCCAAAGAGCCTCCTCTCTCTTCCCCACATCAGCAGACCAACCTAAACCCCCTGAAAACCCCCCAGTTATTCCCTCTGAGGCTCCTTGTGACCTTTCTCTCCCATTATCACATCATTGGAATCAGCTGAAATCATTATGTGAAACAAGCTCACCTAGAAGCATCAGCCTGGGAGCCCCTGCTTCCTCTGCCCTGGTCATGGAGTTTATGGGGACATAAAGTGCTTTATCTTTGTAATAAATGTATTGAGGGCTATTTTCCATGGTGGTAGCTTCTTTTAGCCTTGCAATTCCAGTATTTGGTTGGCTTAGGATACCAGGTCATTAATGAAAGTTAACCCCAGCCTTGAGTAATCAGCTCCTGTTGATATAGTCTTTCATCCTTTTCTTGCATCAAAATCACACTGGGTGCTTACAATTAAGCATCAAGTAAATTATTATACCCAAACACACAGGCTGTGTCTATCACTTCAAACTGTAAAGTTCCTGAAATCTGTTTGAACCATGCAATCTTGAACTCATCTCTCATAATTGCCATCTCTTTTTTTGTTGTCTTAATTAAATTTGTTAAATATAAACAGAAATAAAATATCAAAGATAACATAACCATATGTTTCCAGACAGTATTCTAAAAATCTAATCTTTTAACTGGGTTTTATAGCTTTCGTTTTTCTGTATACAGGTGATTTATCTTTAAATCCTGCTTTGATAGATTTTTTTTTTTAATTTATTTTTTTTTTAATTCATGATTGTTTTCCTAGTATTGATACAATTAAATTGAGTTTTTCTGTCCAGGTGTTTTCACTGACCTGTGCCCTCACTTTCTCTGTATTTCTGCTTAAAATCCCAAACCTGTTATAATGTAATTCAATTTAATTTAGACTGAAAAACACATGATGGCTTGATCGAAAGTTACTTCAAATGGTGAGAACTCAGTTGTTTCCACTGACCTCATTCAATTCCCTACTCAGACTAGATAATTTATGATTAGCTATCACCTACATGATTACAGCTTTCAGAAATACTGTTTTGCAGGAGGCTGTTCTCTGACAGTACCACCATCTTAAACAACTCCCCTGATGGTGTACAATGAAGATTAAAATGAATTTCAGCCTTTTTACTAGTTCATTCTACCACTTCACCAGGAATTAAATAGCAGTAAATTTTTTGGTTTTATTGCTAACATACTTGCGTGCATCTTTTACTGTATGGAACAAATAGTCTGCTTTAGCAAATAGTCATCACTTACTTTGACAAAGAATATGAGAACATTATCAGTCTTTGGAGCTGTACCTCTGGCAGCTTTGGACCATACCTACTGTCATGGTTTAACCCTAACTGGCAACCAGAACCATGCAGCCACTTGCTTACCCTCCTCTCCTTCTTCCCTCAGAGGGATGGGAGGGAAGAGGGGAAAAAAAAGAAGGGAAAGGGAGGAAAAAAGCCTCCAGGGATAAGATAAAGACAGTTAAATAAAAGCAGCAACAGAAAAGATAAAAATATCAAATAAAATTAACATGGGGCATTCTCATTGCCTGGTGAATTGGCACCATCCCAAGCAGTGATCTCAGATTCCTGCCCCCCAGCCAACCCCCATTTATATACTGAGCACGACATCTACACTATGGAATATTTCATTGGCCATTTCATCGTTCTGTCTAGGCTTCTATGGGAAGCTGAAAAAAAGTTTCTGAATGGTGTAAACATCATTTAGCAGCAAATAAAACCAAGAGGTAATACTGCAATCACAGCAATCACTAGAAAGAAAAATTAACCCTTTTCCAGCTGAAAACAGGACACATGGGTACATAATCTTGTCTGGGAACAAGACAAAGAATATATAGACATTGTCTTTACATGAAGTTTATTTCCACAGGAAGAGAAACAAACCAAACAAAACTGTACTGGGTAGCATATTTTAATATAATGTGCTTTTATGAGGTCCCTTTGGAATCTAGTCTATATTACAATCACAGCAAGATGGATCAGTGTACAACATCTCATATCTTATAGTTATTAAAATCAGGGGTGAAAGGAAAAGCAAGTACAGAGGATGGCTAACGGGGACTTTGTGTGGTGATGAGATAGGGATTTGTGTTCATGTAACTGTGGTTTCTACTTGTAATTTTATTTGTGCTGTTCACTCAGAAAATACTAATTGAGTACTCCCTTATGGCTTTTCTGTACAGTTTGCGTTTCCCACTCTCACAGCATCCAGCTGCTAGACATATGTGGTAACTAAAGCAAAGGCTGTTAAAATGTTTGCATGCATGAAGGTGGAATTATGCCACTTAAACTTGTTTTCAGCTAGGTTCTAAATTTGTATGCGCATGTGAGTGACCGTGTGAAGTGCTCAGTATTCTCAGACTAACAGGCTGCCCTAATCGCTGGTTTTTATTCACACCTGTAATCTTGCTAAGAATTCTGAATATATGCACCGCTGTTCAGTATTTAGGATGTTAATGAAGGATAATGGTATGCACTTATAGGTTGGTAAGAATGTACAGATAAAAACAAGCCCAGATAATATATCTTCTAAGTAAGCCAATGGCATGTGGATAAAGAGGCCTGCGTACTTAGGCATCAGAATGAGGAAACAGAGGGGAAAAAACAAAACAACTAATCTGTTTAATGAACTACCAAAACCAACCTTCACTATATCATTATATCTTTCTGCTCCAGAACAGTATAATGCACTTGTCTTTCAAGTAATGGACCTACTACAGGTCTTTTTTAATTCCTGTACAGCTGAGAAGGTTTAATCCAATGGTCAATTAATTTAAATACCATTTTGGGCAGCATCATTATACTAAGAACAAATCTTCAAGCCTTGTCTTCTTTATGGGAAAAAATGTGTCTTGCACCCTCTACATTAACCACCCCAAAGAAATTTATATGATACCAATCAAAATGAAAGAAAAGTAGCTCATCATTTGGACATGTTAACAGGCCAAGATGACATCCTTCCTCATGAAAAGACGAAAAGGCTTTGAGGTGGACACAAATGCAAATGAAGCCTTAATAAACTCATTTAAAAATTAGTTTCAAATTCTTAAGGGTTTGCTGGCTTGGCTTTGAAAATCCCTGGCTATTTCAGCATCACAGGAATTTCAGAAATGCTTGAAGATATTTGAAAGGTAACTGATATTTCTGGCAACAAAATTGAAAAGAAATGTCCCGTGACTGCTCTGTTCTTGCAATAGTTTCAGTTCATTTTGCTGGAGAAGAGCTATAGAACAGATTCGGCTAGAGTTTAGTGGTACTGCTTTCTGGGTTAGCTGAATTTCCAGCTGGGTGTCATTGCTGCTATTTCAATCATTTCAGATTCAAAGGGACGCTGGAGTTCACTGCTGGTATTCAAATTCTTAGCTTTCTAATATGAAAGACACTTATAGATGTTTTTACCCCTGGAAAGGCTGGTGAATATAACAAAAGGTTTTAATATCTATATATTCATTATTTATTTAATTAGATTTTTTTTTAATATATACCTTTAAGTTTTTAGCAATTTGAAAAAAGAGCTTTTCCTTTAAAACCAAAGAAAAGGCTCTATCTTGGCTGTCTGTGGGGCTGATGAGAAGGGCAGATAAGAAATCTCAACAGACCTGAACTGAGGGCTGTGTGCGTTGCTCAGAACGGTGGGTTGTGGAGAGGGCTTTCTCCACCAGAATTTACGGTAAACGGCAACGAGAGCCAAGCCAAACCGAGCCAAACTGACAGCTAAGCAGCTGGAAGCAGGATATCGGGATGAATCCTCCCAGCCTGGGAGATGAAAAGCCAGCTGCTCCAGCCCCATGCAAGCTGTGAAGTAATCCCTTCGCTCAGCCCTCTTTCTCCCTCCCCATATCCTGGGAATGACAGAGGGGAAATGAAGATTGAGGGGCAAAAGTGGGTCTTGAGGGAGGAAGGGTATTAAGCAAGGGAACAGGAGCATGTGTTGCTTGTACCCAAGGGTCTTCCACACAGGCAGACTGTGGAAATTGGTGTGCATCTGGGGTGAGTGTGGGAGGGCAGAGGGAGTACATTAAAGGGATTCATAGCGAGAGTTTTCCAGCACAACTGGCTAGTTGCTGCCCCTGTTGCCAGAGGGTGGATGGGGTCAGCTCGATGATAACACAGCAGCCCTGGGTGCAATTCTGCTTGGGGGGAGGTGCAGCCTCTGCTCCTGCGGCCAGAACTGGCGTTGCATTGCTCCCTCTCAATTAACCAATTTGTTTCCTTTCATGTTGGGTCAATGAGTTACAGTGTATTATGGCTTTAGCGGATACAAAGTAATTAAGGGTGAATGAACTAGCAAACATTCATTTTAACTTGGATTCTTCACTCGGGCAATGGGGTAGCTTTGGTATCACGTATGCGGGGCCTTATTCCAGGAGCACTGAACCTTTCCCCGGTCAAGAAATGTCACGAACAGCATCTGCATACTGTATGTCACTCCCCTCTAATGAAGAGCGCCTATGCCTGTGTTCTCCACTCAAAGCCACAACGCATTCATAACCATCAACAGAGCAAGAATGCCCACAAGATGTTCTTAATGGGAAAATAAACAGGCGACACTAGGGCTTTTGTCGGCAGCTCCAACTCCAGGCACTCCAGTCAAACGTTATGTTTAATGCTGCAATTCAAATCTTTGTATCTGATGTTAGCATTTGTTTTTGAACAAGCTGCCAAGTATCCCCACAAGCTCTGGTCTCTCTCACTGCTGACAGCGAGACACCCCTCTGGAGGCAACACAAGGCATTCGCAGTTCAACGTCTTTTTATCAGAGGACATCTGCTTATAGAGTACAAGACTCCATGAGGGAATACGTCCACCTGGGTGTGGGGGGGTATGTCCATTTTGGCAGCTTTCCCACAGAAGATATAAATCCCAACATGATTCAAAATGCCTACAGAGTTTAGCTAGCTAACTACCTTGCTTGCTTGTTTGGGCAGTCCTGTTCCAGAGTGGCTTTTTATAGTTACTTATATAGTCTTTGTCATAGGAAGAAGTTGCCATGTTCCCACCGCATCATTGACCAGTAGGTGCTGTGCAGCCATGGTGTGCAAGGTAATCGAAAGTGGTTTTGTTGAGAAAAGTATCATGTACTTGTGTGTTGGACCCGTGTTACTACGAATGGCTTCATCTTGGTGGGAAGGGCATACAGCATTGGTTCACGAACACAAAGTTTGATGTTATTTAAAGCCACTAGGTACATAAATACATACATAAATACATACATGGTAGTGGCATAAACAGTACAAGCACACGTGTCTGGCTCAAGAGGATAGAACAGTCTTTACAGAAGAAAAGTTCTATGTGATTGTTATTTTCCGATTTTATAGCAGCAACACTTTGAAAGGCAGACTATATCCAGCAGTTTCAGTGTCAGTTTAGCAAGCTATCTGAGCATTTTTTACTTAAAAAGTCATGGATACTGACAATATTAAGAGCTGTTTTTCTCAAAATTTGGTAAATGGTTACATACACCCTGAAGAATTGGGGTGCAAGCAGAGAGACATTATAGTTCTAAGAGTGCAAACTGGTGAGTGAGTATGATGTATCAGTATGTCCACATCATTGGCTTTGTCTTAGAGCAGCAAAAACACTGAAGAGTTTACACTCAGACAGGCTACAAAATCATACTGCCTTTGCAGGAAAAAGATAAAGGATTTTCTAAGAAAAATCCCATACTCTCATGGCCAACCTGTCTTCTTCTTGGTGCCACTTCACCCCAAAAGAAGAATGAACAAATCTGATGCATGCTGGGGGCTGTCAAGCATCAATTAATGGTCTGGTAAAACCATGCCTAGGCTTGTGGCAATAGTATGTTCATCCCCTTAAGTTGTCTTCCTCCATTTTTTTGCCAAACTTGTTTAAAGCCTTTTGTGGGGCAAAGTCGATTTGCCTCTAAATAGTGCATGTACGAGAGGAAATTAGGGCTGCAGTTCTGCCAGTTGGACAAAATAACATTAGACCTATGCCTAAGACTCAGTCCTAATATGTTGAAGAGTAAACACTCTCAACTCCAGGATTAGAAGTTGCTATTTTTAAATAATTTGTATTTATTTTTTGCTTAGGGGATCCCAACATTTTCCAGAAGCAACTACCCTGAAGCCAATGTCTTGTGCAATGCTGGTTGGTAGTGGTTATGAGAATCCCGGCTGCTATGAAATTTGCCTGGGTTTACTTCTGCTTCTTATTTCCTATTTCTGAAATTATAGCTTTATTACTGTCAAGAACATAGTCATAGTCATGTTATCACAAAGCAGGAATGCAATTGTTTAACACATCCCTAGTTTTCACAGCACTTAAAGTTAACAGCCATTTTTTATACCGCCTCTGCCACATAACGCAGATGTTGTTGCTTTCAACATTGTCTTTGTTACTGGAGCACAGCTGAAGAATAATTTTAGTCCCCTATTTTACATAGTCTCTTTTATGTGCTATTGCTGCAGCCATCAGCCAGACAAGACATTTGACTAAGCAAACTGTCAGTGTATTTCACACATTCCTGGGAGACGAATGAAATCAGATTCCGAGTTTATATATGAGATGCCTTCAGTTTGTTCAGTTTTATGCCAGCCTTACTTTCCTCGTTAGTTTGCCTTTTGTTATAGTTGGGAGATTTCTGACAACATAACTTTTTAACTGAATATACTGAAATCTTTCTCCAAAATGGAAATATTTCAGCCAAAATTCTCATGGTTTATGACACAGATTTCTTTTTGATTTATTTTCTTGGAATGCCAGGATTCAATGTACCTCAGCAGTTTGCACACATTACCTGTAAGGTACAGGTGCAGTTACATATTGTAAATCTTAACCCTGCTTGTATATGCATGCACACAGAAAAATGTTGGAAAAATTCGGGCTAAAGAGCACTGTCAATTTCTGATCTGGCATTTGGTGCAGTGTTGGATTTTCCTAAGGTCCTGTCCTTATGGAGAAGGGACTTTGCTGTGCTACATAAATATGAAGCAATACACTTGCAGATTAACTGTATTGGCAGCTGAGAGCTGAATCTGTCCTGACTGCAGAGCAGTCTGCCCTCTGGAGACCAGCATCCCGGCAGTAAAGAGTTTCTCTACACCGTGACCAAAAAAGGCAGCTTAAAAAAATGGGAAATACAAAACACTCAAGACTTTCTGCCTGGGTGAAAATCAACCATGACCTGGAAACTCTGAAAGTCACTTAAAAGACTGTAATTTATATGAGAAATGATCTGTTTTAAGAGATTATCTGTAGTCAGTTCCCCAGTAGATAGTGCCAAGATGGCACTTACAGTATTTCAACATCTTGCTTTCTGTTTGAAACATCTTGCTTTTCTGTTCAGTGAGTAAGGAAATATGGAAATGGAAGCTAATTTTTAGAAACATGTTCTGAATGCTTCTGAAGCTTCAGACTAATTGCTGTTTATACATTTGGGAAGAGGAGAGGGTTTAGGTCTCATACACCTAAATGATCTAGATATGAGATTGAAGAAGGACATACAACAGAGTTTTCCCTCCCATTCCAAGGGGCTGAAAGACTGGGAATGTGGCAATTCACAGTTTACTGCTTCCTGGCACCCAAACTCACAAATGTGACAATAATGCTGTAAGGATAATCAGTCTAATTTATGTTCCAAGTGTGAAATGTCCAAATCCTGCACAACAGGGAGCCTTTCATCATTTCATCTGCGTGCAATGAATGCAGAGAATAATTAGTGAAATGAATGAAAAGGCTTTGGACTTGATTTTAATCCACCTCTACCCAATGGTAATAACACTCTAATTCATTAAGCATCAGATGCACATTAGGGAAACACAGTGGCAACTTAATTCAGCTGGGAAGGGCATACCCCTCAGGAGAGCTGAAACAAACAAGGCCATCATTTCTCCGTAGGTGGGTGACTTTAATTAAAGTTCTCAAAACACAAATTTGTACTCACCTTGAATGAAAATGTGAGAGAAAAACTACATGAAACACCTTCCAGTCGGTGCTTTCCTCAAGATGGTTTCCTTGTCCTGAGCCAGTTGAAAAAGTAGGAGCAGTGGAAATTTTGATGGACGGGAGTTCAAGCTCTGGAACAATGTATTCAGGGGAACTCTGTGATAGTCAGAACAAAATTTTCAGTATCTGTAGGGAATATTATTATTAAATTTCATGGTTTCATTTATTCCTCTGGATCATTTTACTCTTGCCCTTGTCACTTCTGATCAAGTGCTTCTTCATGTGTTTGTTTTCTCATTTATTAAAGGCCAAGCAGTATTCTGTTTACCCAATTCCATGGGAAAACTCAGAGTGACAGCTTGCTGTGGGCTTCGGGATTAAACGCTGTATCCTGCAGTTTCATTTCCTTGCAAACCCTTCTACTAAAGCAATATGTGGGAAGGCTGAGCCAATTTTCCTTTACTCTTAATTTTCCCTAAAGGTTTGCTTAGTGTCTTTAGCTTAGACAAAATCTAGATGGAAAACACTCATGTGTTCTGGTTCTTGTTTTCTTGGTAAAATATCTTGAAACTTGGCAAGTGAAGGGGCTGAGGGGAAAAGCTAATTTAACTGATATCCTGCTCAGTTGGAATCCTCTTGTCTTCTGGGGTATCAGTTTGCAATCCTAGTACTGTAAAAATTGACTATTATAGAAATTGCTTATTATTTTTCCCAGGGTTTTGTGTTGCACCTCTGACTTCTTCGAAATTCTCAGGGATACTATATAAGGAAACTAAGATGTAACACTCCCAGGGTCTGTCCTTGACTCCAGTGCTGTCTCACTCCTCAGTTCTCTGAGACAAACCTCCTTCTCTGCCTTGGACACAGGGTGCAGAGTTAAGGACACAGAGCAACTGTTGTCCCCAGAATAGTACAGGCACCCTATGGCTTTTCCAAGGACAGAAAACTATGCTTGAATAGCTATCCTTGCAACCTGCCTGTTTCTATACAAAAGACATTTGTGACTCAACCGCAGACATTATATGCTTGTCACTGCTGGTGTCTGATTTCAGGGAAAGCTCCCTCTCTTATGTGTCAGATGAGAAAGCAGAAAGCTGGGGATCCCACTGCTTTTTGCTCCACTGAAAGCTGGAATAACCAGGCGGGCATCCCCGCAGTAAGATGCGGGGAACATATTGACATTTAAGAGATAAGCTTTTGACAGAGCTGTGCTGTCACCCCTATAAACCTGCCCTGGGCAATCCCTTGTGATTTTCTGGAGTAAGAAGGACTGTAGAGAGAATCTCCCTCTGGTCCAGATCTGAACAAACAGCGCTTGCTCCTAGCCCAAAGAGGAAGCGATGTACTGCCTGCTCTATCTCTAACACTGACAAGTTCCATGTAAATGAGAGAATGTAAGAATTTATTCCCAGAGAATAAATTCCCTTAAAGAGGAAAACTGGACTTGCTCAGGAGAACTCACAGTACCTGAATTCTGTCTGATAGCACTAACTGGAAAAAAAAAATAAAACTGCCTAAAGATCTAGCTATTATCTTGACAAACTTTGGGGAAGCTGCGGAATATTCTATGTCACTCACCAAAATGAGCTGTTGGAGTCTATTTTGAGACTCAGGTTGCTGAAATGATACCGTTATGCCATAACAAATGTGAAGGAAGACATGGAAGAAGAGTCCATAACAGATCAGTCAGGGTGGAGATGTCCTTCCTCCATCACACTCCTTGAACAACTTCTCCAGGTCTGGTGTTTGTGGTGAAATGGCAAACACTACCTTCTTCATTCTTCCTGCTGCTACATAAATCAGCCCTTTTGTAGGATCCAACCCTGGATAAAGAGTGGTGAGGGGTCAGCCTCAGGGAAATGGAAATGCTGAGGCTCTGGATCTGTAACCAGATGCAGGGTGTTCCTCCACCAGCCTTAATGGTGACAGACATTTCTGACACTTGTGATTAATCTTCTTCTGATTCTGGTTGTGGTCATGTCACTGACATTTCTTCCTACAGCATCTCTAACCTGTCATGCAGCCCATGGATGTGACAAGAGCTGCACACTGCAGATGCTCCACCAAACTTGGCTTTAAGTAGTTTAATCCTGGTAAGTTTGTGCTGCTGAGGTTTTACAGAGTCCTTTGAATGTGGAGGTGATGAATAGCTGCTCAGTATGGAAAGCACTCAGGAGATGGCAGAGGCTTTTAAATTCCTCTCCTTTTTAACATTTCACACACAGAGGGAAGCCTTGAATTCAGTGTGATACTTGTGTCAATGGCAGCATGGACTGTTTGTAAACATAGGGCAAAGATGATTTAGAAGATAATAACTCCATGGAGTTTCCCTCTGCAGGTTGGAGGCCCAGTTTTCCTTCTTTACCTCTTCCCTGACTCCCAGTCCCCTTTGCAGATCCTGAGGCCAAGACTGGAAACAACAAAAGGACAAAGCAGGCTTCCCTTCCCAGCGTGAATAGGAAAAGGTCCCTCTGAGACTACACAAACCTGGCAGCTTGATTAACTGTGGTATGGCAGAATTTCCAGGTGCCAGAGCTGCAGAAACCAGAGAGAAGGATGGAGCCTGAACACTGGCTTTTTACTGCCCCATGGTCAGTTCAGGGCAGAAAAGGGGCCTTTTTAAAAAGAGACCCACGGAGCGTCTTTGAGGTCCTATTATTAGTAAGCACTGTTTAGCCTACTGAAGCATCCTTCAACCCAAAGCATCACAAAAACACTCCCCCAGCTGTTATATTACATGGATAATTATAGTCTGCAGATGCTAATGTAAGGAACGGATGTCACTTACGATACATCACACTAAAGGATGAAAGGGCTTTTTTAGGCTTCAAAGCAGCAAATTGTTAGTCTTTCTTTCCCTGTTGGATTTTACCCTGCAGAGGTAGCAACCTTGCCCCATACATCAGTTTGGATTGAATTAATTTTTAAAGAGGGATGGCACCTGGAGGCTACTTGAGGACAAACAAACATTTTTGCGTGTGGCTGTTGCCGTTTCATGAGTGGGCAGTCAAAGAAGAAATCCCCTGAGTCAACAGTGATGGTACCTTGCAGGGACACTGCTCAGCTTTGCTGTCTTTTTGTGGATGAGGCAGCAGGCTCAGGCAAAGTCAGGCTGCAGCAGCCCAAAAATTCCCTGATGCCATCCTTGGTACATCTCTAGCCACCTCTCTCAGTGCCATGGTTCCCTTCTTGGTCCAGCTCTCCCCTTGGTCTAGTCTCCTATGTCTTTGCTTGACTGTGTCCAAAGAAAGCTGAAAGTATCTGAAAATCTGATCTATCCATGGGGTTTTACTGGACACATTTTCTAAATATCATCCTATGCACAATCTCCTTTGCCCACTTGTTTTACAACCACAGGAAGAGTTGGTGCCCTGTGATTACAGTTTTGAACTCGCTCTGACCTAAAATAATTTGGAAAGAATGGATTAAAGGGATAGCTGCCCTACAGAATTTTAAATTGCTCAAAGCACTTACAAATGTGTCTCCAAGTCGGAGAGCATTCAGCCAGCTTTATTTTACAAGAGGAAAATCAACGCACATACCTTTAACAAAAAAGCCTCCTGAAGAATAAAGAAGGGAGAGGCAGGAAGGCACATTTTAAAGATATGCTCCTTTGTGCCATTTTCAAAATGAATGCACACATTAATTTTTTACAAGACTTTTTTTTGAAGCAGAGGGCTATAATTTTGGCTCAGGTTTCTGGTGACTTGAGGTTTCTTTTGTTTATAACATCATCGAAAACCCTTGATGGAACTATCTCTGTGTAATTCATGCTGGTTTGCTGTTTATTCTCCCTCTTCAGAAAATGGGAACCTTCGGTAAAAGGCACAGAGGTAATTGCACTATTGGATTTGTATTGTATGAGTAAATATACGTGTAGATGAAATTTGTCAGGAAAAAAAACCAATAAGACTACCTTCTGCAGAAAAGTCTCACGTATATGAATGAGTGGACATACCTCTGATGCTGACATTTCAAACAATCATAGTTCAAGGTTGGACCAAATCAGTAATACATCTAAACTGTCCATTAATGCATTCACTGTTTTTCTTGCCTTTCTTTCTGTTACCCTGCCCAGAGACTGCATAGTAACTGGCACTGGAGAGACATACTGGCACTATACAGGTGACAGAACCTAAAGAAAGCTTAAACCAGGTGATTATTTATTACATTACATTATTACATTACATTTATTACATTAATTATAAGATAGGAGAGGGAAAAGATACATATAAAGAAGACTTACCACTTTCAGTTTTTTATTATTCTCTCCTCTGAAAGAGAATGCTAAGGATTCAAATTCAGTTTAATTCTCTGCACACAGTGCATCACACATTATTTGCATTAGATAAGGTGAACTTTTATTTTTCACCGAGGAGCTTTACTAGTCGTGGACAGTATAAAAAGCATTTTGTGTGGTTGAGGGTTTTTCCCCCTCACTTTAACTGTCACAGCATCACAAAGTATTTCTGATGCAGCATTTCCCAGACAGTACATGAGATTCTGAGAACAGCTTTAATAACTTTATCCCAGCCTCTGCCTCCATATCATGCTTCTGGCTAATGGGTATATATGTTGGATGACTGAGGCTTTCACAGTATCACATCTCTGATATCTGACTTCCTATGTCATTCTGAGCTTCCTTTTGTCCTTAATGATATTAATGGTAAAGAAGGAAGCAGAATGCAAGCAAGAGAGCCAGATAGGCTGTGTCTCCGTCATGGAATGGGAAGAATAATTGCAACTGGCTTAAAGCATTTTCCCCATTGTCCATATGTTTTCTGTCTATATTGGTGTAGTCACTGAAGCCACATCTATAGTGCACAGCGCATATGCTCTGTGGTCAGAATAAACCATAGCTTATTTTTCAACATCCTTTATAGTGTTTCCCACCTTGCAGAAAGCAAGATATTACATGAAGGTAATGCATGCCCTGATCTCCCTCAGCACAGAGATGTGGTGGGAGATATCACCATGTCCCATGACTGGGAAATGATCTTTGGTATCACCATTTAAAGATTACCAACTCAAAATGACAATATGGCTGCCAGCTGTCAAACTAAACTTGAGTGTTGAACATGGCATACCATTCAAGATAACTTGTTAGTAACATTTGATTTCTCTTAGTAGAAAGCCAACAGGTTTATATGACATCAGGCTAACTACAGTTAAGCACCTGCATTTCTGAGGAAGAAGTAATAATATTCCAGTGTTCTCATTTAGAATTAAAAAGGTAGCAAGCAAGGTTATAGTAATAAACCAGCTGGTGTCGTACCTGACATCCCACCCATGTATGCAGTTTGAAAGTAGGGACTAATCCTTGTACCTTTGAAGAGGCATTTTAGTAGTAGTGATAGTATTTGCTGTCACTCATGAGGGTGGTTCTTGTTCAGAGCTGAAGTTAACTCAAATAGTACTAATTGCCAGGATGTACATAATAAAACAGAGGTTTACTGTATACACAAAAAGAACACAACATATGCCCTTGTGTACCTATAGATGAACTTTAGGGGATATACAGTCTCTGTATACTAAAAAAATTCTACAAATATTCCCTCTCTCAGGAATTTGCTGCCTCATATTCCTTTTGAAGACTGACACTAAACTACTCATTATTTTTCATGCAAGAAGCTTCTTTCACAGATCCAATTCTCCTGGCTATCAACAACCCTCTTGTCATTCCCTTACATCCTATCTTCAGTTACCCATCACTTAAAAACAGATTTAATTACATTCTGCCCTTTCCTGTCTATGTGGAAAAAGGCAAGCACTAGTTATTGTTCCTGTGAGACATGCATATGGAAACATTTATGTTGAAATAGATAGTCTCGATAAGTGTGGGGTTTAAATTTTTTTTAATGGGTACAGACGGACAGAAAGGGATGAAAGAAGGAAGATGAATCAGACAGAAATCAGTACAGCTACTATGTTCAGTTAGAAAATTCAATCATTCAGAAAATTAATTAAATCATGGACATCGTGTTGGCTTTTTTTTTGCTTTATAAGGAATGGAAATAATAAGAGGCTCTAGAAGGAATGGAAATATTAAGAGGCTCTAGAAAAATCGCACATGGACCTCCATCCTTCAAAGGTAATTAATATATTAATTAACAGCTATTGCATCTCAACCTTGTTGACCCAAAATATATACCTAGCATCTAAACTGTAGAAAAAGATACCTTTAATGTTGTGGCAGGCAGCTGGCAGGATCTATGACAAAACTTTACTGAATTCACAGTATTTGTAAACTATTCTTTTTTTCTGATTGCCTTTTAATGAGTAAAGTAGCACACAGGCAAATGTTGCACACCTCATTAGCACACTGCCAATGAGACTGTTGCAGATGTATTCAGTAGGAAAGAGGCTTATTGCTCACAAGCCCACTTGCAGAAGAAATCTTTGCTGAATGATTGACACACAAAGACCTATGATATCTGAGAAGCACCCAGAATAAAAAAAGCACAGCCAGACTAAGTCTCAGATGGCTGTTCTAGGCAGAAGGCAACAGGCCTGGGGCAATTTATCCTCTCAAGTTCTGGTCTTGGGTACCAAGTGCAGGCAAAGCAATGGCTCCCATCTCTGTAATGGTTCATCCCACTGGAGCACGCTAACGATTGCAGGCAGTTTGGGATCAGAAATAGTCTCACATTTTCCGGTCTCATTTTCCAAATCATACCTGAACCAAAGTCTGAGGAGCCTTTGTACACAGATGTAAAAGTCAAGTACCTTCATAAAGACAGTGTTGCATAAGCTAAGCTGCATGTGCTCATATCTAGATGCTCTTGAATGGCTTCCTGTCATTTGCTACTTACAAATAAATTGGCCCTGATGCAAGCACTATACAGTGCTATACTGGAATGCTGACTTCATCTGCAACTGTGGTTTTAACCTATTTTTCAGAGGTCATAGCAACTCACAGGGAAATCATTTGCTCCTGAAAGTGTTGTTTCCCTGCTAAACATCTTCCTTCCTTCCTCATTCTTGGCAAGTAAAAAGAGATGCCAATGGTCTGAACTACATGACAGAATGGAAGGACACAATGTGATTTGTCACTGTGGTTCTGCGTGAGTCTCTCATTCAATTGTCTCAGTGTAAATACACTCTAACTTTGCAGAAAAATATTTCCCCAAAAAGCTGCCTTGTAGGACATTTGTGGGTAAACTGTGGCTGTAGAGGGTGGTAGACTCTCTTTGAAAATGTGGCCAGCTGGAGTATGTGCTCTGTTATATCTGAAATTCCCAGGCAGGAAAGCCATGCACTGTTAGGGAAACACTGTGATAAATTTAGCAAGCGATAATGTAAACAGCATGGAAAAAATGTGTGCTGTGCAGGAGGGCACAGGCACATTTGCTAGCTGGGACATTACTGACCATTTGGAAACAAGATTGCAATACATTTAAATCTGAT
>VZTM01035770.1:4081-30370 GCA_013400555.1 Jacana jacana
AAAAAAAAAAAAAAAAGCTACAACTTTTTTCACTTATGAATTTATCTATGCCTGACATTAAGTACCTTAAGACAATTCCATCTTCATCACTTCTTTGTTGATTCATCTCCAGAAACAGGAAAACAAATTTAAAAGGTTGCAAGCAAGAAAATATAAATAATGTAGGCTTTAAAAAAACAAAAAGGAAGCTTGTATTTATTAGGCTAGCACAAACTTGCTAGTTAGAAAGAACTATATCTATACTGCAGGTTCAGAAGATCACATTCCTAAGTTCAGAAAACCATGGCATCCCTACATATAGTAATTGTAATGTATGAACAGCACAGTGTTATTAACCACCAGTAATTTGGGCTTGTAGCAAAGAGGAATTGTAGTAACACTAGAAGCTTTGAAGCATTAATTACTGAAAGCATTTTGAAGGACTGATATCAAATAATACTTTACATGTTTTCCATTGTAGGCAAAAAACTTCAGATGAACATTTCCTTTCAATTTCAGTTTTCTTGTATACGCATCTGGAAATTTGAAGAAAAACCATAAACCAAAACAGACTATTTTCCACAAACTTCAGGGATCTTTCAACACATTTTAATGGGAAAGATGGAAGAAAGTTTTTAGACTTCTCCGGTCATCAGTATGGGAAAAGATGATAAAACTGTCTTTGGGACTGCATATCTAGGGTGGGTTAATGTTCAGGGACATTGAGGTTTGCCCTCGATCTCAGAGGCTGTGGGTTCTGCAGCAACTTGCTGCGGGCTGGGATGTACCACACTATTAATGCCTCTACACACAACCCTCCCATGTGGCCAGTTACAAAGAAAACAATGAATAATTAATTTACATTCAGAATAAGAGAAGATAATAGGATAAAGGCACAGCACATTCAATCACTTTTTTTATAAAGGCATTTAATACTGCTTCACTGGGAAGATATAATTGCTCATTGCTTGTATACTGTATGACATCTTCAAATAATGGCTGATAATAGCAGTGATGAAATGGTTTCAGAGTGGTTAAGTGACTTGGCCAAGGGCAAAGAGGAAGCAAGTGTGTGAATTAAGCTGAAAAGTCAGTCAGTTTCTCCAGTCAGAGCTTACAACAGTATTCTATGTTTTTCCATCATTTACATTTTATCACCTTCTTTCTTTTTCTCTATCTCTCACACCCATACTGAGTGTGAGAGTTAAAACAAATATTTTTAATTTCCCTGGGTCATTAAAAAACAAAAGGTAGACCTTGGCCCCTGTGGTCCAACTCTTTCACAAAATTAAGAGCAGTTCATCAGTTTCACATTCAGTACTCTAAATCTACTGCAGAGAACAGCAGCATGAGGGGGGAAATACCCAAAGGTACCTTTCTCTACATATATTTTAGTATTTAGCAGTTTCTTGAAGGTTCCCCTTGGAGACAATTTTCTGTTAGAAAGGGAATAGAGCTTACTCTATAGATACCTGTTTAGAAACAAAAATTATTCAGTAGTGATGTGTAATTTTTGTTTTTTGGTTGTTTTGTGCAGCTGCTTCTTTTTTGACCCGTGTATCCTATATTTTCCATCTGTTCAAGCCATGATTTCCAGCCCACTGGAGCAAAAGCAATGGTAAAAGCATTTTGCCAGCAGCCCTTGGCCTCACTTCATGAATACAGTTCCAAGTCTTGCTGCCACTCAAGGTAGAGCTTCTAAAAATAAGGGACTGCTTCAAAATAAAAATTAACAGAATTTTCCCACAAAAGAGTTGGGGGCGGAGGGGAAGCCTTTCCTTTATCAAAGATCAGAGTGAGAAGAGACCAGATATATGCAGCACACGCTGGCTTTATTGATATTTACAATACAGAAGCAGAAGTGCACAACAGCCACCAGCTGGTTCCTGTCCCAAGAAGCAGCACTGCGCTGCCACCAGAGGACACAGCATGGAAGTAGTCATTATTCCCAGGACTTCCCGTTTAGGGAAGGGAACAGAAAAGGAGGCAGATTAATTGACTCGCTTTAAGCCACCCTGGAAACTTACGGATTATCAGGCACCAAATCTATGTCTGCAAGAAGAAATCTGAGGTCTTCAATAGCTAGGCAGTGCTAGCTATATTAGCCTCTTAGTAGCCAGATCCAACAGATAACCCATAGAATTAATGTAGTGTCATCACAAACTAAGGATCTAGCAAGGTTTTACCTACACCCTTGTGGTTCCCTTCCAAATCTTCAAAACCCAAAATTAGAAACAGCAAGGAATTTGTTAGAGGTAAGTCCCATTTCTGAAGGGGACTGTCAAACATCAGTTTGGTGAAGTAAGGTGTCTTGAAACACGTTACTTTCCTTAGAGCATTTAGGAGTAATCTGACCACATGGCAGGGTTTAATGGGTGATACTGTGTTGTTCCCATCTAGTTTATGTTGCACAACAGGCATATTTTTTTCATTTAGAAATATACAAACTGGCCATCAGTTCATGAAAATCCACACATTTCACAGGAATCACTGGGATCATTTGGAAAATACAGAGGGACCTCCTGTATAACAGCTGAGGCCAGAGACTGCTGTTCCTCTCTTCAAACTGCAAGTTGTTTTTTTTTCCTTAAATTCACCACTTCTGAGTGGCCATAGTCTGTTATCCTTTCCTATGTATTATAATCAGTTTATTTACACAAATAGGTCATTTCTGCTCCTTCTTGTTCCATGTCAACTGACAGGATGGAGGACCTTTTACATGTCTGTTCGTGCCTTCATTCATGTTTACAGAGTTCTAACAGGATGAAGCTTCTTTCAGCCTACCCTGGCGCAATGCCTGTAACCTGTACAAACCAGGAGAATTTAAAGTTTTAGGGACTTCATACTCCCTCAGGTCTCAGAAGAGGTCTCCGATTGCTTTTGTACAATTCCAGCTGAAGAGTCCGTTCTGAAACCAGAATAGGCAGCGTATTACAAATGCAGTGTTTTGTTTAGCTGACCATGTCAAAAGACAACGTATGTAAGTTTAATCATAGAGTGGTTTCGGTTGAATGGACCTTTGAAGATCATTTAGTTACGGATAATGGAGATACTAGGCTAACACGTAAGATTTCCAATACTGAAATAGGGTCTTATTTCAGTCAAAGGCAGCTTCGACATCCCTTAGAGTGACATTTACTCCTTAAAGAGAGGGCCATGAAAGAGGTGGTAGAATCTTGTCCATCATGGAGATTACAGGAGACCTCAATGTAAAAAAGAATCTAGGCCAAAGTACTTAAGCTCAAATTTTGTTCTTAGCTGGTAGTTGCTTTTTCTTTACCGCAGAAGATATTATATAGATTAGCAACCACTGAAAACTGAATTAGCTATGTACGTGTCAGGAAGGAATGAATGCAGAACACACATACTACAATTCTGACCAAGAAAACAACCAACCAAAAGCTTAGACATGCTGTAGCTAGATCAAAGACAGACAGGCAACAACGCTTTAGAAGCACAGTAGGACAGATATTATAAGTACTCTGGATATTGCAGCAGATTCTAGTCTGCAAGGCAATTACTGTTAGAAAAAAAGGTCGAGAGGAATCAAAACTCATGAAAGTGACATGAGTAACAGCAAGTTGTTACAAAATTTTGTGTTTAAAAGGCAGCAGCAATCTGATGTTTCTGAAGAACAATGTAATTTTTCATTTTTAAATGATATTTGCTATTTATAGCTTTTTGTTTTGTGATAACTTAAATCTCAAAATAAAAAGCTAAAATTCAAACACATTTCCTTTTTGTTACAGAAAATTAATTTTTGAAGTCTTCATTTAAAAGTTCAGGTGTTCCATTTTCATCCCAATTTAAACAGCAAGGTTTTTGAAATTTTTATAAACCTACATATAACATAATTATCAAGGTTATAACTTGCTGTACTTTTAACTGATCAGAGCTCAAAGAATTATAGATGCTTTGAAGTCAGATTTCTAAGATCCGGCATTTACAGAGTGAAAACAATGAAACCTTTTCACTTTAATTCTCTCTCAGACAGAAAATGGTCTTAATGTTTATATTTGAAGCAATTTTCATATGTAGTAGAAGTTTCCATGCATGACTGAAGCAATATTCCTTTAAAGTCCTTAGTATAGAGAAAGATAGAAAGGCATCCCTGAACACTTACTAGGATCTCAGATTGTCTGCTTTGAAATTAGTCACTTGGGAAAGAACTTAAATCTCAGGCAGATTGAGTCAGAAAATGAAAACCTGAGATGGCAAGGAGAGCAGATATCCTACTGGTGTTTGTCCTCTACCAGATGAAGGGAAAATAACTGTCCTCAAGTCAGCAACTAAGTGCTGTGGTTACTCAGTTTATATATCACACTTGCAAAAGAAAAATGACATGATCTTATGGCAAACCACTCCCCACAGACATCTCCTGGGAAAGGAAAATAAAAATCAACAAGAATGACACCCCTCTGGTATTTCTCATTTTCAGAAATGGTTTGCTGTATCAATGATACTCAGGAACTTGAAAAAGCCTATAAAACAGAACCAGCCTCACAACAAGTTGTGGGGAGATGTTTAAGTACATAAATCCTACTTAGATGCCTAATTCTTGCTCACTTCCTATAAATACCACTGGGGATTTGAGCTTTACTAATCTTAATGGTAACTCAATGAGAGATTAGGAGCACTGTGAACTCCAACTCAGGAGACTTTAAATGTTATCTCCTATTAGCACATCGATAGGTTCCAGCTTTACTATTTCAATTTTCATAAGCAGCACTCAAAGGACAACTTCAAGAAGAGGCCTTTCTCACTCCAAGAGATCCTATCTCAGACAATTCACACAATATTAGACTGAACAATAGCAGCAACATTGAGTCAACCAACTGCAATAGAATTTCTGTAGAGCAGCAATTGAAGGATTGGTAAGCATTTTATACAAGAGAAAATGACTTCCCATAGTAAGAGTAGAGAAACAAAAAATAAGGTACTAAAACACATAACAGCCTTACCTCAGTGTGAACTGATCTTCTGTTGAATTTTTAGCAACAGATACCAGGAAAGTCAAAATGTCACCTTGCTTGACAGTCTTTGGTGTGTACTGGATGGCAATATTATTATCCAATCTCATTTCATTTAAAGAAGGGCCAGCCTGTGTCTGGTAAAGGAAAACACTTCCAATCCTCTGCAAGGGAGGTCCCGACTCATCAATGTCATTACGCCCTGGTCGGATCCCATTACTTTTCCTTACATCCTCCTTGGTACATTCCCCTTTCTCATATCCTGCTTGTATGGCATAGTAAAGCTCCACAGGGCTCCCTTCAGATTGATCCATTGGTTTCTTGCGACCAGCAACAACTGTAGGGGGGTTAAACCAGCTTGACAGCAGCTCCAGCTCTGCCACACACAACCCCAGATCCCCTTGCAATCTGCAGCTGCCTCTGACTTCCCGTGTTTCTCTGAAGGCAAACACCCGCAGGCAGGGCAGCTGTTCCGTGGTGCTATAGTCATCCCAGTCCCTGCCCACGATGTAGAACAGGACCTGGACTTTGGGCTTGCTTGGGTAAATTTTGTCACTTATGATGAAGGCCTTAAGTTTCCAGTTAAAGGAGAACTTGTTAGTAGATCCAAATGGATTTGAAGATGACATTAAGTCCTGGGGCACTACTTGTTCAACTGAAAAAGGTCCATAGCTGGCATTTAACACAGGTGACCTCTTGGATTTGTAGATCAGAAAGGATTCCACTCGGGACTGCAAGCTAGAATTCCTCATAATATCCTGGTTGGCTTCCTTAAGAAAGAAGGAAACGTCCGCATTGTGGATACGATAGGTCACAGGCAAGTAAGTTGGCAGTAAAGAAAATCTCTGTATACTCTCCAGGATCCCTCGACTCTCAGTCACTGTTGAAAGGAAAGGAGAGTTTAAAAGATCAGATCTTCAAGTCATACTGTGTTATAACCTCCTTGACTTTGAGAGGATCGACAGTGCTGTAGCTGATATTAGTGGCAATAGCAAGCATCATCAATCCATGCAGAAGTAGCCTAGGTAGATGATGATTTATCTAGTTAGCTCAGAAAACAATAGGCTATGAAATGTTCTACATGGCAGCTAGATTAACAGTAGCAGCTTGTGTAGGTTTACCCATGCCAAAGGTCACGTCTTCACTTACAACATCCATTTATTACTGGAGAGCAAAACCACCCAGTCAGCATCTGCAACATAAGATCACTGCATAGGCGCATCTAAAAAGGAATTAGATCACTAAAGCAAACTGCACCTGTACAGGAAACCAATGCAATGATTTTACATCAAGTGCCACATATGGATCACTTAGAGTTCACTTCAACCTTCTTTACAGCACTCTCAAGCAATACATGCACTTTAAGTGGTTTCCTGCACAAGGCTGAATTTCACTTGAACAGTTAGCACAATAACCATTTACACAAAAGCTCCTTTACAACACTCTGGTACTAGAGGATCTCTAAAGGAGCTTTATTTGCATCCAATTTATAGTCCCTTCTACTTTGCTTCATCTATGAGGTTTTTTTCCTTTAACTATCAGCATTCAAGCCACTGTTGTTGCCTAACCCTACATTGTTCCTTAACACAACTGCATTATGTATAGGCTGCACATCACTGCACATGGAAAGAACGTTTTCAATGACACCGAGGCTCTCTTACTGCAAGATATTTGTTTTAACTGGGCCACGGAGCAATTACCTGAGGCAGGCTATCATATTAAAGAATAAGCTCTCCATCCTTTCTAGGATCTGTCAGTCCCAAAGAGCAAAGACATACACTGTTTAAAAAATACAGATGCAAATACAAAATGACCTTTTTTATTTGAACATCTGACCTTCATGCATATATCTTCACACTCTAATTGTGAAATAAACTGCCTTCTTTTTTTTCCATAGCAAAGTTGAAGCCTTACCTTTATTTAGAAAGGTGAGAAAGGGTTATCACAGATGTCATTCAAAGGCAACCCAGTTTCCCAAACTCTAGTCCACAAATGGTTTATTAGTCCTTACTTTTTGTTTGGCATCTGACCTAGATATTTATTTGCTCAACACGTACTGTGAAGGTCTAAACTGTTGGCAGTTACTTCTAACCACCAATCTACCATTTCTGTATTGCAATTCATGGCAAATCCTAGAACAGGAGTTGTATTATGTTCAAATCCTGCAGGAAAGTATTGTTAATTCCTAAAAACCTCTGATTTCAGACCACAACTGCTCTCTAAAGACAATCTGGAAAATGCCCGTCACAGCAACAATCATCTTGTCTACTTACGGGCTGTATAACCTGAAAGGGGAATTCGCCCTTGCAGAAGAGGAAGCCCCACTGATGCTACTGGTAACCAGCATGTCAGTCAAGGCACCCCCCATGACAAAGCAGTTAATGCAGGAGGATCTCACTTTCATAGACTCTGTCCAGTCTCAGTGCTTTTCCTGCGCTGCTGTTCCATGTCCAAAAAATAAGGGTACTACTACTTATTTCCCCTTGCCCTTTGTCTGCGTAGACTGAAAACCCAACAGACTTATCTTACTATTTATCACCAGGCATCACTTCCAATACAAGGCTGTGATCTCAATTAAGGCCCACAGGCACTAATGCACAGCAAAACAATAAACTGGAAAAGTGAAGCAATGAACTTTCTATACAAAAAATCAAAACCAGTTGGATATTAAAAAAAACAAACAAAGCAATGAACCAAAACCCATACACACCACAGACAAGGGCCTCATTCAGCTGTAAGGCAGAGACCACAAATATCAGAATGAAAGAGGCCAGGAAGAAAGGATTGCAGAAGAGTTTCACAGTTTTGAAAATCTTTCTCTTCATCTTGAAAAACTGAAATTCCTCTCCCAATAAGCAATTCAAATAAACCCCCACTTTTAAAAGTTTAATGTCAACTGTTAAATCCCACCTGGAGTTAGTAATAAATTCCACCTGAAGAATTGAGAAAATGGCCCCAGCACATATTTTCATATGACACTATAAATTGCAACAGCAATAAAAGGCTAAAGTCTCATGATTCCTACAGGTGGAAAATTCCACTTAGATCTTCTTTGAATTCAGATGAAGTCACACCCAAGACTTTTCTGCTTGTTTTAAATCAAGAGTAAACTGCAGAGATTCTTCACATGTAAAAACACCCTTTTATTTTAGCCTTGGTCTTTTCAGCATTCAGCTCCCACTCTCTCTCCAGATATTCAGGGAGAGCAGATGAAGTTTTTAAAGACCTTTTTCTAGATAATCCCCCAACAAAGATTTCTAACAACTCTAAATGGCTTTGCTAGTACTCGAGTTGCAGGGATGCATCTCTTCTATCCAGCCCTAAGGCGAAATCTGTTCTGCTGTTGTACTCCTCAGATCACCCAGCCCATAACATCATTCCTCCATCTAACGTCCCATTTATAAATTCCACACTCATTTTGTTCTCCTCCCAACAGCTTGGCAAAGCACCATTAAACAGAGTGAGGCATCAAGGCGGCAACTTAGAGAGAGGAAAAGAGCTCAGGGTATTCCATTTTTTATTTCCCTTATTTTGATTGCAGCTCCCTCACTTGCATTCCACAGGGAGAAGTACATTATTTTTATATTAAAACTAACAGAGTGTTTTGCCTCATAATTTTTTAATCATTTATTTTAGTGCTTAATTATCTAAGGGATTAAAAATCTTCCCTCTGTATTCCACATCTCCACAGGATGATGTTCCTCAAAGTTTGTAAATCAATTACTTTTGGAATAGAAGAGTAACACGCACACAGAAAAAAACTAAAAAAGCCCCACCAAAACCAGGAGGTGAACTGCCAATTAAATAAAGGAAACAATCTCACTAGACAGAGCAGGGTCCATTGGTTTTTAAATTTTTGGGCAATGGCAAACTGGTCTGCTCTCTGTTGCACTTCCCTCTACCATCAAGCTGTGGACATGCACTGAGTATGAATTGGCTTGCTGGAAGCTGACAGCAGCTTTCCAAACAGCCAAAGGCCAAAAATTCAAACAATTTTACACTTTTATCTGGGGAGAGTTATAATCAGCACAAACAGAAAAAAATTCTCAAAAACTATACTGAGCTCTGCAGTACCATCTGGATTTTGCCCGTGAAAGTTTATTAAAGATTCTGAAGGATAGGAAATTAAAAACTAAATCAACCACCAGCGTCCTTAATTGCAACCATGACTATTTTTGTAAAAATTATACATGTTTTTACAATGGTTGAATTGCAGAAGATTACAATTTTCTGTTATTGGGTGTGACCCAGCATAAAAATGGAGTTTTAAAGATTTCTCATATCATGTGCCATAAATATTGCTTCAGATCTATACCTTCATAATAAAAAATCCACTTGAATAAATAACACAGAGTGAATCTCTCAGTTTAAATATGTGAACTAGAGTATTGGTAACTGAAATGCTGTTAAGGAAACAACATCAAGACAAAAAAATATGGTAAAGTACAGCTCCCAAATTTTACTAGATCACTATATCTGAAGGCTCATCTACATGGGGAACTTCGCAGCAGAATAACCAAGTGCAGGAGTGCAGTACACTAACTAGCCTTACTAGTTCTCTGCATACGGCACAGAGCACGTCATACTTTGTGTCAATAGGAAAAGCAGTGGTACCAGGTTAAAACAAACTTTGAGAACTTCAATCTACCCACATAAAGATAAGATTCCTATGATCCATAGAGTGCCCGATTCTGAACTAATTAGTTGTGGCAAGCTGTAAAATCAGTTTATCATAAGCTGATACTTTGCTGAAGAAAAAACAGATACTTCCAGAGGACCACAGCAAGCAATGCCTCACAGCACTACTGAACCTGGAGGAGCCGAGGTGAGACTGGAGTAAACTCCTTCACTGCAAGGTCTGGTGAGGGCAATCTACTGCAACTGCTGAGCAGTGTGACACTCTTCCGGATTCAGGAGATGATCCTCAACAGTTTGAAGCAAACCAATAAAATCTAATTTTGATGCTGTGCTTATGCCAGGAGCTATTTATTTCTCAATCCTTTACAACTACTTCCATTTTTGACCTCTCATGCTGTGAATGATCTGTTGAGGATTTCAATCAGTGGCCACCTGGGAAGAGATGCTCTAGTAGGGTGGTTTTCTTTCCTGTCTTTAGTAAATCTTCTCCTGACTGACACTATTGAAAATATACTTGTCATTGATGGAAGCAGCAAATTCTTTGCAGGTCAGTGAATTTGAAAAATCCAAGAAAAAGGCAGCATATTGAGTCTCCTCCCACACAGCCAAAGCTTGTGCACATGATATATCCCTGAATGTGACATTGTAAACACACTGCATTTACCTTCCAAAAGATCATACTGCTTTCTTCATTAGGCTATTAACTTTGTATGCAATCTGGCTAAAAATCTTAAATCTTTATTTCTTTAATATCATGTAACAGCAGCTCTCAGTCAATGACAAAACCACTACTCATAGCTCACTTTTACTGCAAAGTTATTGACTGTGGCTTCAGAAAATTGAAGACATGTGCCAAACCACTAACTTAATTCTATATTGCCAGATCCTTGGGACTTCATTGCCCTAACAGTTCCTTTTTTTTTTTCCCAAACTGTTCACAATCATAGAATTATAGAATCATTCAGGTTGGAAGAGACCCTTGGGATCATCAAGTCCAACCATCAGCCCTACTCTACAAAGTTCTCCCCTACACCGTATCCAATCTACTCTTAAACAGACTCAGAGATGGTGATTCCACCACTTCCCTGGGCAGCCCATTCCAGTGTCTGACCACTCTTTCTGTGAAGAATTTTTTCCTAATGTCCAGCCTAACCCTACCCTGCTGCAGCTTGCAGCCATTCCCTCCTGTTCTATTGCTAATTGCCCGTGAGAAGAGACCAGCACCATCCTCTCTACAATGTCCTTTCAAGCAGTTGTAGAGAGTGATGAGGTCTCCCCTCAGCCTCCTCTTCTGCAAACTAAACAGGCCCAACTCCCTCAGTCGATCCTCGTAAGACTTATTCTCCAAGCCCTTCACTAGCTCCGTTGCCCTCCTCTGCACTCGCTCCAGCACCTCCAGATCTCTCTTGTGCTGACGTGCCCAGAACTGGACACAAGACTCAAGGTGTGGCCTCACCAGTGCTGAGAACAGGGGGAAAATCATCTAGCATTCATGAGAAAGAAAACACTCTTCCAATCAATTATATAAATGCTACTATGAAAAAAAATTTTTTTTTAAAAATCACCTTTTTCTTGTAGATTGAAGGGAACAACTTCGGAAAACTGCCTTACCAGCTGCAAGCTCAGACTACTAATGCAACAGATGAAGTTTGTTGCTGCATCTTGGGGGTTGATATAAGTTAGGATTTTTTGGTTGCTTGTCATGTTCCTTTCTAAAGTTTAAGCATCTTTCTATGTAGCCGTCAAACATGAACAGACCAGACTGAAGCTTTCCAAGGATGACTTACCATTTTCCCTTCTACCGCCAGTCTTGTGGTAGCTTCAATTTACTTAAAATAATTAGCAGTGCATTTTCAGGCTTTTGATTAAGCAAGAACAGCCTTATGACACAATGACAAACTGCTGGGAGGTTTTGGTCTCAGGCAGAAAGGCAGGCAATACTGGCTTTGTGGCAGTTGCTCATTTTGCTCATTGTTCATGGGTTACACTTCGCAGTGGTGCTCAACAGAAGCCCAGAGGAAGGGAGCACTGTAGATACAGAAGAGCACAGCACAATAGGATGTAAAGAACATCAACAGCTCAGATGCCCTGAAGTGAAACCCACAGGAAGAAGCACACTGCACCACATGATCAAAAATCTGCAAATCCACCCAGTATCTTAGTGAAGATGGTTTGCTTTGAAACCATTGTCGCACAGCCACACATCTAATCTGTGCAGTAACCCAGAGTCAGGGAAGTATTTTAATGGCTTGATGCCATAAAACACATTGAAAATTGCATGATGGAGTTATTCTCTGACAAGAAATTAAACCAAAAGCTGCAAGACTAACTTTCTCTTAGGTTACACTACAGTACATGCATCCCAAAGTGAAGTGCTCAGTACCCTGTTGGACAGGCTACGATTCTTCCCTGGTTAGCACCTCATTTTAGCATTGATTCTGGGCATTTAATTACATTACTAAATCTTCATTACTTCTGTGACCGGAAGCATTAACCGAAATGGGACTTCATCTGAAGGAGCAGTGTTTGCCTGAAAGAATCTACAATTCAAGTTAATAGACAAGGTTTTAAGAATGAGAAATTGATGCCAAAATAGAGATGCGGTTTACCAAGCGCCATGAAGCCAGCACACATTCAGGGCTAGAGACCAGTCATAAATCACTAACTCCTCTCTGCAGTCAGTATTCAATAGGAACATTTCAAAAATATTTTCAATAGCAATTTTTTGATAAACCCTGAAAGTATAGGGGGGGGGAAGGGGGGGTGTGTTTGAGGACTACATCAGGCAGATTTTCCTGCAGTCTTCCACTACTTTGTCATATCAGCCAAAAAAAGGCAACTGTTGATCAGCATCTCTACCACAGACGACAGAGAAGCTGAGCCTTTACATTTCTAGCACAGAGAGACAGTATGATGGTGAGCTCCAGCTTACACTTCACAGGAACAGTACACCAGGCAAGTTTTCCTACCCTGAATATGACCTCTTACAACTAAGTATTTCCTTATAAAGACATTATCATATGCAGAAGTGTTCAGTGATTATATTAGTCTCTATATAGCTGTGAAACACATAAGGCTGAAATAATCATTGACATATTAATATATTCACACTGGAGCACTGGTCTCCCATCACTCTTTACCTACTTGCTTGGAAGAGGAGTATTGGTGTCTATCTTCCATACCAGTACAGAAGTAAAAGAATCCAGCCTATCTGGCAGCTGGAACTCTAATCTTTCCTTCTATCCATCATTCTAAGTGGCAAGTACCAACAGAACAGTGCTAAGGCTAAATCAACGCGTCACAAACAGGAAAACAAAAATAGAACTCTGGAAGCCAAGAGTCATGCATTTATCTGCAGCAAATTAAAAGGAAAAATGGCTTCAAAGCCAAAAGCCACCAATTTCTTTTTGAGTCCTTTCCTTATTAGCATTTCAGACTGCTCTGCCTGCTTGACTTTGTAACATTCCCTGTAACTGTTTCATCCTTGGGAAATTATTATTCTTCTCCAAGAATGATGCTGTTTGCAACCTGCCAACATCCACTCCTTTCCCCAAGTTGTTACAACCCTTGTTCCAGTTCGGCAGGCCTGTGTGGAGCTTGTTACAGAGAAAGGAAACATCAAGGCCACAGACTATGAGGGAGATTTTCTTTGTAAAAAGGTGACTCTTCATTTCCTGTAAGAGAATTTTAAAGTTGGAGCATTGTGAGAGGGTGCAACATACACTGACAGTCACAAAGCAGGTGCTGAATAAAGCAAATTAAGCTTTGCACAGACACAAGCAAATTATTTGTACCATCATTTCTAAGCGGAATACATCCTTGCAAACCATTATTTTTATGAAAACTATCAAGCATTGCCATTGCAGTCAGAATCAGAAAGAATTTTTAAGTGCCAAGTCCTGCAAGTGAGGGAGTTCTGACACACTATGCTTAAATTTCATTAGAATATCCCTGCACAGAAAGACAAGTCAGTTAATGCTTTGCTGAAACAGTCTGGACTCCTTGGCAAGAAGCAATGTTCCAGCCTGCCCAGCAAAACATGTCTTAACCATTTCTGCTTTTGTATCTACCCTGCTAGATTGTTCCTCTTGAGCAATCTTGTACTCCATTTTGCAGTTTCTCTATTAACATCACACAGGAGTTTCCATGATCCAAGTGAGAAAGGAAGAAAACTTTCTAATGAAATACAGTATGAAGTTCATCCCAGAAGGGTCTCCAAATACAACACTCCATCAGAAAACAGGAAATACATCCGCAGAGCAATCCTCAATTAAGAGACCTACTCCATCTTTAGTGGTGCGCCATTTGGTCCATCTCAAAGAATTGTCACTCAAGGGTTTCAAAGGCTCCGTCTCAACCTTCTGATTTCCAGAGTGAGAGCAGGCACCTGATCTTGACATGCAGAACCTTATATGCATGACTCCAAGTATCATTACAGGTTATATACTTGCCCAGCACTTTTCATACTTTCATTCTGTTATTTGACCTGACGGGTTTATAAGTGCTCATCTTTGATACTCACTCACAGATGCAGATCGTACCCTCAGTTGCTGTATCATTCCAGGAATTGCCTTAATGGACCTGATTATCAGTCAGAAGTTCTTGTAGACAACAGCACTGTAGTCTGATGACACAATATTTTCTTTGAATATCCCATTTTACTGAAGTTCGTAGAAACTTTTGTAAATTAATCACTGATGTCAGGACAGACTACAGCTCATCATTTGTTAGGAGACAGATGAACAATCCTGAAGCTACTTTATCATTCACATTGACAGGCAGATAAAGAAATCATTTAAATAAAAGGGCCACAGAGGAACACATACACCTTTATATTACCAAGTGATACAAAAATGATCAGAGAAATATCATATAACAAAGGCAAGTTCCCACCTGAAAAGGCAGCAAAGTAATAATTACAGAGAAAAGCATTAAGATAAAAGGATATGGCACTGTTTCAAACAAGATCTGGTGTCAGCCTGAACATGAAAGGGCAAAGCAGTGATGGGCACCACAAAGTTTCCACTAAGAAAACCACAAAAACAAACCCCACAGTTATGTTAACTACTGGGGGATGGGGAAAGAGTGGCTAGGAAAATTTTTCTGACACTCCAGATGCAAAGCATCAATAATCACACAGAAGGCTGTCCCAAATCCATCAACTGCATGAGATGCAAGGAGTACCAGATGTGATAAGATGCATCACTCCCTTGAGTGCGTCATCGCTTACAGCAAATGGAGAGCCTTCATCTCTAGTGCACTGGCCCATCTTGACAAGCACCATTCTCTTGGTCTTTTCTGAAGTCTTGATGCATTTTTTTTAATTAAACATAAAAAGATAGAATCTCTGTTTAATGGAGAGTACCAGCACGGGTGCTATCCACTTACAGCTAAAGGCTTCCTAATGGCGAAAGAACTAAGAGGCAAGAGTTTTACTGTCTAATCTACTGAAAGCTTTCACAGGCTTTCAATGGCAATTGTTTGTGTCTCCATTTCTGTTCCCCCTCCCCTCCTATGTCCTTACATGCAGACAAAGAAAGAAATTACAAAAATTTAGAAGACCTTAATTGCAAAACAGACACACATACCTCCTGAACCCCACCCTCCACCCCCAATCTTACAAAGCTGAAATTCTTTCCAAGAGTATCTTGACTTAAATATTCTTTCTAGTGCAATTATGTTCAGAAACCATTAAAATGAAAGTAAGGTTGAGGAGTGGGGGAGTGCAGAGCACCAGGAATTCACAATCAGTTGTCAAATTCCTCATGACAGTCAGAAATACAGAACTGTGCCTAAAACAGCCTTATACTGCTTAAACAGACTCTATTCAGACAATCAGAAGTGAATCAGACTCTGCTTCAAATGTCTGCAAAATTCTCACTTCGTTTTCAGTAAAGATACGAGGGGCTGCATGGTGGCTGCAGTTCTGCTACCAAGCCATTATTGATGGGAGGAAAAAAATTCTAAGCATTAACACCTGACTCAGCAAAAGTAATAGGCCCATTTCTGCTGCCAGCCTTTTATGAGACAAGCCATGTCTATATACTCTAATCCAATTCCAGTGGAATATGAACTGCAGCACAAAAGTGTTTGAGGCTGCTGGCTGATCATTCTCCTCGCCAGAGTATGTTTTTTTTTAAATTCATTTTAACTTTGTTAATCCGTATCATGGCTCTACACCTTGCTGTAGGCTCTGTTCCTAACACTGAATTTGTACAACCAACAATTACAGTATTGATCTTCTGCTGCTACATTCACTAATAAGATTAAAATATTTTTTTTTTAACTTTTATTTAAATAACACCGTGATGCTGACATATCACTATATTTCCAGGAATGCCAATAAACCCAGCAATATTTCATTAAATGCATATCCATTTTACATTCATTAAAGTGTAACTTAAAAATATTTGAGTGTGTTCTCAGAAGGGAATAAAGATTAATGGATATTTGTACCTGAAAAGTCTAGAAATTGGAGAGCACCACAAGATACATATATACACCCATGTACATGTGCAAGCACAGACACAAGAAAGCATCTCACTTTGGTAGCATGGAACACAGACAGACCTAAATAACACTGCTTCTTGAGTAGTTCAATTCCTCACTAGAGCCTTTGGAATAGACACAGGAACGCAGTGTACTGAACCCACAGGGTCTTCCTGCTTAAAAGATTCAGGAAATGATGGTTTAATTCGTGTCCTGAAAAGCTGTTCTAAAATAACATGTACAGACCAAAGCTTTTGGCAACCACTAAGATTTCCAGCTTTCCCCAAATACATAGGCTATACTCGTTAGTGAAAACGAGCAAAAAAACTCCTTGATGTGTTCTTATTAGCTCCTGAATCACGAGGTTTTCATCCTTCACATGAAGTTTTTTCTCTTTGATACAAGGTACATCTGTAACCCTCACACATTCCTGATCCTTTTCATCTTTTAGTCCACTAAGTAGGAAGCCATGGTCCCTTAGGAAAAGAATTTGCCTGAAAAAAAAAAAAGGCAAAAAAACATCAGAATAACTAACCAGGCAGTTTCTCAGGAGTCTTATTCTGACCATTGAATGACATCTAGCAGGCCTGTAGCGTGCTTACAGATGCTCAACTATTTCTAATGACATTAGGCATGGTAACCTCTCTCTATGCCAGAGAAGAAAAATGAATATGTACTTTCTTCTAAGGACAGCTTTGCAGAGCTAACTAAAGTAGCTGTGCATGCAGCTAGTTACGCCTTAGCTTCTTTATCATCCCCAGGAGAATCCATGATGATCCACTCCCAGATCATGACTGAGCAGAATCATAGAATCATTCAGGTTGGAAGAGACCCTTGGGATCATCAAGTCCAACCATCAGCCCTACTCTACAAGTTCTCCCCTACACCAGATCCCTCAACACCACATCTAATCTACTCTTAAACACAGTCAGGGAGGGTGAATCCACCACTTCCGTAGACAGCCCATTCCAGTGACTGACCACTCTTTCTGTGAAGAATTTTTTTCTAATGTCAAGCCTAACCCTACCCTGCTGCAGCTTGCAGCCATTCCCTCTTGTTCTATTGCTAATTACCCATGAGAAGTGACCAGCACCCACCTCTCCACACTGTCTTTTCAAGCAGTTGTAGAGAGTGATGAGGTCTCCCCTCAGCCTCCTCTTCTGCAAACTAAACAGTCCCAGCTCCTTCAATCACTCCTCATGAGATTTATGCACCACACCTTTTACCAGCTCTGTTGCCCACCTCCGCACTCGCTCCAGCACCTCCAGATCTCTCTTGTGTTGAGGTGCCCAGAACTGGACACAAGACTCAAGGTGTGGCCTCACCAGTGCTGAGTACAGGGGGACAATCACCTCCCTACTTCTGCTGGTCACACTATTTCTTATACAAGCCAGGATGCCATTGGCCTTCTTGGCCACCTGGGCACACTGCAGACTCGTACTTAGCTGCTTGTCAACCAAAGCAGAAGAGATGATCCAGTCTAAAACTTGCTGCTGCTCTCTTCTCACTACCCCTTTTGGTTCCTCCCAGTCAAAACGATGCTCTACCCACTAGCAAAATTGTGTGATCATCTCCTCCTTCAGGTGAGATAATTCAGATCATCTAGATTGGTAGAAATAATCTGCTTTTTCCTGGCTCATTTTCTGGCGAATTAGTACATTGTATTGGCTCAGCAAGAGGCTGGCTGAGGTGCCAAGAGCATGCCCAGGGGGACAGTTACATGCCAGAGCCCAGCTGCTGGAGTGTGGGACCAATTCCTTCTGGTGGCAGGGGACTGTGGGATCCTTCCAGATTGTCTAGCAGCTCCTGAAGTCGTCACCACGCAGAAACCTGCAATCAGCTTCACACCCATGGTTGATCACAAATATGAAGTTCGTTGCCTGCCCTTGCTCTAGCCCAGGCCTAGCTCAGTACCCCCACTGCTGTAGTAAGGGGTCAGTGTTGCAAAGACCCAAACCCTTTTAAGAGAGACTACTTCTCTGATTTTCCAGTGCAAGAGAAAGACACAACACCATTCTTTGGAGAGCGCTGGTTTAGTTATTTCAAAGTTAATTTTTCAAATGTATTTAGACCTTAAAGATGCAAGTAGAATTTCATTCCAAGTCACTAACCAGGTCAAGTACTTTTAAATATTCAATAATACCTCATATGCATCTTTTCAGACTTAGAATACCTTTGAAAGCCTGATTTACTCTTCTACAGGGCTTTATTTTTTTTTTTTAAAGTACAGGCATTGTGCAATTTAACTGTTTATTTTGTAATTAATTACTTTTGCCCCTTTAGAAATGTGTTTTACAGACAAATGACATATTCCTGTATCTTTAAATGTTTTCTATTCTTCAGGAAATAAACCAGTGTGTTAGTCTTTCAGATTGCTCAGAAGTGTAATATTTAGAAGAGTTAAGAGGACTGAAATTATAAGTTTATGGCTCCATAATATTTTTTGCCTATCCAGGTGAACTCCAAAACACACAAACTCCTGAACTTGCCTAGCATTCATTTAGCTAAGTCCAGGGAAGGTTTTTGCTCATGCCAGTCTCTAAAGTCTTATTCATAAATGGGTTCCACCTTTTCCAATCATCCTCTTTCTCTTCCTTGTCGTACCTATTTAAAAGTGGTTTCTATATAAGCTGATACTGATACAGATGCTACAGTGTTTGAGACACTGTAAACACCTAAAAATAGAAAGAAAGACTAGAACTCTTTTTTTTTTTTTTTTTTTTTTTAAGCCTGATGAAGTCTCCAATGTTTTCTTTGGGAGTTTGTTCTGTCAATTTTGAGCTAGTTTCACATCTCCTCGCAGATTCTAAAGGTCATATTAAAATCTGCCTCAGCTAAATACCTTGTTTTCTTGAAACCTGACTAGAAATTGCAATGTTATACCTGGGTGTCACAGTCAGAATCCTCCGAGGAGGATGCCATGAAACATGAAGCCAAAGACACTGGTGATTTAATTGCGGGAAAGTTCCTTCTGGAGAATGTGGAGGACGTTTGAAATTCAGCAGCACTAAAGACTGCAGGGGAGCTGCACAAGCAGCACTGAGAGCTCAAGATTATTTTCCTTTACCCTGCAATTATGTTGGATACTTAAAAAATCCCTGCTACTTGGACAAGAATAGTTTTGCATTCCAGTCCTACTGAGAAGGTTTGAACAAAAGATTTCAGAAGCACAGATGAAAAACATACAATAGAAACCACAGAAACAACAATCCTATATTTAAAACGAATTACAGACATATTTTTTGCCAAACGGGTCTTCACACTTATAAAGAACACAAATTGTCCCTGTCATAGTGAACTTTTAGAGGATAGTTCTCTGAGCATTCAAAACAATTATCCTCATGAGTACCTCTGCATATTTGCACATGCCAATCCATACGCACATTTGAAATAGTTTAATTCATTTTTAGCATCTACGCTTGTGTGTAGTTAAAATCAAATCCTACTGCAAACAAACATATTGCAAATGGATTCTACAATTGTATAATTCACTGATGCTTCACATCACTGCTTGTAAATAACAGATTAAAAGACGAAGTTCTCTAATTGAATGTCTACAGAGTAAAGAGCACTATCTACTAGGTAGAAGACAGATGGTAGGATTTGTCTACAAGCAAAAAACCAGCAGAAAGACATTACCCAATTTAAGTTGCATTTGGAACACGTACTGGTGTATACATTTTATACAGTGGGGCTAATCTATAGAACTGACACCACAGTTTGGTATATTGTACCCTAAATCTGCATGAATAGCTATTTTTTCAGCTGCCCATCTAACTGACCAAAACCAATTATCTGGTCAACCCAAAGTGAAATTCTTTTTTTAAACCCCATCATTACAAACTAATAAAACCTTAAGAAAGGATTATGTTACCCTTTAAAAGTTAAAATAACAAAACAAAACAAACATTTGAAGTCTCCAACCTTTCTTCTGAAACTCCATCTTACTTTAATATTACTTCCATGGGAAAGCTAATCTGTGACTCCATTTTAACCTACAGCCTTTCTATTAAACTAGCATGAAAAGAAGTACTGAAATTTTTTTTTAACCTGAGTGTGTGCATAATCAAGGAGGTCATTTAGAGCTTGACCATTGTAGGGAAATTCCATTTGTAGGGAAACAATCTTGCACATACTAGATACCTCACGTTGGCTTATTTGGATACTAGTCAAATTGCAGGATAAATGGAATAGTTGAACGAATATTTCCATGCCTCATTATCACAATCCACGAACCAGCAACTGTTGTGCCATTACATAACCAAGATAAGGATTGAGCCCGTATTCAGAAGACAACAAATACATAATTAAGACCGAACAGGAAAGTACTGATTACTTAAGCTAACTTATATTACTATTTCTTGGTTGACAAATTAAGCTAATCTTCTTTACATACTTATCTATGCAGTCTACAAATACACAAGACCCCTTTCCTGGTCCCTGAAAAATGGTTTGGGTTGCTCAGACAAATCACAGAATACACAGACTTTAATAGCCTGGCACTTCAGGAAGTATCCAGGAATAAATCAACCAAGACAAACCACTGAAAGTGAAGGAAAGCAAAAGCATTAGAATGACATATTAAAAGCGTTCACCCGAATTACATATGGTTCACAGAGGTGCCACATGTAAAATTTAAGACTTGAGGGCTTTCAATTGTATAAATAACAAGTAGCATTACCGATACCACAGTCACTGAAAGTGAAGAACTTCACGTATATTAAGTAATTTTGATACCTTACTCTTCCACCTGAAAGGGAAGACAGATCAGATTCACTGGTAATGTCGTGAGAGCAGATACTTGGAATAGGTGAAGAATCTCATATACTGTACAGAAATAGAAATGTTCCCAATGAAAAGCTCATCAGACAAAATGCACATAGTGACTTGTGAGAATTAGCAGTGCAAGCAGGTTGCATGCTAAATGAAGTTACATAGCTGTCCTTTCAGGTTGATATTACATCTCCGCTGCATATGTATGCAATTTCTTTCTCAGCACTAAATTCTACCCAGATGTTACTGCAACACAAGCTAAAAAAGTAAATACCTTTCACCTGGAGCAGCTCAGTACTTTTATTTGCATTTTTCTGCTATTTTCTTCCCTAAATTACTTAAAATACACTATTGCCTTGTATCGTAACAACATCAGGACCTACAGGCTAAATCTGAAAGAATAGTTGGACGCTGCAAGCAACACACTGTAATTCCCAGCACCAAGTGCTCTCCTTTAAGCATGGGACAGGAAGCTTCCTGACACTTCCATGCTGTATGCAGTGATTGCAAATATGGTGAGAAACTGAAACATTTCCTCTCCTATAAGCTAAATATTTCAGGTCAATTTATCTGCACAGTACCTGTGGTTATGTCTGGGGAGGGGGCTGTTTGCTTCGTTGTTATTGCCTTTTTGTTATTACTTATACTTACCAGGATGTTTCAAATAATTTACATTTAAGAGGATGCATTTAATTCAGCTCTACTTTCTGAGAAGAGGACTCTTCTCGTTTCCTCATCTGAGCACAATGTGATCTCTGTTTGTGAACGTGCATAAACCTATAGGATGAATAACTGAAGGTAACAAGATATCACCTTTTTTCATAGATACAAAAATAGTCAACTCCCACCCTTGTTCATGCAGAAACATCCCTTAGGGCTTACACCCTCTGGTATCCCTCAGTATTTTTAAAGGTCACAGTCTGACATTTCAACAGTGTTAGAAGTCATTGTCTTCCTTTCTATTCTTGTGGCCCCGCTAAGCAATATTCCCTTCTAGTCATAAGGCCCAAAGCAACAAATTATTTCTGTGTAAGAAGACTAGATCTGGTAACTGCACTTGGAGACAGATTAAATATAAGTCAAGGCAGCTCAGCTGATATAATGCATAAAACCAACAATCCAAAGAAAACATGGAATTTAAGTAGAAAATGCACCTTCCCCCCCTTAGGTTGAAAACCAAAAGATGAAGTCAGTCTTATTTGTAGCCTGAAGAGCTCAGCTCTTCTATAACGTCAAGTGGTATATTACCAGTTCTTACTAATACTTCAACTTAAATTGTTAGAATTTTCCTCTCTCCACTAAACTACAACCAAAACATGAACAATAAAGAACAAAGAAAAAACAACTTACTTTCTTTACAATCCAGATTTAAAGCTCTTACATATTACATTATCCTTCCAAAGCAATTGTAACTGCTAAGTGAAATCAGCAGATAGCATGAGCTGCTCTTAAAATGAAGAGGGGGACAGAGGAGGGAGGAACTCTGAATTTAATTAGAACCCACACCAGGGGATGGTTTGGCTAATTGCATAACTTAGCAAAACCCTAAGACTGCTCTAGGTTGAATTAGTTTGTGAGAGTCTTCTATAAGCTTTTATGCTTTACAGGGCTCAGAATGCCACACACTCCATTAATGCCTTTACTGACAGAACCAATTGCCCAGTAATTCAGCAGAAAACCTTGTATGAGAAAATTCTTTGGAAGTGTCTCCCTCCTCACTGAAACATTCAAATAGTACTAAGTGGCCACAGCAACCAGAAAGTCATGGATTCACCTAACCAAGTTCTTCTGAAAGCATTTTAANTGCTTTTTATTTTTTGATTGAAGGAAAAATTGCAGAAAGGTTGTTCTCTGAAAATTTCTGCAAGCTGCAATTAGGGAGTGTACGAAATATGTTGCCAATTAGCTTAATTGGTGTGCAGGCTGATTGAGACCTGAGTAGGAAAGGTTCCTCATTACTTAAAGGGGTAAGAAAGAAGAAGTAAAGACCAAAAATTCTCATAAACTTGCTAAGAGGAAAAGGAGCAGAGGAAGGTATTGGAAGCATTTGAAGACTGGTTTCAGCTGTTCCTCACTAAATCCCAGCTAAGTGCTAGAGTAATGATGATTTTCAGCTGGCTCTACTATGTTTTCATTAGAGGATCAGTCAGGAAAAAAGAAAAAAAAATTACAGTCCTTTCAGTATTAGCAAAAGCTCTCATACGAATTGTAAAGATATACAGCTTTATCAGGACAGATATAAGAGCTGCAGTCTTTTGCACCTTACAGCAACAGCAGTAGATGGCACAGATAGGGGACAACAGGAGTTCTAATGCTGCCCTATGCCTATTAATTGTGGAGTGACAGACAATGAAATGCTACAGTAAAGCAGTGGAAAAATATGTTGCCTGTAAAATTAATTTCATAGGGTTCACCAATAAGGCAAACATCAGATAAATTCTCTTTCATAAGTACTGTAGATTTGCTGAGCATCAACTCTTAGGGTGTGTATGTACATATATAAACACAGACACTCCCATCATAAAGGTGCTAAGCAATACACAGAATCAGATCACTAACTAAACTATAATTTTGCACAGGAGTAGAAACCTAAACCTGTTGCTACTGTTCTGTCTTAGCTACATGAAGAGCAGTCTGCTTTTTGTCAGTAGAAAGCATTAGAAGTACAACTCCTTTATACAGCTTTTGAAGTTACATGTCCTGCCTCCGACTTTAGCGAGAAAAGATTTCAGTGCTGTTCAATACCACGCAGCTTGGCTGTGGTTAAATTTATTCCAAGGAAGCTAAGAGTGAATCCTGTAACTCAGTAAAACTTGCTCAGCATAAAGGAAGATCAAAACCAGACAAGCAGAATGTTGGAGCTGACAGTGCTCCATCATCATACTCAGAATCTACTTTCCGTAAACTATTTTTATAATTTCTATTCTGATTTAAATGCAGCTTCAAACAACAGAATTTTTCTAGGCTTGTCCACATGTTAGATCTTTGCATCTAAAGAGAATGCAAGAGATTTCATCTCAATCAAACTTAAACTACAATTTCTTTTACCTCAAATCTCTGGCCAAACAGTCAAGATGCAGAAACAAACAACTCCTCTTTGCTTCCACCTTAACTAGGATGGCCTCTTACCATTAGTATTCTGCATTCATAAGAAGTCAGTGAACTAAATGAAAACAATGTCTGAAGACAAAGAATCTAATCAAAGCTACAAACTATAGGGGCTTTGTCTCATGCATAGTGCGGCTTGACCAAAATATAGCCCAATTCACATCATTGCTTCAAGCACTTCATGATTTTCAGTCTTTTATAGGGCAGATCAATTAGCTTGTCATTGTACTCTGGTGAGAGTAAGTTTAAGTAAAGTTGTTGTACTGTGTTTGTTAGCCTGTGTGAAAGTTCAGTCTCTGACAAACTTCCAGAGTGCAGGTATTAGTAGTACGTATTACTGATCAGAGACAGAGGGTAACCTTTATAAAATGTTTCCTTCAGGACAGCGTTGCAATAATCTGTTGAAGAGACATGTTCTCATGCCAATAATAAAGCCAAACATTTTTTCTAAATAAAGTTAAAGAAAAATACAATTAAAATCAAACTATGTATTCCTATAGCCCAGTGAAAACTTTATACTAATGGAAAAATTGCATAGTAAATTTCAATTTAGAGCACTCATACCTAAAGGTCAGATATATGATACTCAAAAATATACCATAGTACTCGCCAAATGCAGGCACGGAAATGATCTTAGCAAGAGTAGAACAGCACTTACTAATGCATAGCATGCATTTCTGTCTCTAAGTAAAATCGTAATGAAAAGAACAAAGAAGGTAAACCTATCACAATTAGGTGAAAGAATAATAAATGTCCTCCGTATATTATTTTAATATTCCTCTGAAAACTTTCTATCATTCAATTCTGCAAGAAAATTCAGAGGGCTGCCGGATTTTCGACCTTTCTTGACAGTGTTACCCTCCTGATCAAGGTGTGAGCATTAACTAGTAACTACCCCCATTCATAATATAATGTCCATTTTAAAGTTTCTGTGGCAGTTTAACACCTAATTTGAATTGCTATCTATGAAAAGAGAAGATTCAGCATATCTCATTTATGTTGCTTATCTAAACAGGAGGCAGCCACACAGTATGATTTCATGTATACAGCAGTTTCTTAGTAGAGAAAGTAACGCACTGAGTAGCTTTGAGAAGGTTTCTGTAGCTTGAAATCTGAACACTTAATACAGCAGAAGAATTTAATTTTCTGGGGCACAGTTTCTCACTGACACAGGTGCTCTTACAGGAGAATTTACAATGTCCATTATCTTCTCAAATAGGAAGCACAAGAAATGATCATGCAAGAAAAGACATTATGAAAGACTTCACTTAATCTGAGATTTGTGGGAGTAAGGCTCCAGCTTAAACATCAAAAGCTAAACTCAAAGTCCAACTGAAATAGGATCTACAGATGATAGTGTGTAACTCCAGGAGCTGCCCTGCCCATTTAGACAAATCATGACTGGAATTCTTACACAGTCATTACACAGCACCATTTATCTTGCTTAGTGTCTCTGAGTAATGGAGAGGGGACAGACATTGACAGACTACAGAAGATTCATTACCTTGGCCACTGAGGAAGGGAGTAAAGAACAAACACAAAGCTTTTCATCTCGCTTTGACAGAACAGCAGGGGAATAAGTAAAGCATGGTCAATATGCTCCTGGGAATACCCGACTGTCAGTTTGTACAAAGTAAGCACACTTTTGGCCTTAGGCTGGAAAAGCAGCTCTTAATTGGAATCAGATTGTGACCACCACACTCGCAAAGTGGGGAATGCACAAAGCACCTACTTTATGAGTAGTTCAATGGATGTCAGCCAGGCCACTTGAGAAGTGAGATACCGGTCTATTCTGATCTCTTCACAGTTTAGTGGTATTTTCCTCTCTATTGGGCAATTAAGAACCTTTCAATTTTGCACATGGGGATGAAGGTGTTACTAGACTGATGCCAGTTCTCTCTCTACCCCAAGAGCCTACATGTCATGGGCAACCAATGCAAAATTCCCCATGCCTAGCTCAGCAACAGGTTTCTCCTGTGAGTCAGGGCACTCTCCAGTACATTTCTCAGGAGGTCTTCACTCATCATTGGGGATGTGCCCAGTTCAAAGACATAACTTTCCATCTGATGTTTTACAATAGGAAGAGCCATCAAGATGCAATCAGTGCAGCAAATCAAGCAATCTCTGTGTAAAGGAAGTACAACCTAAATGAGTTGTGACACCACAATGTAGAGGCAACAAGGTAATAAATAGTAGCAAGATACAAGATGGTTGAATTTTATTGGCTTAAAGGGACATGGTAGAATTCAGGCCAAAATGGAAACATTGGCTCCATTTTCTTCACCAGGGAGTGAACATTGTGAGCAATGGGATTGTGCAGATTTGTGGTCCT
>VZTM01035771.1:895-57336 GCA_013400555.1 Jacana jacana
GTTTATGGCCATGGAAGAAAAATACCAGCCCCCACCCAAAATGCACCGCAGCCCGGGCGGAGTGCGGGAGGGAGGCGGCAGGGGGCGCCCTTCCCTCGCCGGGCAGGGCTGCGGGGGGTGGGGTGGGAGGGAGGAAGGGAGGGAGGTGGGACGGGGGGGCCCCGCCAGCGGCCCCCTCCGCCCCGCACGGGCCTTGGCCTGCCCTTGGCATCCATCCTACCTGCCCAGCTCGCCCGCCTTGTAGCGGTGGGAGGGCAGCGCCGGGGCTGTCGAGGAAGCGGCGGGTGCCCTGGGTCAGCAGGTTTGGGGCGGTTTTGTGAGGCCCTGTGGAGGGTGTCTGCAATGGTATCAAAACTTGGTTGTGGCTTGCGGTGCCATTTGCGTTATGAACTTGTCTGGCTTTTTTCACATGTTCTGTGCGCATGGCTGCGGCGGTGGAAACTTGCGGTGTGAGGCATGGAGTGCTTTGTCTGGGGCCATGGCCAGAGTCTGGGCAACCAGGCACTTGACGTTTCCATATTCTTTGATAATTGGATGTATTTAAGCCATTTGGTACGGGTGAAATAGGTTTTCTTTCCTTTTAGAGAAATTACCCCCTTTTTTAAGGGTTTGGGGGTATTATGCTAGCTGTGTTTCTGTTTATTTTTACTAATGTTTTCTGTTTCCGTTAAGAGGTACAAAATATAGCTGTGATAATAGAGTCCTACCTGTCAGGGTAGCACTGACCAGCCCTGGCTGGCTGCTGTGTAGCACAGCATGTGCGCTGCAGGACACCAGCCTTGTCTCTCCTTGCTCCTTGGAAAAACTCCCACCTGGTGACTCTGGTAACTGTAGTAATTACAAGTTGCCGTCCTTCTAGGTGACAAAGATAGGCTGTCCTGTTTAAAAAAACAGAAATGCTTTTTGTTTGTTTTTAATGACAAAGCAAACCAAAGCTTGGTTCCTTTATAGATATACACTTACAGATGTTGGGCAGTAACTTGATATCAGCAGATCAACATCAGGATATGTGATGAAATCTTAAAACATTAAAAGAGACAACAAAAGAGAAACATACTATTGTTAACAAAATTGCACTTGAGGCTGTTGGGTTGTAACATGATTGTTGCCTTTCCTGAAAATTCTTAACAGTAAGTACTTAAGTAAACTTCAGTTAAAATAGTAGTGTCCCTTTTGACACACTATGAATAACTTGTTCTCCAAAAGGCACATTAAGCTAAGTGGTCCTTTGCTAAAATTTATATTATATCTTAATTAACAAGACTTATTGATAACTAATAGAAATGAGATGCTTTCAGTGTTTGAGGACAGCTCTCAGAGATCATTGCAGACTCATATATTTTTAGTGCCCCATTATAAAAAAGTATTTTTTATTTTTTAACACAAAGTGATAGTCCATCAGACAGGTTTATAGAAATCTTCTCTTTAGGTTACTAACATTTATGCTTGGAAGTATATTGGTTGGAGCTGCTAGAGTTTAAGAGTCATTAGGACTTTTAAGATCACTTAGGTTGAGTGTTAGGAAAGAGATGTTGTTTGGATATGCAAAGGTTGAGGAAGGTGAAAGTTGCTGCCTGCGGTGAGCCTGTAGGTAAGACAAGTGGTGAGCAGTGTCTGCTGCTCAGAGTGCTTAGGAGTCAAAAACTTTCACAGGAGAGGAACTTCTTAACTGTTTTGGAAAGTTTGTGTTCTACAGTGGTAGGCATCAGCTGCACAAACAAAACATCTAGGAAGACTGGATGTGCTCTTCAGGATGAGATGAATAACTTAACTTTTTCTCTGTATATGTAGGATAGAAGTTCCCAGTTGTCAGAAGATGCCCATTAGCATTTTCAGAATCGGTATGTGTTACAGTGGTATATTACTGCGGCATTTTAATTAAGGCTCTAATAGTATAAAGTATCATTTGTTAGGTACTCACCAAACTGAGCTCCGCAGTTACTGAATTTGCTGTTAAATTCTAAATGAATACATGTAATGAATACAATTTTTCTGTGGAAGGTAAGTTGCGATTTGGACACACCAGAGTGAATAATAGGTGATTATTCTCAACCCAGCTTTACCATTCCATAATAATAGCAAATATTGAAAGTAAATATAAGAATTCAAGGTAGCATTCCTGAAGTACAAAACCATATCAGTGTCTTATCAGTACTCAAAAGTCATGTAGTCCAACTGTGTATTTTATAAGTTCTCATTAAGATGGCAGCTGATTTGGTTGATTAAAGAAAGACATTGGAACAAGTGATTTTGTGGGAGCAAAGATATGCGTTAATGTATTTGTTTTGAGGTGGCCACAATTAAGATACTGTGGCTTGATGGGCAATTTATTGGGTGGGGTTTGGGTTTTTGTTTGTTTGGGCTTTTTTTTTTTTTCAGTAGGGGGAAGTTATCTTTGCTCCACTACTTGAAGGTGGTTTAAGAGAAAGAAAATTTTATATGGCAGGGATGAACAAAAGAGGATGAGGTTCATAGTGTAAAGTCTGTAGGATGTGGGTGCCAGGAGGGAGGCAGCAGATGATTATAGGGCTGCGATTGATCAGCTGATCGGTGCTCCTGATCTGCTTCACCTGCATGGAAGAAGATGGGGTATTTTTAAAATTATTAGTTTGGCTGAGTTTGTGTATTTATAATGCTATGTTTGCTGGGATTGTTTTTTTAAGATGCGTGTAACATGCTGGTTTAAAAAATAGAGCAGCTGACGGTGTTGGCCTGCACCAGCACGAGTGTTACCCTCTTTTTTTGTTATGTTCAATTAAGACCTGCTCTAGCCTTACATTTTTTTATATATGTTGAGTATCCTTTTTATTAACATAATTGTAACAGTATAACTATAAATGTGCAGGTGCAAATAAATACATTGATACAAGTGTTGGTTTCCTAAGAATAGTATAAGCTATGGAGATCAGAATAAAAGATACTGGTCTACGGATAATGTAATGTAAATGTCTGTAGATGCATTGGAAGAAAAAGAACTCCTGATTATATCAATTTAGTTTTTTAAAAATCCCCAAACACCTGCAATTCTGTGCCTTCTGTACATGTAGAAAGTGTGTTCTGACTTACCTGGCACATTTTGGGAAGACTCAGAGTCAGGATGGCCAAATTGACTTGTTCATTTTGAGCCTTCAGGAAGTACTTAAAAAACAAAAAACAAATACATGTTCTAGATTCAAATAAAGACATTTTTAGAGAGGGTGTAACTCTTATTTATCTACCTGAAGGCCATATGCCTCAAGGAAAAATCTGCATTGTTCAGAGCTTTGCTGTAACTAGCTGATGGTGAAAGGCAAACATGAGGCTTGAATTTAGTGTCTCCCTTATTTCACATTGGTGCTTTTGAATGTGTTTGATGGTTTTGGATAAGAGAAGAATAAATATCATTTTTTCTGCAGTGAGTCACTTTCAGTTACCACCGGTTATATCCTTTTTTTTTTTTTTTTTTAAGGTGGCATTAAAGATTGTTTGGATGAAAACTGATACGGGCTGTTGGGTCCTAAACCTGTGTGCTTGACTCTGTGAACACTTCACACCTGCAGGTTCTTTACTATCCAGATCATGTGGCAAAACATTTCATTTAAAATCTGTTTCGAAGGCAGTACCTAAAACAATCAACAAGACATAGAAATGAAGTAACTGTGTGACAGCCTGTCCACTGAAGTAACACTCTCCAGCTAATCCAGTCATTGAAGTGTAGGAGAAGGGCATGCTTTCAAGCCTGGATTCGCTGTTTGGTGTTTCTTCCCTACCCCCAGCTTCTCTTCTCTCTTTCAGGCTTCAGGCATTCTTTCTTTCACACCTTCTTACCTCTTCTGTGTATTGATTTCTGATGTGACTCTGCATCTGATAGTTCTTTGCTTATGCTGCAGCTCAGCCAAAGGAAGTTTTTAGTGATGCAGATTCATAGCAGCAACAGTCAGGGGGCAAAATATGTCTTGAAATCTAAGTGGGCAAACTAATTGTCTTAATGCTTTTTGGTTTGTTTTTTTTGTTGGTTCTTTTTTTTTCTCTGTTTTGTTTTTGTTTGTTTGTTTGTGGTTTTTTGTTGGTTTGTTGTTTTTTTTTTCCTGAATAGTCAAACTTACTTTTGTGATCTTGTTTTGTTTTGTTTCCCCAATCCTGCTGCTGCTATGAAGCCTTCTGAATATCGAAGGTTCCCGAGTCAGATGGAAGACAGCGGTAGCTGAGGTGGATTAACGCTGGAATGTAGTCAGGGATTGGAACACTTGGGAGCTATGCTTAGACAGAAAGGGAAAGAGGTAAGAAATGTGAAGTGGTAAGACTGATTTTAAGCTCTTGTTTATGGATTTTACCCAATTGTGTAATGCCAGCATTTGTGCATAGCATGTGTGAAGTGGTGGTAAGGCAAAGGAAAAACAGTTAGTGTCAATCTACTTCACTGACTATTTTTACACTTTAAATACTCAGATGCTAGCCAGTTGGCGAGATCCCTTCAATATCTAATCTATCTACTATCTGGAAAAGCATGTATTGGCAGGGTTTTGGATGAGCTTGTATAAAAGTATTTGTATGCTCTCTTTTGTTTTGTTGATCTGGTCTGCCACTTAGACCAGTGTGCAAGCAGTGCATTTTACTAGATGGGACACACTGAGGGGTGCACTGTTGCTATCGGGTTAAATATATCTGTGTCTGTGCTGCCACTGGAAGGGGTGGTAGGATGAGCCATGCTTCCTGCCACCTTCCTTGTGCCAGCCCTAGCATTTCTGTTTGGGTGAGGGAGGGAACTGCTCTGCCTGAAAAACACTTGTTTTCAGTTGGATCAGGTCTCTGCTCTGGCTGGTGACACAGTGATGATATGAGGACAACATGGCACAGAGAAGACAGGGCTACCCTTTTCACTTGCAGTCCAGTTTGGTGTTTCACAATCAGTGTAATCCAGTCATCAGTTATGTGTATATTGATTACATGCTTCATTCATGCACGTTTTACAGAGACTTCTGTGCCTCCTTTTTTTAAATTATCCAAATGTTTTTGTGAGCTTTTGGATTGAAAATGTTAAGATTATTCTTGATTTAATTTAAATGGTAGCTGCTAATTTGTGAAACATGCCTGTATTTCCAAAATAACTTTTATTCTGGGATTGCTCATGTTTAGGAACAATCTAGATGAGGATTATTTCAGAATTGTAGACCATATTCATGTAGCCTTTTTTCCTGATCACTGAAGTGTGGATATCATGGTGTAAGCAAATAATATCCTTTGTGGTTCAGTGATCACCACTCTCGATTTCAAATTTCAGCAAGAAGTGCAGGCTTTATTACATTTTAAACTGAAATTTTTAAGAAATAGCTCTAAACAAGGGAGGCTCTCATATTGAGTTTGTATATTAGGTATTGATTTCAGCACACATATGTGGGTGCATATAAACATTTATCTTTTGAGATCTTGAATAGTCACAAATGAAATTATTCAAGATGGCAGTAGGTGCGTAAGCCTACTTACTTCTTGAGCTGCTAGTGCCTCTAATTTAAAATTTCCTATACCTGAAGTACAGCATACCCTGGAGAATGGAGGCAATTTAAAACTGCTTTTAAGAATGCTGCAGAGATTGCCAGAATTGACATGGTTTTTATCACTTGTTCAAAAGATCCTTCTTTAGAAAACATTCAAATTTAGCTAACGGCATTCTTGAACACACTTCAGCCTGTGTCATCAAAATATGAAAACCCAGCAGAAATTCCCAGCAGAGTGTAAAATAGCAGATTATTCATCAAGAATAAAAATAAGGAGTTGTGGTTCCCAGAGCAATCGGAATTGGGCCATTTTGTATTATATTGGGGCACAGAAATTCCACAGTGTACAGAACTTTTACTACTAAACAAAAGTTGATAAGGAAATAGTTAATTCCCTTTCAGTTTTGCAGTTAGTGTACACACCCACCAGATGGAGCTTCTGGCACCAGTGGAAAATTCCAGAAATCGAGCAAGAATGAGAAGTGTGGGAATGACTTAAAAGATCCCTGTCTGCTGGACTGCAGAAGATTATTTTATTTTTTTTAATCTTTAAATAAAAAAATGAATGGAGAGTAAGACATACTAGCCTTATGGATTCCTTACACTAGAACCGTCTTCCATAGAAGTTTTTCATCTGATGGGAAGTTAGAGCTCTTAGTACAAGAGTCACCAATCTGAAACTAGACAGTGAGCTCAAAAATAAAGAGATAAAACAGTTTCTTAAGCCCTAGCTGGAAATTGCATGTAATCACTGAAACAGCATGTTAAGGTTTTTAGCCTAAGACTTTCCTCTGAAGGATTTTAAGTGGGTTTGTTCTTTTCCAGTCCTACATTTTAGATGGACTTCTCCCCTGAAGCAATATTTGCACAGGATGTCCAGAGAGGGGGTGTTAAAGAGTCCTTTTTGTTTGACACTCAACTTGAAATTTTTTGGAGATAGCTGATTTACTCTCTGAAGTGATTTTTAAATATTTCTGGAATTTTTTGTGTCAAAGAGACTTGGTGAGGGGGAGTTGAGGTGGTTTCATGTGCACAATGCTGCAGAAGTTTTACAGTGCTTTGACTGAATAGCAAAATACATTTGTTGATTTCCTTCAGTTCCAGTAATCTTAGTTTTAAAACAACATGTCAGGTTTTCCCAGAGGATTTTATTTGGGTTTTCTTTTTACTTTTTATCTTTTAAATGTGCTCAATCCTGTTTTGGATATAGACCCAAGTTAAAGGGCCTGGGGGCTCGTGCTCTCTTATGTGCCAGCCTAAGGCTGAATCTAAGTGCTGGGTCTGACCTTGGCGGCAGCACACACGGAACGATGTGGTTGGTGTTGAGGGGTGTTTAGGCAGAGGTTAGCTGAAGACCAGGGTGTTTCAGGGGCAGAAGGTTGGTGTTGCAGATGGCTGAGCTGATAGGGCTGAGGAGGTGCTCTGGGTTTAAAATGTTGCCCTGAGAATGGAGCGCTCGCTGTTACAAAACAGCCCGCATCCTCGGATTATAGCCGACTTGAAAAATGAGCCTGTAGTTGTCTGGCATTTCAGATGTGCGTTAAACTGCAAATCTCATTACCTTCACAGGAGTTGTGGGTGCACAGCCCTCTGAAAACTAGGCCAACAATGCTTAAATAAGGAGGAAAGAGAAGAGTCCAGCAGAAGAAAGTGAAAATGCTTAATGTAAGCCAGCGACAGACGTGTTGGGAGTAGACTATTCACTCAGTGCAGGGAGGGAAGGTATTTAATTACGATGCTTACCTTTTCGAGGAAGCTTTCATTAATTTTCAGTGCTTCCAACTTCTCTCTTCTCCCTGATGGTTCTGCTCCTAGTCTGTTTGATTTGCTCTGTCTTCTCTGAGAGGCCTTTCTGCTTCCTGACTGTCGCTCTTCCTTGCTCAGCTGTCCTGGAGTTGTCAGGTCCCAGAGTCCCAGCCTTTACCTTGTTGTCCTCATATGAATGTAGGATGTTATGGGCCATCATTCAATACAGCAGCATTAACCTGCATATCTGAGGAGGCTGCTTTTCTATTGCTGTGGGAACCATGGGATCATTTTCTTGCATATTTTTCTTGAATGTTGAGATATTTCACTCAATGTTGTGCTAATTGCATATCTGGCTCATGGCTAGCTTTTTAGAGCCATCCTTAAAAGTAAAGTGACTTTGATAGTTACTTTCAAGTAGTAAAAGACCTATTTTAAATGCAGTTGGGCTACAGAGGTAAAAAAACCACAGTAGCAAGAATCTAAGAGTGTTGTTTGTTTCATCCAGGAACATAGAGCTGCTGTCAGCCCTGATAAGTGGTACCATGTTGCACTGTTACATGTAAACCAAGAACCTCTCCAGCTTAAAATACTAGCAAAATAAGGGCTAAAATAAAAGAATTTTGGATGATATAAAGTCAGAAAAATGCCAGATACTTGGTGATTTTTGTCAGCAGCACACTGCAGGGAAATGATACTGTGTCTGTGGGAGGCCCAGTATGGGATGAAGTTCTTCCCCGCGCTCAGTATTGGCATCCTCAGCCCGATGCACTAATTGTCACTGATCTGCTCTCCAGGCTGATGGGTCCTCATCCAGAAGGTGCTTTCTGCAATGAGGATTCAGTGGGAGAGGGGGAAATTGGGAATTTAAGGAGACACGGGGGCACAAATTCTGCTTTCTAGTTAGAATATAATCCAGTATGAAACAAAATAGCCCATCATTGTTACCCATCTGAAGATATGGCTAGTGGTCTTGTTCAAGCCTGTGCAGTATTCTGGCTTGCCTCACTGTGAAGTATTTTAAGAATTTTGTTTTTTTAACTCTCTTACAGCATTTTAGGATCTTCTGTTGAAACCATACTTGCTGAAGAAAAACAATCTGTACTTTAAGCTGTAGATGTTCTGTCTGAATAATCAACAGAGATTAAAATCTTAACAATTTTAAGCAGTAAAAATCCTTATTGCTTGGAAAAGTAATTATAAATGACTCAACAAATTCTGCTTTTATAAACTTTAGATTTGGTTGTTCCAGACTTTCATGATACTAATGTTATGTCTTGTGTTTCCAGTCTGTTCAAGACTGAGTTTCTGTCCATGGGTGATGTGAGTTGGAGAGGTATCAGCCTTCCTACAGAAGCATAATCATTTCCATGCCATTACCCCAGACGGTTTATTTCACATCCTCCTACCAGCAGCTCTGTAGCTGAAAATCTAAATCTGAATGCTTCCCAAATGAATGTATGTCCCTAGGGTTGTGGCCGACAGTCATGTCACCTGTTTGATCTCCTATAATCTTGTCATTTCAAGTGGGACTGGGTTTGTATGGGAACCTTCTAGGAAAAGTTACTTGTGCAAGGAAGCGCTGTTAGTGTTTTCCTGAGCGTACCTCATCTCTGCAGGGTGCAGCTCTGCTGCAGTGCCCATAGCTCAGATGAGGTGTAAACCGAGGTTCTCTCCACTGGGGTTGAAAGGTTATATGAAGTGTGAAGCATTCATCTCTGCATCCTGCATTTCTGAATTGGGTAACTTAATTGAAATCTGAGCACTAAAATATTCCTCAGGTTAGCAGCACCCAGTGGAATCTGTTGTTTTAAGCCACAAATCTGCTAAGGCTTCCTGGAGCACTGTTAACTCGCTGGAGCACACTCTACAGTAGCTCTGTATCAGTAAAGGTACTGTAAGTGTGGTTTATAATTAGCTTTGAAGTCCTTTGTAATGAACCGTACGTTATAAATGTGAGATTGCCCTTATTACGTTTCTTATCTCTTGTCTTTAACCCTTTGTTTTGTACAGCAGGATATGATCCTTCTCCTGTGTCCGGGCTTTGGCCTCACACAGTAGGTGTAATATAATCGCTGAGGTGGGCGTTCTGCAAGGAGAATTATTTTTGGAGGCTTTTGCATGAAACTTGTCCAATGAGTCTGAGACGCCCAAGCACCATTAATTTTGGAGGTAAATGCCTCATAATATATACTGAATAGATTGGGAAGAGTTAAGATTTTCATTTAACAAAGTAGGGGCAAAAAATAGTTGAAGGGATGGTTTTGACTGTTTGCTGCTCGTGTTTGGATGTTTTGAACTTAAAGGAACACCAGCTTGTACACTAGAAAAACTGGGGAGGAGGAGAGACATTGAGCTCAATCAGACTGGCAGCTTTGCTGCATGTTAATTAGTTTCCAGGTTTAGATCTTTTCCCCCCTCTTTTGGTTTATTAAAACCAAGAGGGGCAGAAGTGCAGGACAATTTTGAGTACAAGAGAGATGGCCAGACTGCCTGAAGTAGTCCCTCGTGCTGAAACAAAACAGGGAAAAAGCTGGGGTTTGTGATGTGGAAGGTCAAAGATACATAGTTCAAGTTGGATGTTCCTTTAAGTTATTCCATGGAATCTGACATTTTTTATTTGTATCTCAATTGAAATGTTTAATTTTTGAAATTGAGCTGAAGTGTTTTTTATTAAGATATTTTCTCTCATTTGTCTATAAATTGGTCTGTCAAAGCGGGCTGGGATGTGTATAAAGGGAGGGGAGGGAACTGCAGTTAACAATGAAGAGATAAAGCCAAAGGGAAGAAACCAAACCCCAACAGCAAAACAAAAAAAAACAAACTAAAAGACCAACAAAAAAAACCCAAACCAAACCCCAAACAACTGAAAGAAAATATAACAATTAGTCCCAAAAGAGTTTTTTAAAAATAACAAGATTTTAAATGTCAGTACTTGCCTGGGGAAGAAGGGGAGAATCATTTGCATGAAATATGATTTTATTTGCATTTTTATTCATGCAATTGTTACTGGGATAAAATCAGGTTACTGATAACATTATAAAGATAATGTAAGCTTTAAAACTTCACTAAGTTTGCTCTGGTAAACAACAGTAATGTAGTACTGGCACACAGCCAATATAGATAACTATTTTAAAGATTTACAGTGCCTGGGTTCCACTGATGATGTTCCTGGATTCACACTGCTTTCTGCTTTTATTGATAACTGTTACTGAGAAATATTTCATGCTTAAAACCAGGCTGTTCAGTAGAGAGCTATCCTACATCTTTTAATGCAGTAATTTTTAACATAATTTGAATTTTATGCACTAACTTGTTACCAACCTGCATGTGTTTTTTTGATTATGCTGTTTCATTCTGCTACAGCCCTTCCCTTTTAGTATTATTATGGGCATTAAGAATTTTGGGGTTGAATTATTGGAATGAAAACCATGGGGTCATGCTATGTACCTAACAAAGGCAATGGACTAGGGTAGTGGGCTTGAGTGTGCGGGGGGATATATTGCATAGGGAAAAGGAACAGTTTTTAGAATAAGGGTTTGAAACATTGCTTTTTCTGTAGGAAAAAGATGGAGTATTGCATGCTGGGAACAAGTGCTTTCCATAAGGTAGCTAAATTTTAAAAGTACATTTGTTTCATTTTGTTTTAGGCTTTGCTTAAGTGTTCTAATCTAGTAATTTTGTCCTTTCTGCAGTTTTCATTTTGATTAGACCTCTGCAAAACTCTTCTAAACAAAAATTAGAAAACCAAACAACACCCCCCCCCCCCCCAGTCTGGGCCACAACTGCAGTTTGACACTTCTGAAACATTACTCAATGTGTACAGACCAGTATTTAAAGGATATGAGTTATAGTATAAATTCTTCCTGTGGTCTGTTTTCTCTTCCATGATTTAAAAATTGCAGGTATTAACACCAGTAAATTTAGAGATGTGAATGTTTTGGATGACTACAGAGGAATGATCAAAAGCAATCTAGTTTGTTAAAAGGTGGTCTTCATCGACACCTCTTTAAAAACAAACCCAAAAAGCCCCATCCATCAGGAGTGCTGTCAGCAGAAGCTCTAAGTAAATAGTCACATTCTTTTTTTCCTTTGTTCTTGTGAAGAGCAAGGCAAAACACACTTAGAGGAAGTTTGAGTAGACGATTCAGGACTTCTTTCATTAACTGCAGTTAAATGTTTTGGCCAGGCTTCCCCAAGGAAACAAAGCTCATACAATTTTTCAGATTGTGGCTTGTCTCCTAATCCCCCCTCCCTCCTTCCAGCCAAGAAAAAAGTTGGCCATTTTCAACCAAATTTGGTAGAGATGGAGGTCTGAGAAGACAAGTAAGCACCTTGAGTTTCATTCAATGTAGATCTCCAGTAAGAGAAGAAACTAAGGTTTCCTTCTCAACTCTCCTACCAGCCTGTTCCTTCAATTGGGTGCAGCAATGCCATGGGGCTGCTAAAAACTGTGGGAAGGGTTGTAAGAAATCCTGCTGCTCAGCCCCGGGGTGACTTCTCCATCTTGGATGTACATCAGCTGCAGAGGTGCAGGTTAGGTGATGTATCTGCAGCTGAGCGTCAGCAGCTCAGCTGTCATTGTCAGATGCAGAGCTAGCAGAGGGTTACGAGGGGAAGAGAAGCAGCAGTAAATTATCTTGGCTTAGTATGTGAAGTATTCTGCTCCAAATGGGTTGTTGGTGCCTGACTGAGTGCATGTGTAGTATATTATTCCATGGATACGATATTATTACAGGTACAGCAGCAGCTCATGATGCCCCGTAAAGCTTTTCTTTCCCAGAAAGAAAAGCAGGCTCGTGCCAGGGAAAGGGATATGTTAAAAAAGAGGAGGAGGCGACAAGACTATCTGAAAAGAAGCGTGGAGCCGCAGAAAAATGCAGAAACAATAAAATGGCACAGGGATGATGAGAAGAAGAGAGAAAATGAGCAAGTTAAGGACAAAGATATCAAGAAGCGGTGGAGACAGGATGAGAGAGAACGACGAAAGAATGTGGACGCTATGAATTGGCGCAGGGAAGATGAGAAGAGGGAAAATGAGCGAGGTAAGGACCATGAAGGCCAAGAACCAGCAAAGAAAGGATGAGGAGGAGAGGGGGAAGGAGCGACAAAAGGATGGACCTTTTGAAACAACCGGGGGATAATGAGGGGGGAGAAGGGAAAAGAGAGTAAGAACAATTCCATTTTATAAGTATGTGTGGAAATAACCGAAAATATTAGTATCTTCTAGTTTCAAATTTACTCTTACAGAGCTAAATATTCTAATAAGGCAAGATTGACCGGAGTATGGATGTATACAAACTCAGAGTCACAATGTTCTAGAAGAGGCTGAATATGCACATTGCATATGAAACTGTCTGGTTTGCACACACACTCACACCTAGTGCTTTCCTCAGCAGTACAGTTGGTAAGACTGTCTCAGACCACCAAAATCGTCAGGTTTCCTTAGTCTTCAGTACAGAGTACATGAGAGCATTAGGAAAGGAAGGGTCAACCAAAGGTGGTCATTGATGTTTTTGTTTATTCTATTTAATAATGTGCCCAAGAGAGAGTTGTAATTGCATCCTAAGTTTTATTCCAAGATATATTTTCATACAACTTTTGTTAGATAATTTAAATTTCACAGACAGCTTTTAGGAAGCAGTCAGTTCAAGAGATGCATGTTTCTGTGTCATTAGATCTAAGGTGTTGGCATCATATTTGATTTGATAAATTAAGCCAACACCTTGGCATCAACTCTGAAAAGCTGACGAACAGTAGATATTTATGTCACAGCAGGATGACCCCTGCTACAGTTGCAGTTTTATTACATTTTATATAGCATTTTTATATCTGGACTTATAAAATGTTTGTTGAGGTTTGGGGTGGTTTTTTTGCAGTAACTCTAAAACATGAGTCGTGGGAGTGGATTTATATTGGATGAGACTCTCGTCCTTTGGAAACCCTAGTCCAGTTGGGAAATCTGAGCCCCTAGAGTCAAAAGGAGGTGCCACTGCCCACATGAGGGTAGTTTGCTCCCACCTTTACAAGTGGGGATGTTGCAGCCCTTCTTGGGAAACTGGGCTTCTTTGCCTGTTCACAGCAAACACAGGGGTAAGGGGCTGTCGCACTCAGTTTGTGGTGACACGGTGCCTCTGCTAAACAGCAGTAGAGAAGTAGTGATCTGGAAAAGTGGACTGATTCAGTTGTCTGCACCTTTTCGATTTTCTATATTTAACACATGCTTGGTTTAGGATTAAAGATCTATGCTTTTTGTTTTACTCCACAAAAGAGTTCTGGCACCTCTGCTTTGAGTGCTCAGTTCCGCTGAGGCAGCCTGGAAAGACATAGCCACGATACCAGAACTGTGTCATTAATAAATCTACTAACTGCTGGGTGGCTGTGAACTCAGTGTGGCTGAACAATGTCAGTACTCATCAAAACCAGAATGGTCAACGTACTGAATATGCCTAAAGCTTTTCTCCTTAGTGCTGAGCCTTTCAGCTGAGCCAGTGTTTAAGGTGAGGGGTAAGTGTTGCTTATCATGAGTAACTTTATAGATTTGATTGTGAGGGGAAAATGCTTTCAAAATGAGTTACCAGCTCTCTGCCTCTGTTCCTGTGAGGCTTTCACCGTAGGGCTGGGAATCAGCAGCTGGTGAAATAAACCCTATGTCAGGAAACTTGATAAATGCGTGTAAAAAAAAAAAAGAATTGCTTCCAGGAGCCTCATTTTTATTTCTGTAAGGTTGGTTTTGTTTGTTTGTTTTTTTTTTCTCTTTTTCATCGTAAATTTTCACTCAATACTTGCCAGGAAAGGTTAATTTTGTACTTTTCCTTTCCTTGATCAACAGCTGCTTCTAACTGTTCTCAGCTCTGTGAACTTAGAACCACATTCATTAAATTGCCAAAGAAATAAATGGGATGGCCAGAGAGTAACGTCCCCGTTGTTCCTCTAGTATTATTTACCATGTTGACATCATACTTTTCTTGTATGTTAAAAAAGTAAAATTTTAAAAGTTCTGTATTCCTCTGCCTTTGTTCTGCCCATGGAGAGGGACTGCAGAGGAAGCAGTGCCTGTTGCAAAGAGCATTGGGCTCCCTGGCCGACTCGTACAGCTTTGGGCTGCCTGAATAAGCGTAAAATGCACGAGGGACTCAGGCTTTTTTCAGTTTATGACTTTTGGGGGCTCCATAATAGTTTTTTACTTGCCACTTCACAAGATGCTCTTTACAAACCTTGTTGAGTGAAGACATCTTCCCTAATGAACCATTCAGTGTCACCTGCCGTTCTGTGCTCCCTGGTCATGGAAGGCTTTCCTAAACTGACAGTCTTGTGTAATTTTGAGTTAAGCATAAGGAGATGAGTAGGTTCTGCTGGAAACCTAGACCTGTGTTGGTTTCTGTACACAGTAAGAATTTCCTCCAGATTATTTCTTTGGGTCTTTAAACTATTTTTGGCTGAAACCCACCACAAGACTGTGACATTAGAAATATATTATACCTGTTCTTTGTTAGAATTGCAACAAAGCTGAAGCATAAAGCAGGCACAGTAAGCACTGTGAATAATGTTGTCCAAAAATGAAGATTACGTGATGAGGCAGATTTGGAATAGGTGTTGGAAGATTTTAGTTGAGAGAAAAGGGCTGTCTTGATCTGAAACTGATGCATCTTTCCGAGAATCCAAGCAGCACTGTTACCCTGTGGGTCCTTTGAAGCTGTATGCTTGAAGATCCTCTCCTTCCTGGCTGTGGATAAAGTTGGCAAAGATGAGGCAGCCTCACAGCTGCTGTTACCCGAAGGCATCAAAGGGAGCAGGGCTGCAAGGCAGTGCCTCCGGTGAGGTCCAAAATACAAAAGACCCACTGGAGAATTAAGATTTTAGTTACACTAAAATAGAAACAGCTTTTTAGGGTCTAAAAGCAGCTGGAAGCTCTTTTTCATCACCTCTGATAATTTGACTGATATGGTAGGGGTTTTTGCTGTTTTTCCCTCTTGTGTTCCTTGTCCTCACTCTCCTGGGTGCACACCTTCTGTAAAGTCATGGTTCTCCAGTTGTGAGTACAGTGTATTGTGTGTTAGATCAGTACTCTCCTCAGAAGGGATTACTGTTTGCATTGAGGAGAATGTGCAGCATAAGAAAATGTTAACTTTTGCAATACAGAGCTCTAAACCAGGCATGCAATATTGTGTTTTACATTAAATAATTTTCCAAATAATTGCACAGTAATCCTTGGGGTTCTTTTAACTCCTTTGAGGTGGTTCCAGTCCCTCAGTAATCCATGTGTTAAAGGGCTGAACTGCGTGGCCGTGTTAACTTGAAGTGCTTGAAGCTGGAACAGTGAGGATAGTTTACTTTTTGTTAAATGCTAAACATGGTTTTAAAATCACTTAGAGTAACATAACAGGAGGATGTGTCAGACTTCACATTCTGGATGTTTTTAGAATAGTGACTGCAACTCTTTCCATCTGGAATTTGAAATGCTCCTAAGAGTTGCGAGTTGGTAAAGAGGCATTTTGGAGTTGAAAGACACCGCAAGTCTAAATGCTAAAATCTGCTTTAACGGAGGGGAAAAAAAAAAGGTGATGAAGAATTTGGGGTTTGCTGAAAGTTCTCTGTGACTATGCAGTAGGTATTTTTTGGGCTAGGCCTTGTTTCCTTTCTGCTTTTTTTGTCCTGCCATAAAAATTGGAACTCTTGATTTCCTGTGTCTTAGGGTATTTGCACTGTTAAATTCCTAAAGCGAAGCAGAAATTTTCTCTAGTAATGAGTTTGTCCCTTCTGTTCACTTGAATTGGTTTTCCCTGAATATTGTTGACAGTTGTGTTCCTGAGAGCATTTCAAGGTGTGACACGGTTTTCTCCCTGCTCTGGCTTAGCAGGGGTAGAGAACTGAGTAGCAACAAAGCCCTATGTGGTGAAGCCATATTAACCTTGAAGTGAGGTCCCTTCTTTATTACAGCACTGAACCCGAGTTCTTTGTTGAAAATTCAAGGTTTCTGCAGTGTGTGCAAATGAGGCACAATGGTGTTGCCTCTTTCAGCTTGCATTTTTAGTTACTTCCTAAAACTTGGGACATAATTATAAAATTAAATCCACCAGCCTATGTTTTGTCCTGGCCTGTTCTCATTTCGGGATGTGAGGGTTCCTGTAGACTTCTCAAACTTCAGAAGTCTCAGTAGTCATTGTATCTTCTCATTTAGAGGTTATAAGGTGTAAATATCAGAATTGCACTTAAAATTAAATTCTGCCTCCCTGGGACTCTCATAGCCTGTTAAAACCCAAGGCAGTGCTTCAGTTCTCCAAGCACAATACCATGTACACACTGAGTTCTGTGAAGTCTCTTAACTGTTGTCCCTGTGCTTACCTTCCAAATACTCCTTGTTTTACTCCACAAACCCTTCCCTCCTGCTCCTCCTTCGCAATTTTGGATGAAGATGTGAGAGAACTTCATTCAGGCCTTTCTGGTAACGCCCCTGCACTCCCTGGGAGACTTGTCTTAGATTTTGTTCGTGCTTTGCATGGTTGGCTGTTACCTGTAGCATGAAGTTTGTCAAAAATAAGTCTTTGCATCTCCAAAATGTGACTGAAATGAAAACCGAAGCACAGTGTTTCTAGTGTAGTAATGATGTTTTGCCTCTTTTTAGACCTTGTTTTTCCTGCTTCCATTTGGCTACTTTCTGTAGTCACAAACCACAGCATCAGCCTGTGCCTGGCTCTCAATCAATTATGATTAAATAGTGAAGAAAATTCATAAAAGAAATGAGCTGTATTTGCTTAAGGATGAGGGGGTTTGCCAATATTAGGTGAGCTGGATCCAGCTATTAAGCAACGTTTGCAAATCAAGGTTGATCTTCAGTTTTCAGGTGTGAAGATCTAATTATATCCTCTATTATGAAGAGTTGTGATAGGAAGATCTGGCTGATTTCTTGTGTCTGAGACTGGGCTGAGACAGGCAGGAGAGGAGAGGCAAGAAGGCGCTGCAGATGGAATAGAGACCTTTTCAGGCAGTCCTAGACTATTTGCTTTCTTTATCACTTGTGTTTCTATATATCGTAGTCTATTTGGCATGTCTAGGTATATTAGACACAGTAATTAGGGGAAAGAATTTTATTCTTTCACTTGAAGAAACTGTTAGTGGTGTTTTGTTCTAAAATAAGGTATTTTACAATAAGCATTATTTTGAGACTTGTGCCTGACTTTCAAGTTCACAAGTAACTTGCCCAAAGACAAGCTGTGTGCTGGATATTGTGTACAATTGCAGCTGAAATACTCAATGATAAAAGAGTACCAATGAAAGTGGCTACTGCATTAAGAAAGAGCAGTTCATGATTCCCCACACAAAGTCCTTAGCAGCTTTAGAGGGAATAACTGGGAAGAGCAAGGAGTTTATTGCCACGGTCTGTTTGGCCCTTGCCTTCCCCGGGCTGGCAGAGAAAGGGGGTAGAAGTGTTCTTCATAGCAGGACTAGGGGTCATGTTAGGAGACTTGTAAGTGAATCTACCTATAAGGTATTTCACTACAGTTCTCATTCTTCATATTACTAAAGGGAGTTTGAGTTTCCCTGAGATGAAAGGTGCCAGGTAAGATACAGAACATAGCTATTTTTGATAGGATCCTTTCAGCGAGACTGGAGTTAGCCGAAACACCTCTGCAGTCGCCAAACTGAAAATACTTGCATTTGGAGTTCTGTGTGTGACGAAATCAGGATGGTTCTGAGAATACTGAAGTCTCTTAACAAGAGCTACTTGGAGGAAATTAATACAGAGCATCAAAAATACAAAACACTGAAATACTATTATTCTGGCCTCTGTTGTTTGAAAAGGACTCTTGTTGGGCACTTTGCATGTTGTGTCTGAGTGACTTCATTGCTGCAGATACTGTAACTGAGTAATCTGGAATCCCAAAGTTTTATAAATTAAGTCTAAATACTGTTTTTGCTTTGCTTTCCTAGTTTTCCTAGAGGGGTGTTAAAATGTTTCTGGTTGTCTGTGGCAGCGGCCAGCCCGATCCAAGTACCAAAATGCTTAATGATTAGAGCTGCTTTGGTACTTCTGGAAACTCCTGTAGATCCTTTATGTAGGCTGGTCTCCATTTAATTTCTAATTTATAGTTGTGTAACGAATTCTGAATGTCATGATAGCTTGATGCTCTTACTCAGAAGCCATTTCTGAATTCACTGAATGTGAGGAGACCAGAGCCCAGGTGAGGTGCCACCAGCACTCCTCCCAGAGTGTACACCCGTGCAGTGGCGTATGTTAGTGCTGTCGCCTGCAGAACTTTGCAGTTTCATTTCGGAAACGGAACGGCGGCGCTGGGGGAAATCAGCAACAGCAAGTTGTCAGTGACTGCCTTAAAGTATTATCTAGTACAAGGTGGTGGTAGGACTGTCACAATAAAAGGCCAGTGTGTAAACAGACAGGTCATACTTTAACAGTTGTGCACAGAAGGGTTGGGTTGGATTTTGAGAGTATTTCTTCATTAGCTCGTTGTAGCTTAGAAATTACCCTTGATCTCATGATAAAAAGGTAGATTTTTTTTTTTCTAACTCGGGCTTTTAACAGCTGCAAACTTCTGTGAACTCTGCATTCTAGGCTTCTGCTTCAAAGTGTTAAAAACACTTTCAAGCTTCTAACAAAGTCCATTTGTACTTGATATAGGTAGTCTTTGGCCTTAGAGTGGATTAATTTGTTGATAGGAACCAAACCTTGCATTGTTCAAACAAAGCAGCACTTCTGATTTGGCTCAGAGAAATACTAGTGATCAAAAATCTTCTGAGGTTTGATGATCCTCAGATTACCTCGAGGTGATGCTTTTAGCAACAGGCGTTGGACCATTAAAGCCTAGGGATAAGAGAGCTGACAACTCCTTCCTACATAAGAAGCTTCCTCCCCTGTCCTTTGAGAAAAGACTACCTTTTTATTGCTGCCTTCTCCCCCTCACGCTTCCAGAATGATTCTGTGTTGTCAGGGGTTTCCATCTTTCTGCCACTCTGCACCACCTTCGAGTGCAGGTGACCCAGTGGTGCTGGGTCTGGAGCTGAGCAACAGCAGCAGAGCAGCCACAGAGCTCCTCAGTCCACAAGCCAAGGCTAGTTATTGGTGTTGGGAAGAAATTCTAGTGGTAATGGCTGAGTCTGGGAATCCACATGTCTTTATTTTAGACTTTTCTTTTACTGGATAGCCCCAGACGCTAACAGTCAGTTTAATTGGATTAAGTAGGTATTGGTGTGGGGAGCTGAAAATAACCAGCTACACTTCCAGGTGTTAAGCCATCTCTTGCGCTTTTTCCAGTGGTTTCTATCTGAAGGGCTCTGAGCAAGCTTGCAGGTCCCATCTCAATAATGAGGGATGTCTGCTAAAGAGCTGTCAGCCAGTTCAGGCTACAGATACAGTAAACAGAGGAAATGGTATTAATTTCTTATCCTATCTACACTTGAATGCAAGAGGCATCTTTCTCACTGAAGAGATATTATTAAATCTGTTACAAGACCGACACAAACCCTGAAGTTCAGCTTACCAGTTTTCAAATCAGTTAGGATATGTATTAACAAAGGATAAATTGTACTTCAGCACAGGGGGTCAATTTCATGTAAATACACACTTGACAAAAAAAAGCCCAAGCTTATCTCCAGATGCAGCTGATTGCTCCTGCAATAGTTACCACATCAGTTTGTTGGGTTTTCAATTGCTCTCTTTAATTTGCCAATATCTAGTTTTATGGCCAGCCTCATTTAAGAACAAATCAGACAAAAAACTGCAGTAGATTCTTAGATCCTGGTCCAGCTCTGGTATGAGTCGTGTGGGTGAAAGGAGACAGACAATTACTGATGATTAGAAGTGCAACCTGCTGTCAGACTAAACACATTTGACTTAAACCTTTTCTCTTACTTTCTTTTTCAATAGAAACTATGTTCCAGCTTCCTGTCAACAACCTTGGCAGTTTAAGAAAGGCCCGGAAAACTGTGAAAAAAATACTTAGTGACATTGGTTTGGAATACTGTAAAGAACATATAGAAGTAAGTATGGTACCTCCCAAGTGTTGGAGTTAGAGCTGAAATGCTCCAAAGGCAGTGGGACTGTGAGGGCTTTGCTGTATGACATGGTGTTTTTTACATCTTTTTCCCAAAATGTTACATTTTGAAGGAATCTGCTGTATCTTGTTCCCACGTCATATTCCTCTGTTCTCATCAGCTTCTGGGAATGATTCTGAGATTCCGTTGGAGCCTTGTTGTTCAGGTGTTGCCACCCCTGAATTGCTTTTTAAGCCCTACACAAAGTAGGATAACTTGAATAACTTGAGCTAAAATGTGCCCAGAACCACTTTTTAGAAAGTTTAGTGGAAGGAAACAAGATACACTTCCTGCTTTTGTGACTGACTCGATACGCGTTGAAGGTAGGTTGTCTTTTGTGTATGTCAGATTCTTAAAACCAGCATTTTCTACCTGACCATTTAGGAATGCCACAAGAACTCGGTGGGCTGGAGGATGATCCTGGGGGAGAGAAGATGGTTCTGAGGTTTTCAAGAAGTCAGGCATTGGGTTAAAGACTTGCTCCTGCCCCTGTGTTAGCTGCCAGAAAGGAAGGGGGTTGTGCTACTAGAAAGAGCATTTAAGTGAGATGCATATGAGAAAGAAAGGCCAGTCCTTCATGTTTGGGAAATTTGAGGAGCAAGTACAGTTTTTAAGGGGAAACCTCTGACCTGGGACAAGTATTCATTTCTGTGGAAATCCTGAGTTTAAGTCTAAATGTGCTGCTGACTTATGTGCCAAAGGTGAAATGCCAAAGTGCTTAAGATTATTTTTTAATAGGAATGGGGCTTCGTGGACATCATTCATTAGTCAAACTTGTAAAAATTCTATCTGAATTCCTGTGTAAAATTAAAGTAATAACCCCAAAACCTGATCAAAAACCCCTACTCCCTCCAAAAGCCCCCAAACCAAACAAACATCAGGGTTATGGTAAAGTGTCTACATGTACTTAAATGTTTACAACTAGCCCTTGGATACTTTTGTCCGTGACTGCTTTTGAAAATGGGGCAGGTCTGTAATTACCGGCTTAATTAGGACGACGAGTACTGAAAATAGTTCTTTGGGTGTTTTATGATATTAAGAGTGCTCACAAGTTTACCTCTTAAGAGGTGCAGCTTAAATACCCATGTTTCTTGAATGAAAGTACCTGCTGTTTGCCAGCAGCACCTGAGGACTGGAGGGATGCTTACAGGAGTTGCCTAAGGCAGCAGTTGATCTTTGGGTTTGATTCTCTGTACTCTCTTCCCATCTTCTCCAGGATTTTAAGCAGTTTGAACCTAATGACTTTTATTTGAAAAACACTACGTGGGAAGATGTAGGATTGTGGGACCCATCACTTACAAAAAATCAGGTTGGTAATAGTTTGTGTTGAAAGATCTGATTGTGAAGGTGGTTCATACTAAAGGGTGTTTCACAAATATACCGTGAGCCTTTCCTGCAGTTGTACCCATTGATCTTCATTTGCCATCAGCTCAAGGGACAGCAAAAGGCTCCCCTGCCTTTTTTATAAAGCAATAATCCTGGTCTCCATGTTAGCAGGATGGGAATGTACCGGGAACTGTGGTCAAGATATCTCACTCACCCTTTGACAACTGTATTTTAAGAGACCATCTTTTTTCAAATTTTCAAATTTAGCAAGATTTCACCATCTTTTCAGTCAAAAGATGAACAATTTCAGACCACTCTTGATAAGTTTTTTACCTTTCTCTAAATGTTTCATTATCAGTTTTTATCATTTCAGAAAAAGCTGAACTGATCTGTCTGCTGCTCTCGCCGCTGCTGTAGCTCTGTAGCTGCCTGCCACGTCTGATGAGTCTCATAGTCTGACCATGCTGGAGATTTGGGTTAGGCATACTGAGCCCTACACAGCGGTGACAGCAGTGAAGGGACACCGAGAGTCCTACTTTTTAGATGTTTGAGTCAGTAATAAAGGCAATCTGAATGGAGCTAGAAGTGGAGGGAGGAAATAATATTCGATTTTGATTAAGCACACTTAAGGCAAGTCGTGTGCACTGCAGTAGCCTCTGCTGATGGTCCAACACAGTAACATCAGCACTGACACAAGTGAGAAGGTGAGAAATCTCTACGAAACAAACTCTCCTTTAGCATCGAAAGATCAGGTATTGCTGTGACAGGAAATGGGAGCCTGTATGGATTCCTAGTGTGGGGTTAATCTCAAACTAGCCCCTTTTTCCTGTGTTCTACAAAATATACTGATGCTGCCCTTTTTTTTTAGTTAATTCCAGAATAAAACTGTAAAATAAAAGGAGACAGCTTTTGTTTACTTTGTTGTGTTGTCCCTTGTCTCCAACCAACCCGATGTGTGAAGCTTCAGGTAGGCAGCAGCATCAGTTACCTCTTAGGTCTGCAGAGGGAGAGTACAGTTCTCCAGCACAGGATGTGCAAGGCTTGTTTTGAAACTCATGATGAATGTTTGTAATACTTGAATCTAATGTCCTACTTCATGTGAAATGCCAGATTGCTTGTGGTGATCTCTAAGGCCCCTGTAACTAGTTTCTGTTATAACAGTTGACAAAACTGGCATCAGCAACATGTTAAATATGATGAAGGGTGGAAAAGGGTCCAGGGGAACGCCAAGTGTGGGATTTTCAAATACCTTTTTTTTTTTTTTTTACACTCAAGATTGTTTCAAAGATCAGGTTTGTGCTTTGATCAGAAGGAAAAGGCTCGGTGGCTTTAAGGGTGTGTGTAGCCTTAGTGTATGACTGGGTAAGGTTACATCTGTTTGTGCACTGGGAATAAGTTTTGAAGAGTGTCTTTATATAAAAGTTTGTAATGGATTAAGGCACTGGAATAGCTGAAGGTATGTGTCTGTCTTATCTATTAACATTTGGCAGATTTTGATGGGAAGTAACTTGTGTTCTGGCTGCAGTCTCATCCTACCCTGCCATGCTTGCCTTTCCCCTCTGGAAATGAGCTCATGGTGAGGTTGTGAATGCAGCTCAGCTGCAGGGAATGAGGCTGCTTTTCTGGGGGGTTGTTTTTTAATGGTGGAGAAGGGTGCTTGTGATCTGGCCTCGTTCATGGAGTTTATGCTCAGACTCTTGAGGAGCCTCTGAATGGGCACTCGCCACATCACACGGACGTTCAGATGATGAAACTTTCAAGGGCTTGATCTGCAGGCTAAAACCTGGGGGAGAAGAAACGAATCTAAAGGTTTGCAACTCTTGTTCGCGGGTGTTGAGACTGTTATTTAGGAACGTTGTTGTTTAGATCATGGATGTTGTTGGGTTTTGTCGTTTGGGTTTTTTTCCAAAACTGCTTTTCACTATTTAGTTTCTGCTCTGTTCTTTGTTTGAAGGACTATCGGACAAAGCCCTTTTGCTGCAGTGCATGTCCATTCTCCTCGAAGTTCTTTTCAGCGTACAAAAGCCACTTCCGGAATGTGCATAGTGAAGACTTTGAAAACAGGATTCTCCTTAACTGTCCTTACTGTACTTTCAATGCGGACAAAAAGACTTTGGAAACGCACATTAAAATATTCCATGCTCCAAATGCCAATACACCAAGTGGAGGCATCAGCACTTTTAAAGATAAAAACAAACACGATAGCCTTAAACCTAAGCAGGCTGACAGTGTAGAACAAGCTGTTTATTACTGTAAGAAGTGCACTTACCGAGATCCTCTGTATGAAATAGTTAGAAAGCACATCTACAGGGAACATTTTCAGCACGTTGCTGCTCCTTACGTAGCAAAGGGAGGTGAAAAGTCACTCAATGGTGCAGTTCCGTTAAGTTCCAGTGCCCGAGAGGAGGGTAGTATTCACTGCAAACGATGCCTTTTTATGCCGAAATCGTACGAAGCTTTAGTACAGCACGTTATCGAAGACCACGAGCGCATAGGATACCAGGTGACAGCAATGATAGGTCACACTAACGTAGTGGTTCCGAGATCTAAACCTTTAATGCTGATAGCTCCAAAACCACAGGATAAGAAGCCGATGGGCCTCCCTCAGCGGATGGGTCCCCTTTCTCCTGGCAGTGTTCGATCTCTTTCGTCGCAGCAGATGATGAACAGACTCACTATACCAAAGCCTACATTAAATTCCACCGGAGTGAACATGATGTCAAACGTTCACCTGCAACAGAACAATTATGGGGTCAAATCAGTGCCACCGAGTTACGTTGGGCAGCCAGGGGGAAGGCTGAACTTGAGCAGTAACGCGGTTTCCATCCCGCAGCAGTCGCAAACGATGAAGCAGTTTTCAGCGAGCGGCAATGGAAGGCCTTACACTCTTGGAGGCGAACCGAGATCAGCCTCGGCGAGATACTCTCTTCAGTCGGCCAATTCCTCTTTGTCATCCGCTCAGCTGAAACAGGCGTCGCTGTCTCAGTCACAGGCAGCTTCCAGGGTATTAGGTCAGTCTGGCTCGAAATCTCCTGTAGCTGCTACAGGTCCTTCCACTGTCAATACATCGTCCACACAGAAGTGGAAAATCTGTACAATCTGTAATGAGCTGTTTCCCGAGAACGTGTATAGTGTCCACTTTGAAAAGGAGCACAAGGCGGAAAAGGTGCCTGCGGTAGCTAACTATATCATGAAAATACACAATTTCACTAGCAAATGTCTATACTGTAACCGCTATTTACCCACTGATACGTTGCTTAATCATATGTTAATACATGGTCTGTCCTGTCCGTATTGCCGTTCAACCTTCAACGACGTTGAAAAGATGGCTGCTCACATGCGAATGGTTCACGTTGATGAAGAAATGGGACCTAAAACGGATTCTACTCTAACCTTTGATTTGACATTGCAGCAAGGCAGTCACACGAATATACATCTCCTGGTAACCACCTACAACCTGAGAGATGCTCCTGCCGAGTCTGTAGCTTACCATGCTCAGAATACTCCCCCAGTTCCTCCAAAACCACAGCCAAAAATCCAGGAGAAGTCTGATGTACCTGTAAAAAGTTCTCCCCAAGCAGCGGTTCCCTACAAAAAAGACGTAGGGAAAACTCTCTGCCCTCTGTGCTTCTCCATCTTAAAAGGACCCATCTCCGATGCACTTGCACATCATCTACGGGAGAGGCATCAGGTGATTCAGACGGTTCATCCGGTTGAGAAAAAGCTCACCTACAAATGCATTCATTGCCTTGGTGTCTACACCAGTAACATGACTGCCTCCACCATAACGCTGCACCTGGTCCACTGCAGGGGTGTTGGGAAGACTCAGAACGGCCAGGACAAAGGTACTTCGTCGTCTCGGCTTAGTCAGTCCCCAGCCGTGGCACCGGTGAAACGCACGTACGAACACATGGAATTCTCCCTCATGAAGAAAAGGAAAATGGATGATGACGACTCCCCCTCTGCCTTCGAGGAGAAGCCTGAGGAACCCGTAGTTCTAGCGTTGGACCCCAAGGGTCACGAAGATGATTCCTATGAAGCCAGGAAAACATTTCTTACAAAGTATTTTAATAAGCAACCATATCCCACCAGGAGAGAGATCGAGAAACTGGCTGCCAGTTTGTGGCTGTGGAAATCTGATATTGCGTCTCACTTTAGTAACAAAAGGAAGAAATGCGTTAGAGATTGTGAAAAGTACAAACCCGGTGTGCTGCTCGGCTTCAACATGAAAGAGCTCAACAAGGTTAAACACGAAATGGATTTCGATGCTGAATGGCTGTTTGAAAACCACGACGAGAAGAATTCCAGGGTTAATGTTAGTAAGACTGTCGATAAAAAGGTAAGCTTGGGAAAAGACAATGAGAGTTCCTCAGACAGCTATGGGAACATGGAAGAGGAGTACAACGAAAGCGGCAGTCCCTTTGGGCAGCGCATTGCTGACACCGGTGGGAAAACCTCCTCCGATAGCACAGCGGAGAACCCCGAGGACAGCATTTCCAAGGAAATCATTGAAGAAACTACACTACAGTCTCCAGGGAAGTCTGATCAAAAACAAGAGGAAGGCTCTAAATACAAAGAGATCATTTCTGCTGAAGAACCAGCAAAACCGGCGGGCGATGTTTCAGATAGCGAAGGTGATCAGGAGGATCAAGAGGATGCTGTGGAGTGGAAAGACGGAGCTTCACAGTCTGAAAGCGGGCCCGGTTCTCAGCAGGTTTCTGATTTCGAAGATAATACATCGGAAGTAAAACCAGAAGTGTGGACAGACGAATCCTCCCAAAGCGAAGATGCCAGCAGCAGTAAACCCGCTGCCGAGACAAAAGAGGGGGGATCTGAAAGCGATGAAGAACAGTCAAAGTGGAAGAATCGTTCCTATGGAAAAGTAGAAGAGTTTTGGTCCAAGGACCAGTCGCAATGGAAAACCGCATCGGAGATGGAGGAGAACTTGTCGAGTCAGCAGATGGAATGGCAGAACAGCACAATCGACAGCGAGGACGGAGACCAGTTTGACAGTGTGACTGATGGGGTGGCAGAGCCGATGCACAGCAGCCTGGCGGGCGTGGAGCTGAGCAGCCAGCAGGCGTGAGCGCCCCGCCTTCAGGAGTGCCACTGGCCCCGTCCCACCCGCAACTGTCCCCACACCTTCCTGTGGGAAGGACTGCTGAGCTTAAACTGGCTGGTACGGCCTTCCCAGTGCTAAGTGGTGGCGAGCGGGGGCTGCGACCACATAGTCCGGTGGGTATTTGAGGATGCCCTTGGCGAGTCGTGCGTGGGAATTCCTGCTGGAGGGAGCACAGTAACGTAATGTGAACCGGCTGAAGCTGGGGCTCCGGAATGCACAGAGAAAAGCAGAGGTTTCTTTTCCCTGCGTTTTCAACATTTCTTTCACTCTTGTACATGTTCAGTTGTATGTCTTTTTAAACATTATCCTTTTTCACATGGTAGTGTAGGGCCAACCATCCAAGCTACCAGTTCAACGTGTATAGTAGACTATGGGGAAATTGATTTTTTTTCATGTATCATTCTGAATAGTTGAAATGTATATTTGTACAGTCTTTTAGACCTATTCAAGTGAAGCTTATGAAATTGTTCTTGTGTACCCATCATAGGTTTGTTTCTCTTTTTTAGTGTTGCCCTGCTGTGTAATAAATGCTGTATCTAGTTTACCTAGCAAAAGCTTGAAACTGCTATAGTATGAATTTTGACAACTTAGTTTTTGCACATAACCTTGTACAATCTCAAACCAGAGGCCAGTGACACATAAAAAATATATCTGGACTCTATTGTATTATAGAATTTTCTTGTTCTGAATATCCTTGACATTACAACTGATGACAAACGTATTTCAGAGGCATTTTCTGAAATCTTTTAAGCTAAAAAAAAAAAAAAAAAAAAAGAAAAATCACATGCAAGAAACAAGTTTGCAGCTACTAATTTTGACACCTTTTAGATCTGTATAAAAGTGTATTGTGTTGAAGCAGCACACTGAAACAACCGTGCTGTGTTTTGAATATTTAGTTTTATCTTTAGTTAACACCAACAAGGTGTTGTATTCATTTATACCATCTAATATATGACACACTGTTGTAGTATGTATAATTTTGTGATCTTTATTTCCCTTTGTATTCTTCATTTAAGCATCTAAATAAATTGCTGTATTGTGCTTAATGTAAATATTTGCTTTATTACCTGCACGTGCTGCATTCCTCTTGGGTAAATCCCACCTTGTTTCATTCCCTCTTGGTTTGGGTTGGTTTGTTTCCGCCCCCCTCCTCCTCTCCTCTCTCCTCTCCTCTCCTCTCCCTCCATGAGCTCTGTTGGAGCCTGGCTGTGTAGGACTCTCTTACTGAATAGGCACATCTCCTTCAAGGACATTGAAGATGCCACGGAACTAACTTGGGCCGAGTTTGTCTTTACTCTTTAGTACCCTAGGACACTAACTTATCAATAGGATTGTAGCAATTGGCTTGCTCTGCACCCTGAAGAAACTTGCACTTTCCATCCCGTTGTACTGGGTGAGTGGAGCTTGCTTCCCTGCGTTAAAGCGGTCTCTGGAGCTGCGTCTGTCCGAGGCACTCTGTGCTGAGGGGATCCCATCGCAAAGACAAAGCGTGGAGCGTGCAGGAAGTCATTCCAACGCTTAAATTTTAACATGTTATTTTCTAATTATTTTTTTTTGAGATTGCTTTGGTCAAACCAGTCCTAGATTTTGGCAGGTGTGCACGAACAACACCTCAGTGTAAGAAGCAGTTACTGAAGGGGGAGTATTCTGAATTACAGTGATGAGTTTAGTTCAGCAAATGTCTCACAAATACCGGAGAATCCACTTTCTGATACTTCCCGAGGACGAAGGTGACCTGTGACATTTTCCATTACTGTTGTAAAGGAGGAAGCAGTTCTCTCCGTACTCAGCATTTCAAACAACAAAACCGTTTCTCAGAGGTCTTGAGAAACGTTTGGGTGTCTCTAGCAGTTGGGTCAGTATCAACCATCCTGCCCCCTGTAAGACAATCCAGCTGCCACATAAGCCAAGAGGAGCCTGTGTGTGCTCTCACGTGCTGCAGCCGGGGCTGCTGACCGCGCTCTCTGGAAGGGGCCTTGTGAGTTTGAACGACTTTGAGAAATGATGCCTGCAGATGTTAGGCAGGAATGCCTTGCTAGATTTGAGGGTAACCAACACGTTGAGGAAGTCAAAAAGCAGAAGAGGTAAAGGAGCAGTAGAACTGGAGGAACCTTAAACCCAGTTGGTATAATCTCAATTTATCACACCATTATAGTTGTGTGAGACAGAAGTTACCCAGTGGTTGCCTGCACCCCTGAGGTTCCACTAACGCTTCCCTAAAGAGTTTGGTTTTACCTGAACAGCAAAGTGAAGCGTGTTTTTCTGTCTCAACTGCAGTGTCTGGGATGTAGTGGCTGTGCCAGTTGAGAGCAGAGCAGGGGGTTATGAGCACACACTGTTTCTAGACACAGGACAGCTTTGTACAGCAAAAACTCGTTCACAGCTGATCCACCTTTAATTTGACCGTTGGTGGGTACCTGAGATGGGCAGGGACAGTGAGATTATTAAGGGCACTTGCATTGTATATGGCACTTTTTTCCCCATGGGTGTTCCTACAGGCTTCATGACTGTGACACAACAGGCATTTGGAGGCAGCTGAGGTGTCACAGATCAATGTGCACTTCTCATCCATTCAGTACCCTCCTCTCCTGCTGTCCCCTCCCTCACCCCTGAAGCTATTAGAGCTTCCCTCCAAACTCAATCGTTCTTTTCCAGCCCCCCTTTTGCTGAATTCCCAGTTTTCTATCCACTCCATCAGCCACTAAAGTCACGCTTGATCTCAGCATTTTCCGTGGATTCTGTGGCTTCACCGTGTGTCTCTGCTGGGATTCATACTCAATCAAAACTTCTACATGATGGTGCAAAATACAACTTCAGCTACCCTGAAGTTGTATTTCACAAGCAGTTAATCTTACAGAAAACTCAAGTGACATTTAACACTGCCATCCTCCTTTCAGCTGTAGCGTTTCTGTAGCAAGAACTTGCCAATTAATATCTGACCCTTAGACATGTATTTTCAAGACAGGAACCTGAATATTCACCTGGTATTTTTATGGGAAAATCCTATCACTCACCTGCAGGAAATGGGTAAGTTTCAAATACCCATTTTATAGTACAAATATTTCATACAATGCTACAGTGTTAAAGCCAGTTTATTTCATTTTTAGCGGAACCAAAAGATTTCAGGACTATGTTGTGTGTACTGTCTCTTCAGTTCTGTTAATAAAGAAGCTGATACATGAGTAAACAGGTTGGTATAACTATGAGTAGTTTGTTTCTTCGTGGCTAATCAGCCCCTGTACCACCAGCTCAGTGATGCCAACCCCAGTGTCCCCTGTGCTGCAGCGGCACAGACACCGACCAGGTCCGGCTTCTCTCGCTTTAGGTCTTAATTCATCTTTATCTTTCATCATCAGTCCCACTAATAAATATGAAAAGGTTGAGTTAATTTATTTCTGCATCAGGAAAGCACTGGTCTCCATGGTTACTCAAAGGTTCACTTTCACCATAAGCTGCTTTTTTTTTTTTACCCCATTTACAGCATTTGCATGGAGTCTCCATCTTGAGCTTTTCCACAGGTATTTTTAAAACAAGAGCCTTTCTTTCTGCTGCTCCATCCAGTACTGTATGCAGAGCCAATCGTCTGAGTAGACAGCCTTCTCACCCTCATGCAGAGAAGTGAGTGGGTTTGGTTTCCCTACACCAAGTCTGCAGTCCAAGAAAAGAATAGAACCAGATGCAACCCCCCCAAGCATAGCAGAGCCCTGTTGCTCCCACTGCCCCCCAGAACCGCTCAGCCACGGCTCCGGGACAGACCCTTCATTTGTCCCATTCAAGCTGCCTTACACAAGGGCTTGTCAGTTCCTGTCCCGAGATCGCCCGAAGGCTCAGCCCTACCTGCAGTTCACTGGGTTTGGAAGTTTCAACACTGACCTCACGATCTCTTGTAGAAGATGGGCACATTTGTGCTTGTGAAGCTGGCAGTATTGCACGCGACTTGACAGCCTTAACGTGCCCTGCTAGAGCCCTCCCCAACATTCTCCTCATTTTAAGTATAAAAACGTGAAGGTAAATGAAGTGAGGGTTTGTACATTTTCTCCACTGATCTCAGAAGCACAAACTCCTACAATCAGATCTTAGAATAAACGTTCCAGAGCAGAAATGGTTAGTTTCTCTTAGCCAAAGATCTGAATTGTAACAATTGCTCCTGATGTCATCAAATATGAACTGTAAGAATAAAAACCGTGGGGTCATCAGGAACCATCAGGAACCATTGTGTTGACACACAGTACCTACGTAGTGCACAGGAAAGAAGCCTTTGGTCCGGCAGGGTGCTGGCACGTCCCAGGAGGGTGCTGCTGCCAGAGGACCTCTCTGAAATGAGAAGAGGGCAGGAATTAATACTAGCGTTAACGAGCAGGAAATCAGACTGTCAGGAGGTGGCCAGGTAAAGAGACCTGGGGTGGGGAGAGGAATCAGCACCTTGGAACTGAAGTCGCTCTCCAGTACAGGGTAATTGGGTCTGTAAACAATAGTGAACCTGGGATGTTTCCTTTCACACCTGAGTCTACAGCCTTTGCGGTCATCTTCTCTAGATTGATATTGAACAGATAAAAATAGAACACAGGGGAAATCAGATTTATAGCACAGAAAAATGCAAATTTAACACCAGAAAATACTGACTACAGAAGAAATATAGAAAGGGTTTGCTTCTATGCTTTTTTTAGGAATTCAAATAATTGATTAATCCTGAATTGAGGAGATGAAATAACACTTCTGTAGTGCAATGGTTCAAACTTCTTAACTAAAAGGACAGTCTCAAGGGAAACTGAGGAGCACATCCCTCCCATAGAGCTAACGGCCTTCAGGCTCTAATGTTTCCCCAGAGGAGTTTGATATTTAGATGGGATCCTCACATCTATTTGCATTTAATGCTCATTCACGTGATTCAAGGTGTGCATCTGCTTCCCAACATTTGTTGACAGGATCCACTGCTAGTTCCCTGGAATAGATACTGGCTCTCCTACACATTGAGGCACACTTTAAGAAGCAAACAGTCATTTCTACTGTGACCTCGGAACTGGCTACCGGAGCTGTTCTCAGAGCAGGCGGGATGAATGGGGCTTCCACTGACAAACTCCTGATTTCCATGTCTCAGGGGATCCACACCATGTGCTTGAAGGGCAATTCCTACCTTTAGGATACACACACTATAGGGCAGAAACGTCCCTTTGGTGATAATCATCAAGAGATGCGTGTGGTTTTGAGGCTTTTGTCTGCAGACAGACCCAAACAAAAGAAGACTGGCTCCTTTCAATGGGCAGAATACCAGATTTTTTATGTGAAATGTAAGTTTTCTTCATCTAAGATTGAAAACAAAGTCACAAGCACTGAGTGAGACAAGGTGAAGAATCTGACTTGATTGTGTAAGAACTACTAGTGACGAAGGTTCACCTCTGCAAAATACAAAGGAGAAAAAAACCCTAACCAAAGAAGCTGCAAAACTAGCCAGCTAGAACAATTCACAGCAGAATACCATCATTTTCCATATTTTCTGTAAAATAATAATAGAGAGAAAGTAAACATAAAAATCACTCCAATTGTCAAAGTAAAATAATCTGTCCTTCCTCAGGCAACCTTGGCAGTGGTGACAGCAGGAGAGAACAAGGCAGGAGCAGGGCTATCAACGTTCCCAAACGTCACAAGCCAAGCGACAATCTCTTTGCAGAAAGCCCTGATCAGAGCAATCAAACCAACCTAAGGACACAAACCTCTCCAACTAACTAACCTCAGACTAGCCCTCAACTCAGGATTTCCCACAGCTCATGAAACCACTGTCCCACTCCGATTTGTAACTAGTTATTTTAGAACTGCTTATTCTTAGCACTTACTATGCAGAATTCCTCCAAATAAATGCCATCACCATTGCAACCAGAGTGCACTGTGTTGTCTGGGTTTTGTGAGGTTCCTGCAATGCTACGGTGAGGCTTTGGTGAACAACACCTTAGTACTGAGACATTACTACAGGTATTATTATGCATATACTTAATCTTTCCTGATCTGCAGGTCCTATATATTTTCCCTTGACACTGGTACTTTAGGTATCTGTGCCAGAAATACTCAGAAAAGTGACTCCTGCTTTACATCATCCACATCAAACTTTCATCAAAGAATGCTCATTAGCAGTGTATGTTAAAGGAACTACTTCAGTCTTTATTAGCTAAAGTGTAGCTGCTGAAGCAATAGTAAATGAGAGGCAGAGGTACTGATCCCTATGACTTGACTGTATCTAGCAAGGAAGGGGGCTGAGAAAAGGCCTCTTTCACAACGGTACAAATGCCACACAGGGTTAAAAGACTCAGGCACGAGGCACCTCTGTGCTGTGCACCTCACAGAGGAGAAAGATGAAATAACTCCTTTGTGCTCAGGCTCCTGTGAAACTTAAAGGCAAAGTAATATGGTTGCCTGCTAAGGAGGAGGGGGGAGAAGAGGGAGAAAATGTCTTGAAATTCCAAAGCCTATTGAAGTCATCAAAAGAGCAAAGTTTAAGTAGCAGCAAATAACTTTTCACCCCTAGATCATTTGATTCCTGTCTGCTGCAATCTAATGAAGGCCAGACTATGGCTCTTAGAAAGCAGGTGCTCTCATGAGTACGGCATCTATGCCATAACGTGCAGCCACAAGTGACACCGGCTGCAGCAGGGACTCACCGAAGACCAAGTGCCCACACGCTTACCCTGTGCTTGTGTCTAACCCAGGCTACAAAGGCCTTGGGTCAGGTTCTGCCGTTTCGCTGGCACCTGGAAGACCCACTGGCACCTTTTCAGGGCAAATACACAAACACTTATTTCTCCTCTTCACTTGTCTCCCAGGTCAGGCTTGAGCCAATGGAGCAGGGCGTAACGAGCTTACACCATACCTGACAAACACCAGAAAACACATCTCTGCTGAGATGCCCGGCACCCCGGTGCTCTTTCCCCTAAACCTGGAAACTCCTCAGTAATGAAGAGTTTCAACAACAAGTGAATAAACTGAGGAAACAGAGATTAAAGGAATTACAGTGGAATTTAGCATTTGGAAGGAAGTACACCAGGTACAGATTAAGCTAGATCAAATAGCAGAAATGAAAGGATCAAAACATTTGAGAGCGCTTTTGAAAAATAAAATACAGACAACAATTCTGCACTTGCAGGCAAATAAAAGAAATGGCATGTAGAATCATGCCTGGAAGATTAAAACTTCTGGTGGCAGCTTTAGAGACTCCACTCAGTTGCATTTTAACAGGCAGCAAAGTTATCCAGGGAGAGGAGTTGGGTGATGTGGTATCTGAGGCACTAAAAGCACCCCTGGAGAAATACTGCTTGAAGCACCTAAAGGCAAGGTCCCTAGCTGGTAACGCAAAACAAACCCAGGAGAGCAGTAAGAAAATGACCCATTTGAGAGCACAGTGGTTACTCTGACAACTGCAGCCCAGCATCAGAACAGCAAAGCTGGGTCAAAAGGTGACCACTTACAGGTTGTATCAGCTGAAACCACAGGCAGTTTGATTCCACCTCCCACTGAAGGAAAAGCAATGCACGTGTCTGCTTGCTCGGTCTCATTTCCACAGCCAGACTCGAGTCACTCTGCACAAAGCATTACATTGCAAGTGCTCTAACAATCTCTGATGTGGGCTCAGAAAATTGTGTCCTTTCTACCCAAGTATCTACAAGATGGTCCAAAAATCCATGTTGGTGCTGCTTTTATAACATGGATATAAGGGCATCTGCTCCTTGGGGCTCATGAGCCCATCCCAGTCAGAATTCAGCTGGCTGGCTGTCCACTGGTCCGTGGCTGTTCTCCCCTCCCAGACAGACAAGGGCTGGGCAGCACCTCACCTGCCAACATCTACCATAAATGCTCTCTGGGTAGGTGCTGGGCAGGCACAGCGGGTACAGTGTCTCTGGGGTGCAGGGGCACTGGGACAGCCAGCAACTGCCCCAGCAAAATGGTTTGGCACCGTGCTAGGGTTTTCTGACCCTATTTCAACTACTAGGTTTATCCAGGGTATTTGCAGTGCACCCGACCATTGCAGCTAAAACATGGAGCTATTTCCACAGACAGAGAAAACAGTAAATTACCTGAGAAAAGGAGGAGGGATATTACTTCACACAGGAAAAAAAAAAGTTAACCTTCCACAATGTCCTGGTTTGAGGCAAAACAAACCAATTTTCTGTTCAGTAGTTTTACTTTTTTAGCTGGGCCTCTTCTAACTAAAGTCTGAAATTAACAGCACATTGTTCAGAGAGTGTTTCGTCTCACAGTGATAAGACCTGATTATACCAAGGGATGGCATGCAGAGAGGCCCTTGCTTATACTTATTGCTAGAACAACCAAGGTCAGGGAATTTTGTCAGGTGACCCAAACCTGACCAACTGGGGTATTCCATCCCATCCGCATCATGCTCAGTAAAAAACCTGAGAGATCAAAGGGTCATTAAGGCTTCTTCCTTCAATGGCCGACGTCTGAGCAGGACCCTGGCTGTTCGCCTGCCTCTCCTCTCTTTTTCTTAGTGGGGGGGGAGGAGGGGTCATCATCTGTCCGATTAGTGAAAACCACGACACACATGCTGTGTCACTGGTAACTTGAACCTTCATTCTTATTCCGACGGCAATCATTCCAGAACCACCCCAAAAAAAGCCTCCTTGAAGGTAATCAAATTTAAAGCCTTGGTAGGTCAACCTGGATGTATTTACACTACCTGTGCTGGGGTAGTCATCCTGCAGAGCTGAGCTCCTCTTCAATTCTGCTGCTTCGAAGCAGAGAAAGGATACAAAATTGCATTCACACTGCTGGACTGGTGCTGACTCTGCCTTAAGTATTATTCCTGTTTCCACAGCTCCTGAATCCATTTCTTTTCTTCCCGCTGCCTACCAGCTGAAGCAGCACTAATACACCTTTCCCTTGACACAAATAAACACATTTGCTCCTGTTGGTTTACAGTGAGAGGGTGAAGCTTTCTGGAGTGGATCTGCACCGCTGCAGGTAGCCAAAGAAAACGAAGCAGCTCAAGGAGCACTTCTCCACAGAAACCCACAACAGCGATTTGACAGACAAAAGGGGCTTCTTGGCTCTCTGGCAGTAATTATTTTTCCACTTTGGTCATTCTTGCAGGTATTAAAATCAATACCTCAGCTGTAGAAATCAAAACATGGCAAAAGCTGAAACCTGCTTCCTCAGCAGCTCCAAACCCAAGCAAATATTCTCACTTCTTTCCCACAAAATTTCAAGAATGACAATTTGAATTCCTCTCTATCTTAATTTTTAATATATATAATAATGGTAAAATAGTTTTCATTTCCAGTAAAGCAGATTTTAAGTTCAACATTAAAAACATAGTTCTTAAAAACCTATTAACTTTGGCTTCTCCAACCAGCCTTTTGCTTGCTGTCGGTGCACCCAGCACAGTGCCAGCAGCCTCAGGAGAAACTTTTGGGGAAAGCATGAATTAAAGATCAAAGATGTTCTTCACACATCGGTTCCAATGCTGAGCACAACAAATCCTCACTCGTGTTTGCTGTTAAACACTTGCTATGTACCAAGAAAGTAATTTAATAAGGATATTTTTAAAAGAGAACAAGGGGTCTGATGGCCACCACTGCCACGTCGGAGAGACCTCTCTTGCTCAGGCTGGTGTCAGTGGCAATTCTTATCTCCCATTTGTGGGGCTGCCAATCCTGCTGTGCTGAGACAAGCGAAACACAGCTCTTCTGTAGCAGATGTGCTACAGAAGATGCCAGTGAAGATGTAACATAGCAAGTCGTCTACTCAAATGGGAAGAAACAAGCCGCGTAAAAGCAGTGTTAAGGCTTATCCTCGGGTAACTAAGCTAACTTCTCAGAAGCTTCTTAAAGTCTCTCAAAGCACTTTAACCAGCATCAAGGAATCACTTTTTAATTAGCAACTTTGGAATAGACTGACGATTAACCCTAACAATAGCCTTACAAACTAGGCAAACACCTAGGGAAACCGAGGCAGAAGGGCTGCATGATGTGTCCCAACAGACCACAAGTCACAGCAGAGCCCAGATTTAAATCGGGGCTGACAGGGGAATTCTAGCAGAGCCTGCAGCACTGGTTTAAAACTTCACTGCCTATAGCTGTCCTCCCCATTCCTCCCCCAGAGGTTATAATCCCATCCTTCAGCAGAAGGAAGTGTGTCACCACATCAGAGCCACCCGAGTTCAGGCTGGCACATTACCTGAAATCGCTGATGAAAGTAGGTCTGTACTAAGGTGCCAAAACTAGTAGTTGCAAAAGCTACAGCATGGGTGTAAGTTCTCCCCTTCGGGACAGTAGTAGCGTCTGTCATAAGGCAGTCACATCAAACCACTCCAATTTTCACAACACAAGCTTCAGAGCCCAATTTTTGCTTATCTCCCCCCAGTATGACTTGCAAGAGCTAGATTCCATTCTCAACTTCACATCCACAGTATCCTTATTATCTAAGCAAGGTAAAGAAATCTGTCATTCTTTATGCCCAGAATGTGACTAGACGAGAAGCATAAGCTGCAAAATTTTCTTCCTAAGCAAACCCAAGTCTTTTCTGATTCAGTACCTGCGCCTGCCCTGAGCTGAACATCTGACCTCAATCACGACCAACGCCAGTTACAACCTCTGCAAATTCACTCCGCACAGAATTCTGTTTGAATTCTTCTTACCTTCTATTCCTTCAAGTCTGCAGGATTACTGTGAAGATTCTCTGATTGACCCACAAATGGGGACCAGCAAAAAGTTCTTCCTATGGTGGGCTGTTACTAGTCTCCTATTTAGAGGATGATATAAACTTTGAGGTGTCCTGTTCATAAGACAATAATATCACTTTTCTCGTATTTTTATGGCCTCAAAAGTATAGTAAATAGTTCATAGTCTGACTGGGTGGGTTTCATTCTTGAAGAGCTTATGAAATAAATAACATACAACAGAAAGAGGAAATTTACCTATCAGAATCAAGTTCTTTCCCTCACCTGTTTGCTCTGTGACTCAGAAGGGCAAAGGCCGCATCCTTCTTAGCATGATTCTGTTACCATCTCAATCATAAATCATTACCTGTTTCTTCCTGTTGTTCAAACATTCTGTGTAAGCACAGTTGTATGCAAGCTCCAGAAAGTATCATATATATCCTTTTGGCTAAAATTAGTCATTAACAACAACCTCTCACTCATGACTAGAATCTCTCCAAGGGAAGGATAAATCAGCTTCCCTTTGTGAAGTACAGTACCACAGAACTATTAAAACAGTCCAAAAGCTGTTTTTCTTACATAAATAGTAATGAGATACATAAGGTCAAGAGAATTGAGCAAAAGCACAGGAGAAAAGAACAATGTCCCCTTTCCCCCCTGCCCCAACCTCTTCAGCAAAGATCTACTCAACAGCTGCAATAATGATCACTGCACAAATCAATAATCCTGCTGAAGGCACAGGAAAGCACAGTTTATTAGCTGTTCAGTAGGGACACAGAAACATAAGGAAGCAGTGGCTCTTCTCCTGCCAAAAGAGTGTGAGATGCACAAGAGACGTGACAGCTTTGAAGAGTCTCACTGTAAAACCTGTCCTCTAAGTGTATAGCGTAACATTTTTCTGCTTAGGCACGCTTCCCACCAGGACTTCTTCTCTTCAGAGATGGATCTAGTTTCTCACTAATATAATCATATATATACTGGCAATATACTGTTGCCAGAAGGAACATGGCCTTTACAAAGGGAAGTCTGGATGTGTTTTGTTGTTATTTGAGACTAGTCTGACAGCCTGGGACTATGAGGCTTCCCAAGGCAGCCTGTCCTGGCTTCAGCACTCTCAGTCTCTCAATTTATTGCTGAACAAGAAGCAGCAACACATTTGGGGCTGCTCCTCATGTGAAAGGCAAAAGGGAGTAGGAGTGAAAGAAAGCATAAGATAAACTAAGATAAATAATAATAATCCCAGCATTTCTACCTGCAGGATCACAAAGGGCAGAAACTGGTCATTTGACCTTCATAATATCCTTTTAAACACAGCTATTCTCTTTTTACCAGTAAGATAACTCTTCGTGTTTTTTGCTGTGGTTTTTACTGCAAGGTCTGCTCCCAGAATTGCCAGGTCCTTTAGTGGCACAGCCTAAGGAAGTGCATAAGACAGGGGTAGACCCAAATAGGGACTATTAGCACAAACTGGTAAAAAACCCCAAAACCCACCAAAACCCAAACCACAATAAACCAACCCAAACAAACCCAAAAAACCAACCAAATGGGACAAATCCACAAAACCCATGGGACCAGATGGATGCATTTGAAGATGCTTAAGTTCTAAAGTTGCTGGTTCTCATCCTTTTGAAGCTGCTGTCAGTCCTGCTCATGTCAGGTCAAGGCAACCAAAGGAGGTTCTTGATAGCTGAAAAAAAAGCCAAGTGTCATGCAACAATTCAAGAAGGCCAAAGAGGAAGATATGGGGATCTACAGGATGTTCAGCCTAACCTCAGTCCCAAAGAAATATGTAGCAAATCCTTTTGGAATCCATTTTCAGTACTTCAAAGAAAAGGAGGCAATTGAAGAATCAGCATTGATCTAATAAGGGCAAGCAATGGCTACCCAGCCTAATTAACAGCTGGCCAGAAATCAGCTTTGCAGGAAAAGTACGAGTGCTCCTCAGCCAGGAGAAGCTGAACCTGACTCAGCTGAGGGCCCTGGCAGTGAGCAAAGCTCGAGCTTTGGTCACACTGGTACCAGTACAGGCATAACCAGCACAGTGAGCGATGTGATCACTTCCCTTTGTTTTGGCGTGAGACCAAATCCGGAGTTACTGTGTCTGACTTTGGACTCCCCAGTTCATGAAGAATTTACTGGCCTGACATACTTGGAGCAAGTCCAGCAGAGGACAACCAAGATGCCCAAGGATTGAAGTATATACATTATGGTGAGAGGCCGAGACAGACGGTTTCTTCAGCCTGAAGAAGGGAAGTGCAATGTAGTTGATGTCTTCCACTGTCTAATGAGTGAAGACAGAGATACATATACAGAATAGAGAGCTGGACTCTGCTCAGAGCTGTAGAGCAATAAAACCCTACAGGCAATGGATATAAGTGGCAGAAAGAGAAACACCAATAAGATATAAAGAAGAAAAACCTATACCATGACACGGTCAAAGACTGGAACGCCCAGAGAGGGTGTAAAACCTCCCTTCTTGGAGATGTTAAAAACTTGACCAGACAAGACCTTGGGCAGTCTGATCTAACTTTGGCTGACCCTGCTTTCAGAAGGGAGATGGACCTGATGACCTCAAATGTTCTAACTTCTATTATTCAGTGATTCTAACTGAGGCACAGAGACAATCAATTACTTGAACTCTACCTGTGGTCTTAATCACGTTAACCCTACGCTTTAAACTCAGCATTTCTGGGCTATTTATTCCATTGCCTTACTGCTAGGCAATCCCATGTGGTATTAGGGTTAGGTAGTGTCCTGGTTTGAGGCAAAACAAACCAATTTTCTGTTCAGTAGTTTTACTTTTTTAGCTGGGCCTCTTCTAACTAACTAAAGTCTGAAATTAACAGCACATTGTTCAGAGAGCGTTTCGTCTCACAGTGATAAGACCTGATTATACCAAGGGATGGTGCAGAGAGGCCCTTGCTTATACTTACTGCTAGAACAACCAAGGGCAGTTAATTTTGTCAGGTGACCTAAAACTGGCAAATTGGGGTATTCCATCCCATCCGCATCATGCTCAGTAAAAAAAGCTGAGGGATCAAGGGNAGGGGGAGGAGGGGTCATCATCTGTCCCATTGGTCAAAACCACGACAGGTAGGTTTTCCGCACAAGTTCTATTATAAATTAAAAAAAATGCAATGCTGCACTCACGTTACCCAGTGGCGCTCCAAGCAAAACGTGCAAAGTCCAAGTCTGCTGCTCTGTCTGTAACTCATACCCAACACTCAAAATGAACGTATTCATTAATCACTATCGTATCACTTGCTGACAGTCTCAGTCCAGTTCCCAGAGGACAGTTACACCCACAGACCGTCAAAGCAGGTACTAGACAGCTTTTCCCACAAAGGTGCTAAAGTGAATGAACAGGGAGCCTCAACCAGGCATCTGATCCTGGCTTTCAGTCTTTCTGAAACAAGTTGAGGCATAAACAGCAGACTAAGGCTGTCAGTCCAAACTTTTATGAGCATTTTTTTTCTATTTCTTTATTAATGTAGGGCCTGAGTCAATAGGCACAGAATAGTAAGAGCCTCGAATTCTAGGACCCTTTGCAAATCAATTCATACCAATACATTTTCTCATGTAAGACATTGAAAGATTTGGAGCCTCTTGCACACAGAACAGCAGCTGAGATCCCCAAGGAACAACTCAAACTGCTTCCACTTTCTGGAAAAGTAAACAAAAATAATACCAGCCATATGAAGCATGAAGCAGCATTATATTCAAGAAGGAGCTTATAATTATAATGGAAATCAGATAAGACTAATAAAAGAATAGATTGACCAAATAAACATGACAAAGCACAAGGAGTTCACACTCCTTTCCTTAACCTTGTAAATGATTCACTCTAAGTCAATAGTAGTAGCCAAGTTGAGGAAGGAGCCTGCTTCCCAAGCTGTCTCCCTGTTTCAGTATTATCATAATATAAACCAACTTTCCAACCCATTGACTGAGATCATGAACCTGCAATCAGGCAGTATGGAGCTGAGATACAGCTGAGCTCCAGTTCAGACTAGAAAGGCATTTCGATGTACTCTAAGTGACCCTAAACAAGAGCCTTTACAGTTTGTATATTCAATTCTATTATCTGTAAAGAGGGGGCAATGAAGCAATATAAAACCTCACACAAACTCACCAATTTTATTACGTTAGGTCCAGCAGCACTGAGGGAACGGATGAGGTTGTCAGAGCATCCCATTGCAATTTATGACTGCTGTCTGCCCTTCACCTGTGGCACATTTCACTAAAGAGCTTCACTTCATCTTCTTGGAAACTTCTTAAGCAGCCTGGGAGGCTGCTATTATGTCCAGTGAGTTTTCTCTTCTTCAGGCTGAACAAACTCGGCTGTCAGATTCTCTTAATTGATCATACTGTCCATTCCAAGCATCTTGATGATCCTCCCCTAAGGTCAATCAAGTTTATCAACATCTTTCTTGTACTGTGACCCCCCCAAAACTAGATATGATACTCCAGATAAAGTCCAAGTAATGCCCAGTTAAAAAGAATAATCACTTCCCCCAATCTACTGGTCACATTTCTGTCAATACTGCACAATCACCTGTCTGCCTTCACTGATGGCACACTGCTAACTCATGCTCAGCCTGTCCTCTAAAAAGGTCCCTGTGTCTTTTTCAGTAGAGCTTCTCTCCACTCAGTCAGTTCCCAGCTTGTACCACAGCAGATGCAGGACTTAGTGCTTGTCCTTGGTGACTTTAGTAAGATTCATGAGCGCATCCCTCTGGCCAGTGATGTCCTCAGAAAGGATGCCCAGACCTGGAGTACACCCCTTAAAGTCCATTGTGGTCCCTCAACTGGAGGAGGGTGCATTCTGTCTCCGCCTCCAGGGCATTAACAAAGATATTAGGCTGGTGTCTGAGCAATTACACCTGTAATTACACCTGTAACTGGCCTCCAGAGTACAAACCATTAACAACTACTCTTCAATGATCTAATCAATTATTTCACCCATCTAGAAGTCCACTCATCTATCTCATAACATCTCAATGTGGGTATAAGCATGCTGTGGGTGTCTGTATCAAAAGACTTCCCAAAGACAAGGATATCAGCTGCTCTCCCATTATCCACAGTTACATCTCGGTCCTGATGACCTTACAGCTAGAACAAACTCAACATTCCTAATAGAGAAATGATGCCTGAAAAAGTATTCAGACAGAAAAAATATTAAAACAGAGTCGTAAAACTTAGTCCTACTATATTTCTGTGTAAAGCAATGGGAACTGGAAGTACACAGCACCTTGGACAATCCAGCAGATACCAGAAATGTGGCAAAACTAGAAGCATTAGACTTAGCCTGGCGAAATACACATTCTAGTGCTCATTGGGAAGGGATGCAGACAAACAGAGAGACTGACCTACCCACAAGTCCTAGGAGGTGGAAAATTACACTCAGTTTCCAAGGGTGAGAGAGGAGCAAACAAAGATCAATGAGGTTTGGCTGATGGTATGTCAGGGGTTGTGATACTGTTCTACAGCAGAACAAGAAATATGTCCACAAATACAAGACTAGCCAGTGTGCCAACATTGTCAAATCAAACCTTAGTAACGTGTCTCCAGCTGAGAACAACAGCTAATGCTTAGAGTATAAAAACAGGGAAAGTATGCAGTGTTCCTGCCTTCAGCACTCTCCTAACCTAAAGGAATCTGCAGCACAGGGGTTCCTAGAAATAGAAAGGTAACTTTGCTAAATTACTTTGTCTGATCAAATTTAACATCCATACATCTTCTTTCGTTTACAACAACAGCCAGTTCCAAACTTCATTAATATATTGCATGAAAAAAAATCTCCTTTTGTTAATTTTGAATCTATTTCTTGATAATAATAATTTCTACTTACTGTCCCATGCAATTTTAGATTTTAAAGAGCTCTAGTTCATTCTTCTTCAGTGTGGAAGAGAGAAGACTAAAATCATCGTCTGGTCAGCTGTTTCCCAAAGGGACATTGTTCCAAACCCCTGTTCTAGACACTTTTTCTAGTTCTGCTGCAACAGGAGCAGAACTTCAGCCACTATTAAAGATGAAGCCACAGCTTTACAGAGTGGCACAAGAAGGTTTTTCTTTTCTGTCTTGCACTTTTGCTAACAATTCCTAACACTCAATTTTCTTTCTTGGCAACTACTGACTGGTGTCTCAAAGTTGTCATAATGCCACCTGTGATTACTTAACAATCTCTTTCCTTCATGAAAAATGCTAGTTCAGAGAGCAATACCTTCCATATAAGGCTCACTTGTATCACCTTATATTTATTGACATCAGCGCTGCAGTTGTACACTTTGGAGACCCACTGCAGAACATATGTGAAGAGTGACTTTCAGCAACCTGACATGAGCACAGCCACAGTGCTTAACTGGGAGGAGAAACAGCCAAAACTAAAATAATAATCCTGCCACTGAAACAAGCCTCCATTTCTTTTGTCTACAAAAAGAAATGCAGTTTTGCTTAGTCAAAATTGATACCCAAAATTGTTGCTATAGTCTGGAAATTATTAGAAGTTTGGTTTTGCAATCCCATATGGTCCTGCCATAGGGGTCACTCTGGAAATGAAAGAGTTAAGCAGGAATGGCAAGGGGTTTGCACGGATTAACCAGACTTTTCTGGAAGAGACACTGTCAGTGAAGGGTTCTTCTTAAATAGATAAAAGTTGTGTCAACTAACAAGAGAGTAAAGCAGCCTGCGTGTGGCACACAAAGGCCATGTGAGGTGCCCTGCACACCAGGGCATGGGTGCTGCTGGGAGAACTGGGGGGATCCCAGTCCACTCACACAAAACATAGTCTCAGCCTGGCCAGAGGAGCAAGCCCAGCCCAGCCGCCAGGGTGACTCTGGCTGGCACAAGCACACGCACACAAACACACATGCATGCACACACGCTTTCTGCAGACTGTCTCGCGTTTTTGTTCTTGGCAAACCAGAGCAGCTCGGGAAATACGTGTGGGTCTGGCTATTTAAGCAGGAGCAGTCGAGTAGGGAGCACGCAACCACTGCCCAAGACTGGCTCACAGGATTACTGCTGCTGGAGGAAGAAAACCCTTACTGTAATAGCTGTTTTGCAATATACCTGCTATGCTTTCACTAGCTTTTTGCCACCCGGCTGAATTACAAAAAGCAAGGGCAAACATGCTCCTCTCATACCTTTTTCTTCCCCCAAGCCATATTGACACATGGACTCTGCGACAAAATGAATGCTACTGAAGCCCAAAAATATCTGCGCCGAATATAAATATATTATGAAATAGCTTTTAAACTCTGCCCTAAAGCACTTTCAGATTGGCTGCCAATGATGTCACACATCCATAAAGCCCAATAAAACGCATGGGTTAACAAGTCTCATTTCTGTGTGTGAACTGCGAGCAGCAGAAGCTGAGACTCCAGGATCCAGGAGAGACAGGGGGGGCCAAACCATCGCTCAGGGAGTTGGGTCAAGAAAGCTGCACTGATCTTAAGGGTACTTAACTAAGCACTGTTCACTTGGGAGAGAAGCCTTCCTAAAGGATGCAGTAAATCACTGTCAGTTTTCAGGTTTTAAAGATACACTTGTCCATGTTCAGAGCACTTAGTTGGGTCTTATCTGGCAGTTACAATCTTAGCTTTCAAGTCAACAGTGGCCCAAGTATGGTACCCTTCTGAAACAGAAACTTGACCTTCAGCCCCGCTGAATAAACTGTTACTGAAGTGAGGAACGCATTTTACAAAAGCCCTAACAAAATTTAAATCTACAGTTGTTGAAAACTCAAAAACTAATGCCAGAAATAACAGCTAAGCCTTTCAAAACATACAATTTGGCACCAGCTGCTCAAATTAGTAAAATATGTTAACTCTTTCTGTGCACTCATGGGCACAGGTGGCCCGACAGGGAACACTGGTTTGCAGGTTTAGGTGTCAGTAGTTTCAACAGAGTATTGTATGCTGTGAGAAATTTGTTGTGTAAAATACTAAGCATGCGTGATGCTCAGTTAGCAGCAACCAGTATTTGTTTCTTACTGTGAATACAAGTCTTGGGGCTGGCTCAGTTTCAAATGTTATTAGGTAGATAGCATGTGGTGGTGTAGTAAGGAGTCTTACACATGAACTGAAAATATACTGAATTAGATCACCCTATTCTAGGCAGTTTTGCTGCCAAATGTGGGCTAATTTATATATAGCAGTGTATTTAATAGTTTGCACTTTTACTTGCAAGCATGGAAGCAGACCACATAGAAATATGAAAATGTTTCCCAATTTGCTACATAAAACTTTTTCAAATCCTTGTCTAGGGTTTAGGAACATTCAATAGAAATGGAAGCACATACTATGCAGTTTGAATATGGAGCTGCTCGAAGGTATCATTGCAGCGCTCCAAGCATTATCATGATGTAAGAGAACATGCTGTGCATTGCTATCTGCTATTGTTCCTTCTGCCTCTCTAGTCAGTTTCATATTAGCGGCAAAAATGGCAAAATCAGTCAAAGGGAAAAAAACCAACCCACAAACTCAGTGTCTAGAAACCTCACTCTTTCCTCGATTACTCCTAAAGGATCCTTTTACCGCTGAACCTCAGCACATACCATCAAATATTTCAAGTGGAACAAATTCATTAACTTGTAAACACTACTTAACTAACTGCAAGCCAGCGACAGAAACCCAGAGCACTGTTAAATCAACTCCAAGCAGACACTGCATTTCATGTGTTAATACTTGCCATCTGCTCATGTTGCATTTTTTACCACAAGAAAAAAATGTGACTGCTGAGTAAAGACACTTCAAAAAAAGAAATAGGAGAAACCTGGCCCCACTTAGCCACATACTATGGGTTTATTTATTTATATTAATACATGCACACACACTCACTCTCTTGTCTCTCTACTTAAAACAGAAGAATGTATGTAAAATAGCCTTTTTAGCTATTGCTGCCTTATAATAGCTACAGTAGGAAATCTTAAAGAAAAGAGAAAGTGCCCGTGCATGTTTGGTGCTCCAGACAGCAGGAAATTTGCCTCAGGGAGAACCACTTCATAGAAGAGGTGGGGGCAGGGGAATATGCTGGTAGAGGGAGGGTGTAAGGAACCCAGGCGTGTGCGCCTGTGCCTGCGAGTGCGCATTTCTCTTGGAGGCTCTGGAAATAAAACGCTGGTCGCTACGGCTCCTAGAGGCTCCAGCACAGCAGAGCACCTTCCCTGCAACACCACCATTACATCACTCACAAAACTGCCTGCCAGGCACAGAAAATGGCCCAGCCAGGAAGGGATTGATACCAGTAGATGGAATGCAATTTAAAGATTTTTTTTTTTTCAAAAATAAAAAATCAGAAAAAGATAGAAAACGTGCCAACTTCTTGCCCCCTTGAAAACTAAAGATGATCAACACTTTCCTCAGAACTTGAGCCTGTAACTTAAAGGATCCCAAGACACAATGATAAGCTTTGTTTTAGTTTTGGCCAACATGGTATTTCATTCGATACTCCATGTGCTTCTAGTAATAATCCTAAAGCAAGCGCAAGCATTTCAGTAACACAACTGAAAAGGAATTTGCTATGGCACCAGGTCACCAACTTTCTTAGCTGTTGCCAAGGAAAAAAAAAAAAAAAGTAAAGAAAATAACCTCCAGATCTGCATTTGTGCCTTATACCAAATTTCACGTTTTACATGGGTGCTTATGAAGAAAGCGCCTGATGGACCGCTTTGGTGTGTGACACCTACTGTCAGTATGACAGATACACCGAGTAGCAGGTCCCAACGTAAATGGGCGAATTCCAACCACGTTTCCTTACAGAAGCTGCCAGGGAAAGAAGCGCATCTGGTGATGGTGCATGAGGTGGAAACCCATTCACTGGAAGCTGGATAAAACCTTTTCACAAAAGTCACTGCAGAGGAACTCTGCACGAACACAGACTCCAACATACACCCCAATTGTAATGATAAAGTCAGGGCATGAAAATTGAAATTGTGACTTCTGGCTAAAGATCTCTCTCATCCATTTCCAGTTACTAGTCCATAGAACTATTTTACCTTCATAAAACTACAGCATGGTGTCATTTCTGTGTATGTCACCTTTCTTTGGATGTGCTCCCAACATTACCTACCATGACTTGGTTTGAGTAAAACTTTCTTAGCTGCTGAGGTCCTATTCCTGGTGGTAGGAAATCGTAAAAAAACAAACACTAAAAAACCCAAACCCCAAACAAATACTGTGGTTGTAACCAAAGTAAACAAATGTCAGCTTACATTGCATGTGCACAACTGAAAAAGGACACTAACAGGAAATATTTGTGCCATAAATATTTGAACACAAGGCATTCTTTACGTGAAAAACCCCTCATCTGGTCCCAGATCCTTCATCCTTAAAACTCATGCCTTTTTACTTCCACCCCAGATCATTCACCAGATCTTTTGTCTCCACAGAGGAGCCCAGGTGTTTCTTAAATTCACTTAGCATTTCCAACATTTCACTCATTCTCACATTAATGAAACCCAGATGTTTGAGTATTAGTGTCCTCAGTTCCTTCCTTACTGCCCTTTTCCCAAGATTTGAATTCACTTCGTGAGTAGCTTTCCCTGTACTAAAAAAAGCTGCACAGATTAATATCTTTAATAATTTTGAAGACTATTGCAAAATAGCTTATTTACTTGACAGTTTTGATGCTTTGCAGCAAAGATGTGCATCTTTCATATTACAATAGTCAAGTTCCTATTTCCAAAAGTATATTGGAGCAAGATAACCCCTTTTACAGCTACCATTCAAGAGCTACTTCGTTAACAGCCCAGCATATGCAAGAAAATGAAACTTTTGGTGTCACTTCAACATATCAACAGAAGATCTAGGCACTGTTCTTCCAAAGGGCTTGGGACCCACTTTACCTATGGGACTTCTAGCTATTCCTTTTTCCTCATTATTGCCTTACAATACAGGTATTTATTCTAAATGCATTTAACAACTACACATGCTCCTGGATGACATGAAACTCTTTAAAAAAAGGTCTCAAACAAAATCCAAGTGGATGAAGTATGAACAACCACCAGGACAAGAGCAGCCGTCAGAAAATGAGTCATGGAGAAGACCAGTAGAATGCTGCAGGGGCCTTCCCTATGTAGCAGTCTCACACAGAAAAGGCAGAGACACCGGAAATGAGTTGAGAAAACACTTTTGCAAACGGCTGAGTGTCCCAGGTAGGAACATCTATGTGGCAGCAGAACGAGATGGAGGAAAGAAGAGAAGAAGGGGGGAGTTAATTGCCATGCAGCTGGGGAGGGCGGCAGAAAGGCTGTAATAAACTCCATGAGCAGACGGTGCCACAGGGCGAGAATAAGACTCCGCTTTACTCAGAGCAAGAAAGTGGAATGCACATTTGTCAGAGTAAGCCTATGTAAAAATCACACCACCCTCTGACTGACCTACCTTACCCAGGATACTCTGGAGGAGAGCAGGCAATCTACTAACAGCAGTGTGGCCTTTAGCAGCACCATGGTCATTTGTTAAAAGGGAGAGAAGAAAAAGTTTCTCCAGCATCTGACTCCTCACTGTACCTCTCACCTCACACACAGATTATCTCAAGTACTTTAGTGAAAGCTAAGATTCAGAATAATTTCACACTATTTCGTGGTTCACTTTTCAAATGAGTTGACAGTAATTCACACACTTACAGTTAACTTTATTTGATAGCATTTGTACAGGGTCAAGACTTCTATTTCCCAGACAGCCCTCATATTTCATTCATCTTAATCACTAAATGTACTTACAGAAAAAGTCAACCTCATTTACTATAAGCATGATTTATGTAAGAGTTGCTCCTGTTTGAATATCACTTTTGGATACTGTGAAAATCCACAAGCTACAGTGTGTTCCATATTACAGGAGCCAAATCAGAATAAATATTCCTTTCCAAAATTCCCTCATGGCAACTTAATCCAAACTTTCACATAGAAATTATTCTGTGTGGAGCATCTGGAGTGAAAATTTTTCTGTTTAAACCTTTTACTAGCTCACAGTATCTTCTTGGGTCTTACACCAGTTTACCCAGTTATAAAATGGATTCTTTGTTCACCTCTTCTTTTTCAATCCTTTATGAAAGGACTTCGGGTGGAAAGCCGAAGTGTTACAACAGCCCAGCAAACAAGCTTCATGCAAAGAGAGTCTTCTACTCCAGATTCTGTGGACACTTCAACATAGTGCCAAGGCTATACTGTAGATTTACGGTACAACCATAATAAAGTCAATTTTTTCCCTCTATGCCTCCAATTGCCATCAGCAAGATGGTGCATGTGTTTCCTTTTACCCATTTATCTGGCATTTTTACACAGAAAATAGTTTGTGCCTGTAACTGCTGTCAAATCACCTGCTTCAAGATTTAGCACCCCCATCTCAGTTAAGCTCTCCAGCCCCCACTACTAATTATGAAAACTCAAAACAGTAAAAGTAAAATGTTTGTAAACAGAAAACCATTTTAAAGGTCAACTGGGGTTTGGTTTTTTTTTTTGTGCAGAATTAAAAATGGGAACAAAACAAACACTGAAATTTTTGCTTTTGTCACACTGAGACCACAATTTCTACAGACATTCCTCTGATGAGACACCATGACATGGTTACCATTACATGGTTACAGAAACAAGCAGAGGAGCATATCATGTTGTGGAGACAATAATCCACAGAAACATGGTAGGCCAAAGTTCCCAACAAGCTCACCACAACTATGGCCAGCAAGAACAGGACTTCTCAATGTATAACAATGCATTTGAAATGTTTAACCCTAACACCATGCAATCTGCGGCACGCTTCTGCAGCTCAGCTGGAACTTAAAATGTAGCTGGTACAGTGTAAACTGGGAAAAATGGTATAACCAGAGACACCCTGAAACAGGGAAAACAGTCACCCTTCTTCAGTGAGAGAATTCCAATATTTTGGAAAACATGGTTAATTTCTCTTAGCACCAGATGTGTAAATAGCACACCTGTAACAAAGAAACTGAGATGTTACAAGAGAAATCCAGACAAGTAATTCTGCTCACAAAGGGACCTACCAGCACCCTTCACAGCGTACTGCTCTGCTGGCCCTGGGACCTTGCACCAAAGACACGGCAGTCCAGTTTTAGCTTTTATTGCATTATTGCTTTTGGTTTTTTAAAGAATTGATGGCGACACAGGTTTATGAATAGAAACCCTGAACCGCTGGGATTGTGAAGTGTATTTTACATGCATTGTTTTGTAACGATGAGTGCACACAATCCTGTTTAACTATGGACATAATGGCACAGAGCCTCAAACGGGAGACAGAAGCGCAAGTAGAAACAGACAATCTGATACAACAGGAGACATCCTATCTTGCCCAGAAGACAGGCCAGTGCAGAGCTGCAATGTGCAACATACAAATGCTTAAATCAATAGTGCGAGCAGCAGCACTGCTTGCTGCATTCCTTACAGGAACAGCCAGCAGGAACATGAGAGAAGGGGAGGGTGAAGAGGCATTTACCAGTTATTTCACTGGCGCCAGCTAAAATCTTTCCTGTAACTAATTCACTTTAGCAGCGCACTCAGCAATGTTATGTAAAACATTTCTGAAGGAAGATTTTTTCTCTTGCCTTTCACGAGCAAGCATCAAAGCCCAGTAAACCATGCACTGCAGAATATATTTAAAGCTCAACAATACTAACCAATAGAGCCACTGAAACTGAACTCTGGAGGAGGAGCCCTCTACATGCAGAGGCTGGGTTTCTATTTTCTGGCACAGATTATACCAGCTTATAGAAAGGCAGTGTTTCACAAATCTTTACACATGTAGCCAGAAGCTTTTGTCAGCAAGATGCAATTATAGCTTAAAACCAATTTCTATGACGGAAGCAAGATGAGAGCACTAATGAAGAGAGCTTTCTGACAAATCAAGTTTTTCCTAACCATTCTTATTCATTCATTTGATCTTAGTACTGGAATTTTGCAACAGGAATTGGCTCGGTCTCTTTCAAAACATAAAGGGTCTAATCCCTCCCATTAGAGAGCAGGAAGTCAGAAGCCAATCTTAGCACCGAATAAAAAAAAAGAATCTGTATTGTTATTTTAACTTCTTTGCTGCACATAAGCTAGAGATTCTTTTTTCCCCACTACCATTTCAGCATGACGGCTTGATTAAAAGCTGATGTCTCCCCTAAGTGGCATCTAACTAATACAAGAGACCCTTTGCACCAACTGCTCTCTCCAGAGCAGTAGCTGCACTACAGCTTCTCCCCATCACTATGCATGTAACTCAGAACACTAATCCTTATCTAGGGGCCACTCTGCTGTCCTGCCTTGGACAGTCCAACGATGACATTTCTGGTGTAAAGGCTTTTTACATTTGCTGTAGATGCATTCAAATAAAACTGCAAGTGGGAACATGCAGAATTTTGTATTTTGATTTCTGTTCATGCACACTTGAAAACTACCTACTGTTATCCTCAAGAGCATTGCACATGTGCCTGCTGCATCCCACCAGCCAAACTCCCACTTCTCCCCCAAAACTTCCCAAACGTTCTCAGCCCACAGGTGTCTGCAGGGTACATTCCCACTCCTGAGTGGGGTGTTCAAGCCCCAGAGGTCTCATCTGCTCCTCCAAACCAGTGGCACCACTTGATGTCCCAGCAAAGCACTGCAGCATATCTCAAGCTCTGCTGCTACACGCCTGACTGGGCAAACTAGCAAGAAGCTCTTGCTTAACTTCAAGAATTGTGGGGGCTCCCTCAAAGAAGCAGCTGAATGACAGCTAAAGCCATGGGTAGCTGAAATTTTGACTTCTGGGCCACTGCATCCCCTCACCTGAATCTGTCCATTTTTAAGTGTAAGCTTTCCCAAGACAGAACCAGTGTGACCTCTCTGGGACTCCAGGTCAGCTAATGGATCAGGCCAAATCACAATGGAACCGGATGAACTTCAAGCATAGATGCAGGTAAAATCAGCTGAACATGCCACCAGTGTTCTTAACATTAAATATTAAAATACACATCCGATTCTTTTTTCCCCCAATATTAAAAAAAATGGCTGGTAGTATTCAACACTTGAAAATTAATGAGTTTCAAATATGAACATAGTACACCCCCAGTTTTGAAATACTCTGCTCTGTTTTCTTTCTTCTCATCTTTCCCATCTGGTATGCTTTAGTAATAATTTAACAAATATTTTTCTTCAAGGCTGTCAGAAAAATCTCATAGCATTTTGGAAACACTAAACATTCTCCGGAGAGGTAAATTAGGACGTAAGGAAGTAGCATGACACATATGTGATCACACATTGTCAGTGGCAAAGACAGTAACAGAAATCCCAGTATGTGCATTGGGGTATTGAAGAAAAGAAATTGGTAATGTATAGGCAACAGTGAAGCCAAAACCAACATCAAGTTACATTTGAAGGATGATCTGCAAAAGTTAAACAAATGCAAAGTCTCATTTCTTATTCCGGTGTTTTATTTTTGTTAAGACTGATCTATGAAAATTCAAACCCAGCTGTCATTCTCAGCCAATGACATGGAAAATTCAAACCCAGCTGACCTCTACATTTAGCAACACCTTAACTCTACATAGCACCTCAGTCACAGAATCACAGAACGGTTAGAGTTGGAAGGGACCTTAAAGATCACCAAGTTCCAACCCCCTGCCCAGTCCTTGTGAGCTTTCTTCTATCAGAAAATGAATCTACTTCTACTACGGAGACTGCAGCCAGAAGTCTATGTCCACTGCCACACTTTACACTGGTAACCACAGGAAAAAAAACCTGTTAAGTCCAGGTCTCTTTGCTAAATACTTTAGTCAGTGTAACTCATCAATAACTTTTGCTCATTACTGAGCTCAGATGAAGTAATAAAGTAACACACAAAATGCTCCATCTCCCATTATCACTTTCCCAGTTCGTTGTGTCAGAATGTGTCCCAGTTCGTTTTTGACAGTAAAACCCATTAGGCAGTACCTTGACCAAGACAAGACAGCAAACCCCACACTCAGATAAGCAGCTGCCATTTGACTGATTAAAATATTAGTAGAAAGACAGACAATAAAAAGCCTCTGAAGAAATCTAACAAACATGCACCTTTTTCTTGATTCCACTGACATACGATTTTTTGGAAGCTACAGTTTTATAAGTCTTTCTTTGTGACTATATAAGCATTAAAAATTACTCTAAAAATAAATATTTGTCTAGATTCTCAGCCAATGACATGGAAATAAAAATTCTGGTTTTAAGAAAATGACAGATATCCCAAGATACATGACAAACCAGCGAGAGTTGGTGACATTCAGCTTTCTTCCATGTTTTTTAAACTCCACATGTTGAAGTTTTCTAAAATATATTTCCCATCCTTTCTCTAAGATTGCTGAACCCCATTCAGCCAGGGCACAGATAACATCTTTGGATATAAGATTTAAAATCACAGTTCAAGCTTTACAGAAGTGCTTTTCTTCCACAGAGCCACAAACTTCACAAGAGAAAGTTATTTCCTCTGTTCTGTTCCCCTCAGGAGGTGTTATATTCTTATAACCTATCAGACTTACCCAGTCATATTTATCATTTATATTTAGTATAAGGTGGTTTCTCTTCAGACCACCTCTGGATATTCCCAACACAAAAAGTGAGCTCTAACTACTCATTTTCTTCCACAGATTAGACACTTTTCCCAGTGTTCCTGGGCACTGAAGTGTATATACAAGACACCTTTCCAAATAGACAAAGAACACAGCCAAAAATAAAGACAAACATGACAGGATTTTGCTGCACTTTGACACGTAATTGCAAAACAACAAGAATGAGATTTCCCCTACATTTAAAACATGTTTAATTAGAAGAGGAAAAACCAGCTGAAATACATATATGCGGATCTACTCTACTCAGAGAGGGGAACTCTTGAACTTTTTTGCCCAGTCTGCTCAGACTATGGAGACAAGAAACACAAGTTAGGTACTACAATTTCATTTCAGAACAAATAATCACCTACGAAAATGGTCAGAACAGTCCTAATCTTGAAATGGCAAAAGATGTCAAAAGGCCATCTCTGCAATGATACCCTACTTAAGAGGGGGAAAAGCAATGGACAACTGGAAAAAAACCTGATTGGGAGAGAGTACAGAAACTTGGATAGTTGATGTGGATCTTAGTAAGTCTCAGGCAACGGTCACACCAAAAGGAAAGTTGCTGCAGAAATTCTAATTCCATTTATGTCCTTAAACAATTCAATCCTTTCCTGCACGCTTCAGTTAGAAGTGAGTAACCCCATAGCAGCAAGAGCAGAACAGAGCCAGGTTTTGCAGTGAGAACCATGGTGTAAAAGTTACTACCAAGTAGCTGCACTGCACCATTCAAAGGTCGATGAAGCCAAATAATCCCACCTAAGTGGTGACCAGCTACAGGGGTTGCCTGGGGAGAGGTTTAAAAGGCAACTATACAAACTTACTTCCAAGTCTTCAAGAATTTGTGGCTGAAGAATGGATTTTTTTTTTTTAATACTTGCTGCTGGATTTTTTCTCCACGAATTTCTCTAATTGCTCTGGGGATATATAACATCCTACAGACACAAATTGGCATATTAATACATAGTGTCAAGTAAGTGCCTCCCTTTTAGTATTGTGAACCCGCCTGCTGATAATTTCATTGGGTGATCCTTGTTCTTGAATTATGGCAGTGAAGAATCATTCTCTATTCATTCACCTGCTCCACATACAGAATTACTTCACAAACATTTTTCCTCTCCTGTCCTCCCCCAAGCTGAGCCTTTGTTTAGGAATTCCTGTGAGAGAACTTTTCTTTTTCTGTGCTCATCTTTGTTACCTCTCTTACCATGCTTTCTAGAGGCACTATTTTTGAGAGAAAGGATGGGGGGAAGATAGATCAGTACAGTAGAAAGCTACAGTATTCCTCATTTACTTGTTCTCTTTTGTTCACAAATACTCTCATTCCAAGATGTTTGCAAGCAGGCATACACAGTTAAAATACTTTTTTCTTTGTATTTATAAGCAAAAAACCCCCTGAAAGCCCTATAGTGTCTTCAAGTCCAACTGAAGCCAGCTTCTGAGTAAATACTCTGGCCTTTTCCACATTCTTCTTGGCGTCCCAGTTATACAGCACTATTTGTAAAGGCAGACCAATCTTGCAAAGCTTCCAGCCTTGATATATTTTCCAGACTGGGTATCTGCTGCAGGTTTAACACGTTTGGAAAGTTTTAGGGAACGAAACCAAGCCAATTCAGATAATGAAATTAAGGGAAAGTATGTGGTGTTTAGCTCTTCTGAAAAGCTCCAGTGCCTTCGTAAGCCAAAGCAGAGATTTTAAATTGGCAGTAAAGTGCCCTCATATCGGGGACATATTTTCCCATTCCTCTGAAAATATAACCAACCTGGCCAAGTTACAACTCTTTACTGAGTCTGCATAAACTGTGGTTTTCCAAGGATTCACTGGAGTTTGACAGCTGAAGACGAAATCAGTATATGCAATCTCCTGCCCACACCCCTTTTAACTTATAGTAATAATGAATATTCATTATCCTCTTCAAGCATTTAAAGGTTTGTACTAGATCTGCAGAAACCAACCCGGACTTTTCCTGCAACTGAAGCTTCTAGAGGTTGCTATGACACCAGACAAAAAATTCAGAGTGGTTCAGCTGTACATACTTGATCACTCATACCTGTGTATTTTTGCCTACTCAGTATTATGCATACTGGCATGGAAGAAAATGAGGAGGGAAACAATGATGGACACACAGAAGGGACAAAAGAAAGTGAGGAGATAGTTGGGACTAGAACAAGGATCTTGATGGAGATACGCTAGGACTGAAAACGTGGTAGATTCACATCGAGATGGAGAGGGAAGAATGGAAAGGAGAGAAGGCTAACTAGAAATTGTGATGAATTGCTGGGGAAATGACAGATTTAGAGAACGACCTGGGAGTTTAGAAAAGGAAAACAGAGTATAAAGGTAAGTGGTATGAAAACACTATTGGAAGAGAACAAGGACAGAAAGAATGAAGAGTATGTAAATCTTCCACAAGCCCACATCAGATCTCATTATCTCTGACTCTCAATATTATTCTTCTATCAGCAAATATCACTAAAACTCACTGAAAGAGTTCTCATC
>VZTM01035773.1:0-19026 GCA_013400555.1 Jacana jacana
TCTGATTGGTCAAAACCACTACAGTATTTTAGGTACCTGAAATAAGACATTTCATTCAAATCAACCCAATGGCTGTTGTAACAGTGCCTTCTTACATATAGAGCCAATATGAATGTTACCCATACAAGCAGAAGCTGAAATAATTCTCCCAGTAAAAAGATATTGGCTGTGAAGAGCAGGATCAGACAACATAAAATTCACCACTGCTTGCTGTAGTCAGCCACAAAAACTAAAATAGTCTAAAATGAAAAAAAAAGTTGATATAAAATTCAAGTAGGAGCCTCAAATCATACATTAGTATGTCATGGAGACACATTTCTTTATAGTCTGAACTGGTGATCAACTTACAATCTGGCCATCTAAAGGAGAGGATGTTTCCCAAACAGCACTGTTGAAACTATTCAGAAATCCTATCCATTTATAATGATCAGGGGGAAGAACTAGAAAACGAAGCAGGCACGATTCCTGCTGCTCCTCTACCAAACAGATTATCTCACCAGGAATAACAGGGAACAGAGATAGTCATGCCCTGTTACGTAGCGTGGAGCTATTGCCCATCAGTGCAGTGTGACAGCTGATCTTCATCTATTTAGATGTTTTCCTGTCGTGCTGCCATCTTTCACACCTTGACTGTACAAGCCTTGGTTACAAAAAGGATTCAGAGGGTTTTGCAAAATCTCAATAAGGGGAATTGACAAAAGGTTTGAGGACAAAGCTAATTTCTACAGAAACATCTAGGATATGTTTCACTCATATAACTCAAAGAACGTGTTGGCAGGGAATGCAATCTCTTATCTGTGTGCATAAAGGCAGGGGAGGGGGGCTAGTAACCAGGCTTGATACTTTGAATTCGGTCTCACTGCCTTCAACCAACTCATTAGCTTTAATTATTCAACAGTATTATGGCAGACAGAAGATAAATATCAAACAGGTGAAAATGAACTCACTTTTTTAAACTGAACTTCATTAATTAAAAGTCATTACTGTGCAATGCATAGAAATTAAAAGCACCCAGGAGATGGTGCTTTAAAGTTGTCTCTAAGGACAGGAGAATCTATTTCCTGCTACCCAGACCCAATGTCAAGTTTTCAATTGCTACAATTTTCAGTCCCAAAAGAATATCAGATCCCTCAAACTAATTATTAATAAATATTACATCCCCAGACATTCATGTTGTGAAATCATAAAATTGGTGAAAAATGGGAGTGAAAGGGACACCAAGAGGTCATCTGGTCTGTTCCCAAGTCCATACACCAGGTATATATAGTAAAGATATCTGTAATTCCCTTTTAAACCCCTCCAGTGATGGAAATTCCACGGTCTCCGTCGGCAGTGCTTCACCTTCTGTATTTTTAGTTAGTGCTAATGTCTCAGCTCAGCCTGCCTCTCTGCAATTTCAGTCTGTGTTCCTTTACTTGCCCAGCAGGGGGACAACTATTACTTTCCTCTTATTGGCAGCCTTTAAAGGTGTGCAGACTACTGTGACATCTTTAATCTAAAAAGCCCCACATCTTTCAGCCCTTAAATGGCAGTGAACAGAAATATTCCAAGTGCGGGAGCTCTGCAAGACCTTTTCACTGCATCTCATATACAGAATTCCATTTGGGTTTTCACTTTTTCAAAAATTATTCAATGCAACAGAATATAGTGAAGGGGATTCCTCTTTCTTGAAAAAACAGAGATGGAAAATGTATTTGCATGAAGAGTTTATCATGCTGCCCTTGATTTCTGAGATGGAAGTTGACAACAATATAAACCATTGCTTAGCCAGAGCTAGATTTTAATGTTGCTCCAAGTCTTATGAATGGGCAGAAGTACAAGGATATTGTGTACCAGGAGTATGCTTTTTGTTTTGCTTATTCAAAGTTAAGATATTTCAATGTTCATAAGCAGTGTCTGATACACTGTGTATTTCCTTCACTCCCTCTGCTTCTCTTTCTTCTGTTATGTACTTAAGCACAGGAAAAATTCACGCTCTTAGCAAGACACTTCAAACCCCTCCCTGAAAAGTGTTTGCTTGTTTGTTTGTTTGTTTTCTCCCATTTAAAGTTTTGGCTATGGGTCAATCTTCTTAGTGAACAGGAAGCTCTGAATTGGGGCACATGGGTGCTGGAGGATTGTGTTACCATGAAGTGTTATAGTTGATAGTAAATCAAAATTCTCTCATTGAACTTAATCTTTATTTAAATTTGGAAATGTGGCCGTTCCTGATGTCTGTCTGCAGCAATGCTGTTCTGCATTTCTCAATATATTCTGTATTTCCAATGATTCTCCCAAAAGTGTCTGTCAAGAATCTAACGCAACTGCACTAGCCCAAAGTGCAACAAACAGAAGAGAATTTAACACTAGATGGCAATATGCCTTTGCAGAATATTTCTGAGGTGCCTGTAGATATAGGAAAATATTTTCCCAATTATTACATTATTTGTTAAGTCTTCTGTAAGTTAGACAGGTTGTTATTTGGTTTACACTAAAATGAACTTTTGTCTCATGCTATTGCATTTAATTTAAGTTTAGAAAATACTCTGAATCAGAGCTGACCAAACTGAAGGAATTCACAGTTTAACTGAAAGTACATTATGAATTATTCACTATTCAGGGCGTGTGTAAAACATGAAGAATCACGTGGTGAATGTTGACCAAATCTATCACACTTGGTGAAATGTAAATATAAAAGAAAGCTTATGTTGTGGGCTACTGCCTTACATCTACTGATGTCAATCAGAACACAAGCCTAATCCTATATCCATTAAACATTCCTTTGGCTAGGATTTTTCTCCATGACATGCAGCTTTAATCTTGGTTAACCATTTTGGGCTCATGCCCGAGCATGTAGCCTCTCCTGAAGCCCAAGTCAGTTCTGTGGGTAGAATAGCCAGGATTGTACCACCGTTATCCAAGCTACTTTGGCCAGCTTACCTGTACTTAGTGTAGGACTTTCTCAAGTGCCCTGGAAAGCCAAACATGTTATAAATCAAACATAGAAATCCACACTTTGTAAAAGTAAACCCACATTATAATTACCAACTAAGCTGCTAATTAATGGGTTGCTTTGTTGTTTCCAAGAACACTCAGTATTTGAAGGCAGCATTAATCTGTCTCAGCAGCAGCTGCTGCAGCTCAGAAAGGCCATGGCCAATTCCCTTCATGGCTTTGGGCACACTTTCCTTCTACTGGCACTTCTTTTTCTATGAAAATGGATCCTTAAAGCTGTTACCACTCCCATGTACAACTTACTCTCCCTCCCACCCACTCAGGAAGTAACAGATCCCAAAACAAAACACCAGGTTAACTGCCAGTACCATGTTATCTGTTTATTGTTTTAACTATTGCCCCCCTGGATAGTTTGTCCCATATTTCTGCCAGAGGCACTTTTACACCTTTTGTGCTTTATATGGGTATGTCTGTGAAGACAAACTGGACAACACAGGATCAGAGTAGGTAAGAAAATGGGACATCTTTTCAAGGCAGAGGCAGATCAAAATAACTGACAGAAGCAGCTCACTGTCACTTCTAAATTCACTGCAAGTCCAGTTTCTATCAGCTTGATTGATAGGCAATATTTATATTAGTTTGATTTAACGTCAGAGAAACTGGATATATGACCTAAAGCAAAACTATGCAGCTTGCTTCCAACACCATAGTGACAGGCAATGAAAATGTCACCGATAAAAGTCCAATTGGAAGTGCCCCGGAGAGCTGTGAAGTAACACCACCGTGCAGCTTAGTTAGTATTAACAGAGACCGTGCAGTGACATAAACCCAGTCTCTCATTGTAACAGCTCTGACATTTTCATTCAGAAAACGGCTGTGGCAATGTTTACATCAATCACCAGCCTCTCAAGAAAACACTTGATCAAAAAAAGAATTGAAATGTGCCATGAAAGTACGCCTGCATGCTATTTTAAGACGCTTCACTGGTTTTAATGAACAAGAGCAAAAATAACCCAAAACCCCAAGAATCGAAAGCGACTGAAGAATGATAACAGCATGAGAACAGAATGGAAAGAGGGAAGGGGGGGTGGGGGGATAATAGTTCTGAAGCAAACAGCTAATTTTCTAATTCTTTGCTCCTAATTCAGGATTTAAGTACCAAAAAACAAACTATCCACACAGGTAGATGACGCTTATTACCAGCAAGATCCAATATTTACAAGGAACTGCTGGCTTATATTTGACCTGATCTTGGGTTTTTATAAAGGACTTTTTGTTTTATTCCAATAGAAATAAAAAAAGTTATTGAAAGAACACTTCTTCCCTCCCACATATTTGCATTTCAAATCTTGCAGCATTGTGTTAGGGCATGATCAGAAATCATTCCAGCTGAGCAGAACAATTGCTTTAATCACAGTTATTGTAGCCTACCTCAAAGTTAAATATAATTATTAAAATTTAAAGAAAGCAGCAACCCAAACCCCTCAGGTATTCCAAGGTGCACAAGGACAATAGCTTGATGCTTGATTACACACAGGGAGGTTGTTGTTTGGACTTATGTCAGCACCTGGATGAAACACTTGTGGTTTATGCCCAAGCTAGACAGCTGTGATGATGGCTGGCTGGAAGAAAATGTTCTTTCCCTCCAATATGAGAAATATCTCACCTCCCACTGTCAAAACAACATCATCCTGACAGCCCCATGCAACTCATTAGTAAGTCTAAATGACCAGAGAGCATTAGTGATCTAGAAATCTTTGCTGTGTAGCAATTTGCTACAAACCTTACCTCTTTCCTGCAGTGACAGCCTGGTTACGTGATACAGCCACCCATCACACCCGAGCAAGGTTACTTGGATTCACTCATGGAATCTGGGAAATAGGAATAAAGGGCTTTTACACTGCACAAACATCAGGTTAGTGACTCACTGATGGCCTAAGACCAAAATAAGCCCCACCACTGTGTGGGATAATGTCAGCCTTCGTTCTGGTATTGCAGTGATCATCTGTTAAGGCACAACTACCAAGATTCATCTTAACCCACAACTCTTCCACGGTCAGTCTTGCTCCTCTTGAGTTGTGTATTTTATGACAAAGTGAATTGGATGGAGATTCTCATGTTTGAGAGGAGGGAGCTTTACAGCCCAGCAAAATCTGGAATTTGATCTCTTTTTGCATCAACATTGGGATCCATGCTTTTTCATCATTACAGGTGGAGGAAATGGATTTTACCATCCTCCTTTCCCTGTGCTTGGAAGTCCCTGTAAGCCAGTGCAACTCTATCAAGGATAAAGAGCTAATCCAACTCATACTAAATGAGGATTTGGAGCAGCAGATGCCCTATACCCCAAACACACCCACAAAATGCAGATCAGAAGGTGCTGAGAAGAGCACCAGTGGAAGAACAGCTGTGTAAACCTCAAGGGAAATATATTTGAACTAAGTTCATCAGCTTCTGTGCAGTGACTCTATTTTTGCAGCAATGTAATGGAGAAGAAGCAGGCCACTAGGCAAAAAATGCACTTTATCTCAGACTGACATCAAGAGCGCAGCTTTGGGCACAAACAGAAGGCAATTGTCTACAACGCCGATTGGCCTAAGAATGACCACAGCCCCACTCCATGCAAGCCCCAACACCAGCTGCTCTCTCCTTTTTTCTGCTGCCATTTAAGGAAGGATCAGAGAATATGGGGCAAAAGATGATGTCTCCTGCCAGTGGCAGCAAGAACAAAATGCACAGCTCTTTAAGGCCACTGTTACCATTGCAGATTACTTTGACAAGCCTTGACCCAGCTCCTCAGGACATGTGAACACGCCCATAAATCACTCTTAAAATGGGCTGAAAGAATATTGCATGCCAACACTGAAATCATTAACAGAAAGTATGTATCTGATTGGGGCAAAACTCTTTTTGAGGTGGGTGCAGTGTATACCTGTGACACAGGCATGGTGACACGACATGCCTTTGTTTTCCTAACGTACAGGACCAAAGAAGTCTGTGTTAAGCATTAGCCAAATAGGGGCAGCTGATACCTATCTATTTAGATATTAAGCAAGTGGCTTGGAGTTGGATATGGGTTTTTTTGTTCTGCTTGTTCTTTTGTTGCAGGTGAGTGAATGATATCCTAACTTTTCTTTATCATTTAGTCACAGTGTGCAAACAAAAGACAAACAGGCACACTGTAAACCAAAGGAAACATTGCACTGTACCTTGGGACAGATACAGCCCTGATCTGGCTAAGGTTGAGGAGAGAAGACATGGAAAAGCCATGGAAGTGGACATCAACAGTGCAAAAGCCAGCACCTTGACTTCAGCACCAGAGGCTGGAAGCAGTATCAGGGACATTGCGGTGAGGGGAAAGGAGGGGAGGCAGGGTGGCACTAATTCCACACTGTAGACTTCTCCTAACCTGCTTATCAGCCTTTCTTTCAACTGATTCTGATCCTCCTCCACTGCCAATGAAGAAGTTGCATCTTGAGCTGCAAGTCCAATCCTACATTGTGTTTAAATACAGAGCAGATTTAACCCTACACTTAATAAAAGCTGAGGAGGGCATAAGAACCACAGCTAGTAGAATATTTCTTTATAGATTCTGGTTTGAGTGTCAAGGCCCAAATTTTGTCCTTTGGATTAATCAGCTTTTAAATACAATAATAGCATTTAAACGACGAACTTACTTTAAAGCATTGAAGGATTGTTAATGAAAACTTACACTACCTAAACAATGTCAGAGATCCAGCAGCATTTCTTAACACTGACTTTTCAGATATTGCAATACAGGACACAACACAAATCTGTACTTTTACTTGCTTAATAATACTGTATTTATCACAATCCCACAAACACCTCATCAAGTTTATTGGTAAGATAAAGGCATCTGCTCTGCACTTTGTACGCTTTCTTTTGTACTTCCAAGGCACTGAAGGAGGTTCATTAATTGTCTTTATCATTATCTCCCCCTCTTCCACCATAAAATATTGTTTTAACATAACATGCAGGGATATTAAAGCATCAGTTACCTTCATTTTGAAAGCAGCTATAGTTTTCACACCTCTCACCACCCGCAACAAGGGATTTCTGCAGATACAAGTTAGCTGCCAAGAAAGCTCCATCTCCTGCTCTCAGGAGTGTCAGTCTCAGGAATAATACTCCATGGCACAGCATGCTCTTTCATTCTCCCTCTATGACCTTCAGCAGGAACAGAGTTAACCAACGTGGTGTACTTCAGACTAACTCTAGCCCTTTACGTCTCTTTGCATAGAATTAGCAGCACCCAGATCAGACGAAAGGAAGCAAGTATCACTTTTTATAGTATTGTCATCTCCAAAGTAAGAGAAATTTCACCTCCCTTGTTAAAGAAACTCCCTATAAAGTGTGAAGTAACAGGTGATTGAAAAGAACAAAGTTAAACACTTCTGCTCCTCTTGTATATCTGCTGTCTCTGCTAAATGTATCTACAGGATCAGAAGAACTTGAGTGGAGCCTTGTGATTCTAAGAACCTGCCTATTTTTTCACAGCAGTATCAGCTGCTCTAATTAAAACCTTTGCCTTGCAGAGCAGTGCATTTTAGGAGTGGTGTTTGATGTCATGTCCTCCATAAACAGCAAAACACATAGTCTCTCCAAAGAGACTTTTGAAATACGACTGCCAGTGAAGGCAGGAAAACGTACAGGGTATGAATAGATGTAATCAGTCGACCCTCATCTCCCCAACGTCCCTCATTCCTTTCTCAACACATGTGTGCAGCTCCTCACATTTTTCTATTTTTGCATGACTGTGTTTGACTCGTCAGGCACAACAGCAGGAATGACAGGTGAAGCATCTTGCACCAAGAAAGTCTGAATGTTTCACAGGGAAGTCTCTTTAGCTCTGACAGATGTCAAAAACATGGCATTGTTGCTTCAGGAAAGAGAACTGATGCCTCTAGACAAGCCTATTTCTAATAATTATGGAAAAGGTTTTGCTATTTGGGCTTTAAACTAAATGGAGATTATATAACCCTTTTGAGCAGCAAGATCCTTTTTTTTTCAGCAATTTCTTTTAAATTCTTACCTACAGAGAGCTTTTGATCACTAATAAATCACTTTCAATTTTTACAAATTAACAAGGCTTTCATTAACACGTGAACATAGATTTATAAGCTTGTAAAATTAGTCCTGTCTCTTGCAATACTGTCTCTGAGCTAGATTTTTTCTTCCTTTAAAGTACACTGGGAAAATGACAGAAACAACTCTTGATTTATGCATGCTGCTACAATGAGAGTGATTGCAGCAGGAGAAATTTGAAAATAAAAAATGTACTCAACTGTATGAAACTCTGGGAGATGGTTCCAGAAAACTGGCACACACTTTGCCACGGGAGACACAGGAAACTGGCATGCACTTTGCCACTGTAGAGATGAAAAGTTCATTCATGTATCTTTAATTTTTGCAGGCTTATCCCTGATCCCAGGCAATGAAACCTTCTGCTGTTTATTGGTCCTAAAATGATGCAGACAAATCCAGGGAAAAATCCAGAGATCCTTTATAAAAGAACAATTGTCAGCACTGCTAGTGCAAAGTGTTCAGGGGAGAATTGGGAATGAGGATGGTTTTAGCTCTTCTGCATACAAGAGACTGCATTTTCACTTTTGAGAAGGCTGACTGACCCATACTAAATCCTAACTTCGAGTTCTTTATGTTCACCTGCCTTGCAAGTGCCAAGGGCAGGAATTGAGGGCTCAGAGATTCCACTTCATGCTATAAATGGGACACTGAAATTGAGAACAAGTACAAAACACACTTTTAGTTCCACAAATCCTCTGAAAAGCACTAACCTGAGAAGGCAAGGCAAAAAGAGGGAGGAGAAGGCAAGCTCACAGCCCATTTTCAGACTTTACTGAGCACACCTGACTCCTCCCCTCTTAGCCACATACCTACTGTATCTCCACATCCAGCCTTGGTGTGTAAAACAGCTGAAAGTGCCCCTCAGGATGAGAGCAAGGCAGCTGGTGTGTGGAATTTGGAGCCTGTGTTTCATGTTCTGTCTTTTCTGCGTCTTTCTTCACCAGACGACAGCTAAAAGAAAATTGAAGTTTGTGTCCATCGTAAGTAGAGAGTTCATGGGAAATGGAATTTCTTCAAAACCTGTCACTTACTGCCCTTCTTTTATTGTAGGGGAGGGGACACTTTTTGAACATGTTACTATCTCCTGTGTATTCAAATTCACTATTGCATTGTAGAAAAAGAAATTCCTTGATTTTTAAATAATGTTTTATAACTGTGTCTCCTTTGTACAGTCCTAGATGAACTTAACTTTCTGGACTGACAGAGCATGGTTGGTTTTTCTTACAATACGAGGAGAGGAATCACAGAGGATTCTTTTTTAAATTGTCAAAGAGGATTTCATAACTAAATATCAACTGTGCAAAACCCCTCTTTTCTCTTCACCATGGAAGAATTTCCACTTTTCCAGTGGTTTCAATAGATTAACATGCAAAATAAATTTCTTTCTGTGAAACCCAAAACAAGTGAACAACAGCTCTGAATAAGCCACCGTGCTGTGAAACTAATGCTATTTGCAATGATTATGACGTACCATTTGTCTGCAGGAAACCTGACTTCGTTCATAACATCGTACGTGCTTGTAAATCACATGTACTTCTTCTCCTGCAGTTTTCAAATTTATTTCTCCTTACTTTGATTAAGAATTAAAAAAAAAAAATAATCTAGTGGTAAAACTTAAAAATGATATGAGATATCTAACAGAATTATGCTGGCCGAGGAAAAAATTCATTGCAGGAAAGAAAAATCTTGATGTATCTTTGTAGATGTATTTATCTTTTATCTGAAGAAATTCCAGAACTGCTTCAATGTACTCAGAGTAACAGTTTAGTCTGTATTTAGATATTAGACAACACTCTCATCACCTTTTGTGATGAGAAAGTCAAGAAGCGTTGCTTCATGGCTAATTTCTTGCAAGAAGCAGCATTTCACAGGAGTCAGCCACAGAAACTGTATCCAAAGCCACAGTTTGGGCTTTTTCCTTTTGAATCCTTTTTCCTTTTAGTCTAACCAAAATATTAATGCTCTAATATTGCTGGAAAATTACTTACATGCTTCCGTTTGTTTTCTGTTTATTTAGTGTTGTGGTCTATACCTCTTAAAATATATAAAACCTCTTTAAAATATATAAAGATATTTAGAAGTTTTTATAACTTTCAAACGTTTGAGTGAATTACTTTTCAAATGCCAGGGAAATAAAGAAAGGTTACATTTGCCTAAATAAACAAAACAGGTATTGGAGCTATCTAGACCCAAGAAAAGCACCACCACTGTATTTAGTAAGCCACGGTACTCACTATCATTGCATATTCCTTGTGACTGCACTAATCGTGTCCATCACAAAATTCCCAGTAACATGAAGGGAATTCCCTCTATTTTATCAGGTATTTCGCCATGGTGATCATACCCCACTGGAGTTTTTTCCAACTGACAAGCATAAAGAAATTGCAAGGCAGCAGGGATATGGACAGCTTACCAAGGTATGTGTCCCTACCTACGCCAATATACTGGAATGCTGTCTGTTTGATGTTTGGTTTTTAGAACCCTGTTTTCACTCAGAGAAAAGCCACATTAAGTTGCCATACACAGATCTCCAAAGAGACAGCCAGAGAACTTACCAAGAAGCTGCTACTATGAGCAGTCATTGATTTTAAACAGCACTGAGTCAGCCAGTTCCGGTCCAATAGCATTGTCTGCTGAGCTGCTTGATTGCTAACTGGGGTCTTCTGGGAGAAGCCAGGCACTGGTGACCACTGCAGTTCACCTGAGATGAGAGCTTACACAGAGCTTAAACCCTCAGTAGCATAATGTGGTGTAAGTGCTCACAGACCCCCCTCAGTCTCTGCTGAGCAGGAGTCCTTCCCAGCTCGGGAACTACTAAGATCAATGGCAGAAACTTCTCTCATGCTGTGCCAGGGAAAGTAGATGTAAAGCTCAGCTATTTTAGTGCAGGCATTGGTGTTATAAAGCAGAGCTGAGCTCACACACAGGTATCAGCTGAGGGTAGTAATTAGCAGCAGATAAGGCAACTGCAGAGCCAAACTGCCAATACTGTGCCTCTGTGCTAATTGGTATTAGCTGCCTCCTCTTGTCAACAAACCCAAGGGTGAACTCCTGCACTGTCAGGTTGTAAAGGAATATGTGGATACTAGGTTGTTTTAACCCTATTTCTGCTCTGCTCTCACCAGCACAGCCCACTGTGTCTGTGCTTCACTCTTTTTCTCCCTGAAGATACATTGTTTGTATGGAAAATCCACTGGTTATTTGCCCAGGATTCTGGGAACCAGCCAGCCTCACTGAAGTAGTTTAGATGTACCAAAAGTCTAAATGTCTCAGGCTATCGGGCATGTGTAGGCAGACTGTGAGGTGTGTGTCTCTGTTAGGCTGCTTTAGAATAAGTTTTGCTCACACACCTCATATCCAGTGGGTCCAGCACAACGCACGTTTCTCTCTCTGGGGGGAACTAGTCATTTGCCAGGTCTCCACTGAAATCAGAATAAAACAAATTGCCTTGGGGGTTCCTCTTCCTTGCCACTCTTAGGAGACCAAACTGATCTCCAATGCAAGGTCAGGCCTGTCTCCTCTATGTCACCTCCCTTGAAGGAACAGGAGTAACAGACCAGCTTCCTATGCTTTAAGTCAGCTGTGGCTCGTGCATTCCACGTATACGATATGCAAGTTGAACACCACACGCCAGCTTGCTCCAAGGCACGGAAGGCTTCCAGACCCAGGATATAACAGCACACATATTAAATAAGTTGGGGCCCAGCATATACCCTAGAAAACTGGATGCACAAGTCCAGCAACAGGAAAGGTGATCACACACACACACACACACACACACACACACTATGGACCATGTCTGGCACTCTGGATAAAGCTGCAAATAGCTTGATCTGACCTCATAGCTGACTCTGCTTTGAACAGGAGGTTGGACTAGAGACTTCCTGAGGTTTCTTTCAGCCTGAATTATCCTATAATCCTATAACTTAGAAAGGACTTTAGGAAGAAATGAGTAATCATTGTCCTTGAGATCCCAGTGCAGAGTAATGATTACATGAGCAATATTTCAACCTAGGCCAGGAAACACCAGGTACAATTAAAAAGATGACAATACTGAGACCATTACAGGGCCATTGCATGTGATTCTCATATGTTTACAAAATTACATTGGTAAGTTGGAAAATGTTCAGCAAAGAGCTACTAAAGTGCTGGGGTTGGAAAACCCATTTTGCTGTGAGAGTAGAGAATTGTCATCCGTTTAGTTTACCACAGAGATTAAGTGACTTGATTCCATTTTATTGATTTTTTTTTTTTACTGGAATCTATGATGGTAAAGAATGTGTCATTCAAAAATGTCACAGGATCCAGCGGCTGAAAGCTGGGGACCTCATTAGGCAAAAGCCAAGAATGAAGTGTTTCAGATTGTTGATAATAATTGGCCACTGCAGCAAAATACCTGAAGGCTCGGGGGACCTTTACTTGAAGTCTTCTATGCAAGATTTTCTGTCTTCGTGAAAAATAAGATCTTGCTCAAGCTAAAAGTGTAGCCTGCATATGGAATCACTGACGATATTCTATGGGATTCATATGCTGGCTGTGTCTTCCTGCACAGGTATTTGCTCTGTCTGCACTCCCAGTTAATCAGCTGTGAGCCAGCAACAGAGCAGAAACTAGACAGTTGGTGTGGGGACATCTGTATGACTGCTTTAAGTCACCCTGCCCCTCAGCCAGTCTCACTAGTTTGAATAAACATACACAGGGCTTTCCATACAGCAAAATGCAAACTGCAGCCATGAGGAAGACATATCTAATATTATCCAACACTGGAGACACAGCAACTCTGCTGCTTTTTTCTCCTGTCTTCTTTCCTTCTCCTCCTTCACTTTATCAAAGTAATATGGAATATGATCTCAGTTTTGGTTGTAGGAATAGATGCACAGCACACTTGTTGAGCTCCTTACACTTTTCTGTTATTTTGCAGCTTGGCACACAGCAACAGTATGAGCTTGGCCAGTACGTGCGGAGGAGATACTCTTATTTCCTGAGTGTGGTATACAAGCAGCATGAGGCAAGTACTGGATACAGGAGGGAGGATGTTTTTCATGGATCTTAATGGGACTTCCTGAATGGATGAAAGTCTGGACCTGGTATGGTTGGAGGTAACTTAATAGCCATTGAATTCAATGTCATTTCAAAGTATTCCTGAAACCGTGGCTCGGCTTTTTTTCAGGCTGATAGTTAACCTCATGGTCCTCCTTCACTCCACTAATGCCATCCTCCCCAGCACAGTACCAGTTCCATTCTTTCCTACCAAGAGAACAAATCCCTGCAAACTAATAGGAGAAATGATCTTCTAGAACTTTTTTCTTTTCCTTTTGTTGCTTCAGATTTATGTTCAAAGCACTGACTGTGATCACACGCTTATGAGTGCTCAGGCAAGTCTCGCTGGGTTGTACCCACCAACACAGGGTCAGATTTGGAACCCCAGAATCCTTTGGCAGCCAATTCCAGTTCACACAGTACAGCTGTCCCATGATAATGTGAGTATAAACTAGAGCCATTTGCTTTCCCTTAATTGTTAGTAAAATATCTGGTATATGAGATGAAGGGACAGGATGGAGGACACAGTAAAGGCAAGGAAAAGCACGTCATGTTATAAGCGTTGTTCAAAAAGGCCTAATGAGCCAAGTAGAAACATTCTCAAGAGTTTCCACAGGAGTGGGCTTACATATCAGAGACCTGGAGTTAACAAAAAAGGAAATAAAACAGAAGTCCAAGGTACAGAAAAAAAAGAATTAACTTATAAAGTCTACAGAAGCAGATTAATCTTAAACTTATCAAAAACATGACTGACTTCGTGTGAGAAGAGGAAGTGCAGCTACTCTCACTAGGGCTTCAACGTATCTTAGGCTGCAGCCAGCTGAAAAGAAAATCAAATTCTTCTGAGACTTTCATTACAGTGAGAATTAAGTCACAGGATTGTTTTTCATGCATTTTGAAGGTCAGTGCATGCACTTTGAGGGTTGGTGGGAAAAGTATAAGACAAAAGGAGAGAAGACTTGGAGCTTTAAGAGCACGAGTTCACACTCCTTTCCCAGGAGCTGCAAAGAATGGTGTGGATAGCAGCTCCATAGCCTGCATATGCTTGTCCTAGAGGGAAAGCTGGGCAGGTAAGTGCAGCTGGAAAACCTATGGTAAAAAGCTATGAAAGACCAGGAGTGTGCAGTGTGAGTCTCAGTTTGGGAGAGGAAGTTTGCACGTGTGATGCAAGCTAAATTGTGTGGGCTTGCAACTGTAGGTAACACAGTGAGTGACAACAGGAGAATCAGGCTAAACAGAGACAGAGCAATGTCTCTCAGCTCGGGGTGATGAGAGCATGAAGATGGAAGATATGGAGATACGTGTCTTCCTGTTCATGCACACAGCCTGGCGTCAAGTCAGGGGCTGCTTCTGACACCATCACAGATGGTGGTACCCCAGCAAACAGAATACCTGGCCAGTATCAACACCACTAGCAAACCCAGCAAGCAGGTGCTACACCTTGTTCACACAGGGGAGCAAATAAGTTTATTCAAACAAATCATAAAGTCATGAACCCATACACATTTTTCATAGTTGTTCCAACTATTTAGGTTTTAACTCTATCCTCCTTTACTACACAGACAGACTAAACTTGATACCACATGTAGCCTACTATCCAAAAAAAGCATCCATCCTTTACTGGTAAAGTCATGCCTGTTCGTGAACCTCTGGTTATAATTCAGAAATACTTTCCTACCTTCTGGAATATGTAGATTACGTTTTTAAAAAGATCGAGGAACTGCTGTGAAGCTTTCCAAGCTAGGTATCCCTTCAGGACTCTCAAGTTCCTTTAAAAGTTCTTTCAACTGTGGGACTCTACAGAGTCTCTATGGGAGAGCTCTGTAGCTCTCTAACAGTGGGAGCTCTATAGATAGAGCTTTATTACTGTAAAAGGGACAAAAAGCAAATTAGGGAAAAACACTAAGAATATGTGAATGTCAAATGTTGTTTGTTTTAACTTTTAATTATTTTTTTAAACTTCAAACAGTATAAAGTCAGCTTATTCCTTTCCAACCTTGCGTTTCTATGATTTTACGATTATCTTAGATAAATGAATTAACAAATTCTTAAGTTATCCCCACCACATGTAACCTTTAACCTTTCTACATCTTGAAATAATGAAAGGCAAAAATGGCTTATAGAAACTTCACAAGTTTCTATGATTTAGCTGAACTAAATGAAGCTGTGGTAAATCCACTTAATCCAGCTGAGTACACACAAAGACTCCTGTTGTGGTCCAGCTGGTACTTAGTAATTTGTTGCAAAAAGGTGAGGGTGTGTTTAAAGAAAGACTGAAGACAATGAGTGAAATCATCCCTGGGGAAGCCACGCACAAAGCTGTTTGTGAGGGCTTGGGTTAGTCTTCAGTCAAGGGACAAATTTCATCTTGTGTAAATGAATCCTTTAACTTTGAACTACTGTGGCTATTACTCCTCTGAACATTTAAAGATTATTTTGTAAGTAGTCATCAGTCTGCCTCTTACACTCCTGAAGATGAATATCCTTGAAAACTACATTCCCACTTCTTTTTTCTTCAGCTTGTCCTAACTAGTGCAGACAATCAGAACAATCATGCAAGGGTATATGGAATTGCAGAAGCAGCAGCACCTTGCCTAACTAATGTTTTGCAATTTTCTTTTCAGTTGCTGTACTTACCTTTCTCCCACTGCCCAAAATACAATGAGCTTCTGAGAGAAACCTTTGCAACAAGGAATTTCCAAAGGCAACTCAAACAGTACAGGGTAAAGTATTTTCAGTTCTGGAAATCTAATTAAAATGTACCACTTCTACCAACATTATCTAACAAGTAGGTGTAAAAATGGCAGTCTATATGCTCCTTCCAGACCTCTCATCTTCACAGTGGGTGTAGGAAAAAAAGTTTACCATGTTATAGATCTAGCTGGACTGGGCTACTCCCATCAATTGAAAATTGCAAGTCATAGAAAAGATAAATTATTGACTACCTTGCAAAAAAACAGTCCACCCACCTCCTAGGAGAGCAGACAAAACAAAAACTCAGATCAAATCAGTGCCAATACCTTTCAAATCACTCCATTACCTCTTTCTGTGTTTACTCTGATGTAAAGCAACACCTCTGATGTCTGTGTCTATAGAGCTCTCTGCTAGTTCAGATTCCTCTTCCATGACAAAACATTCACAGCTCAGTTCTCCAGATTTTCTTTAACATCCTCAGTGCTTTCCTCAAGTACCCGGTCATGTCTCACACACAAAGTCTTCATTGAGGTGTTGACTTATGTTTTGTTCTTGCCTCCTTTCTTTTCTTTTTCTACCTTCAAAATCTTTGCCATGAATATGTAATCACTTGTCTATTCTGCTGCAAGCTTCTCTTCACAGGTTGATTTACAATGAAACTCACCTATTTTTCTATGATCTTTAACTGCTGACCTCAGCCACCTATTTCTGGCTCTGCATGTGCTATATCATATGCAAGTGAATCATAATTCCCAGTTTTACCAAATTTACATCATGCCTCTGTTCTGCTCAGTACCTCCATCAGAATACTTCTGTTTATCACACTTTCTTTAAGCACTTTTTGGATTTCTGCCAGACTTCTTCTCATAGCTGTGTCCCCTCTGCTCTAACCCTTTCTGAACATTCCCACCACGCATAACCCATCACCATACTTCACATCTGACCTCAGATCACCAACATTTTCTACACAAATAGCCTAATTCTCTTCCCACTTGACAATAGTTTATTGCGTAAGTGCGAAGCGCAATGACTGTCTTGTTTCTAAAATGTATGATGCACTAGTATGGCAGCGTGTAGGAATGATGTAAAAATGCCTTGTGTACTACAAGTTTGCTTTTTTGTTATTCCAGCCATTTCTGAAGTTTTTAGCCACTCATACAGGATACCCATTGAAGAAGCTGAACACTGAAAGAATTTGGAAGCTCTCTGACACTTTACAGTATGAGGTAAATAATATACAGAAAATTCCCAAAGTCCAATAGAAGTATTCAGACTTCTTCAAAACTGGTTTTAGCTCTTATATCTACCGCTTTTAAGACATCCAAACAGGGTCAGTCTGTGCTTCCAAACATCTGTGAAGACTTTTTTCCAGCTTCTTCCCCAGGAACCCTCACCTATCATCAAACTAGCAACTGAAAATCCTGTAGAGACACGATGACTGTGCGAGGCTGCTGCAGGTCACCTGCTGCTACAAGGAACCCAAAGCAATGGCCTACCCAATCCAATGTGCTGTCAGTGACCGCATATGGAGAATTAGGCAAAAGCATACCTTTGGATAAAACTGCCTTGTTACATCCCCAAACCCATCGCAGAGATACACAGGAATAAGGTTTCTTGTTGGCAAAGAGACATAAACATCCTTCCACAAGAAGATTTTATGCAAATTGTATAAGCAAGAGAAATGATAATTTGTATGTGGACAGTACTGGGCAGAGTATTTTCAGGAATTAAGCAGCCATCGTCATGGGTATCTGGATCCCACAGACTGGTACCTCTGACTGGGATTTGAAAAAATCCTGAGTGTCCTTAATTTAACAACAAGCTCCACTTCATTTCACTTCAAAGTTAGACTTAGCTGAAGCAAGTGAAAATAAAAGAATCTTGCCTAAAAATTTGTTGTTGAGGCAGCACTTGCTACAAATGCTTTAATGCCTAATTACATATAAACTCAAATATTAATGACAAATGACTGTGATATCCCATGGAAAACTGAGGTGGTTTTAAGGTGGATTTCACAAGCAACTTTACTTCCAACTTTGGTCAAAGCAGTCTAGAACGGGATGGTAGCCAGGGCCTTATATGAAATGAAATGTTAACTTGTTGGGACATGTTTCTAGTTCCAGTAAGGCTACCTTTCCATATTTTCCAAATGCAGGACACAGCTCAGGACTACAACTTTTCATTTCAATTACTATGACATACTGAGGAACCTGTGACATCAGAGAAATGTGCAAAATTGACAGCTCCCATCAGGGATCTAGTTAAGTGCTAGAAAACCAAACGAGTTAGTTGGATTTTTCCTTCTTGTGTGTTAGATTTGATGGGCTTTGGTCTTTCATGCCACTCAGTGAAAACTCTGGGGCTATTAATTAAGAAATCTTCCGTAAAAGGCACTCTCACCCTTTCAAGCATGCAAAAAGAGTTTTCTTGAATAGCTTTTTAATCACAATTAATGAAACTACAGTAGTGTGCACTTCTCTGAATTTCTTATTATTGGCGAAGTGTCATCTGAATTTCAGGTAATCTGGAGACTGAGGTGCTTGCTTGCCTGTAGCACTGTCTTAAATAGCATACAACCAGCCAGTTCTTTCCTCAAGATAGAAATCGCATTTGTTAAAAGAGAAAGTGATGCATTGTGACCTGAACTGGTTTAAACTAACAGGTTCTATTCTTTCACTTGTTCAAACAAATCCTTTAAGTTGGCATTTTCCTTAGAACTCATTACAAGAACAGTCCTTCTGGTGAGCTCAGCCCAATGGCTCACGTTCACAGAGGTTGCACTGAACTAAGGGAAAGATGCCAGCCTCCTTTAAACAGGAATTCAGGGCAGCAAAAACCAGGAGACTTGGGCATATCTTTTCTTAGAATCATAGAATCATAGAATCATAGAATCATTTAGGTTGGAAGAGACCCCTGGGATCATCAAGTCCAACCGTCAGCCCTACTCTACAAGTTCCCCCCTACACTAGATCTCTCAACACCACATCTAATCTGCTCTTAAACACAGTCAGGGAGGGTGACTCCACCACCTCCCTGGGCAGCTGATTCCACTGACTGACCACTCTCTTTGTGAAAAACTTTTTCCTAATGTCCAGCCTAACCCTACCCTGCTGCAGCTTGCAGCCATTCCCTCTTGTCCTGTCGCTCATTGCCCGTGAGAAGAGACCAGCACCAATATCTCTACAGTGCCCTTTCAAGCAGTTGTAGAGAGTGATGAGGTCTCCCCTCAGCCTCCTCTTCCTCAGACTAAAC
>VZTM01035773.1:24464-34879 GCA_013400555.1 Jacana jacana
CTAATTCTGGAGCTCATGTTTGCCAGCATGAAAAGAGTTTTAAACTCTGCTGTGCCTGAGGCACATGACCCGAGGCTCTCTGCCCTGTTCTTCACCAGTTCTCACTGAGTGCAGGTAAACTGGAATAGCTGATCTTTAACACCAGGAACCTCAACCAAGCTGAACAGTGATGCAGAGAGTTTACAGGTCAAGTTTCATGGAGAAGACTTATGTCCCCAGCACAGGGAAATGCCGGGGTTAGGCAAATATTGCTATTACAAGCAAGAGAGTAGCAGTACTGGAGTGTGCTATAAATCAGAGTCAAGTTTCTCTCCATGATGATGACCACAGTGTGGAACGTAGGATGTGAAGACAGCTCAGCGTATTTGGGAAGGAGATAAAACACTTCTCTGTGCTCTTTTGACTGCTCCAGAAGGTTGCAGTGTGGATTGGTTCCTCGTTTCAACAGATTTTACCCAATTCCATCAAAATTTGTTACTCTTCTTCACTTAGTCTGAGGTACCCACTCATTGAGGTACCATTAACATTGCCATGTTTTCAAAGAATGAGGCCATATGCTAAGAACGCTTCTCTCTTTTTGTCTTACCTTTAGGTGTTCCCTCCATGATGTTCAGTGGGATCAGCTTTATGAAACAACTCCTCCCATCCTGTGATATGACTACAGTCTAACAGTTCTCATTAACTTCCATCAGCATGACCATCAGTCTCATGATCTCTATCAAAAGAAAACAATCTTGAGTACAATAAATCAAAATTATNTTTCCTTTTCTTTTCTTTTCTTTTCTTTTCTTTTCTTTTCTTTTCTTTTCTTTTCTTTTCTTTTCTTTCTTTTCTTTTCTCTGTCTTATACATGCTCAAATACCTTACCTCTATATGGAAGGAAGGTAAGACTTACAGGAAATATAGTCCATGGATCTAGACCAAAGAGAAGTAGGCAAACATCCCAAGTGGCTACCATGAACACTTGGCAGACAATAATTGGCTGACCCAACAAGACTTTTGGCTATTGAGCCATTCTCTCTTTCCAAAAATACTGTAAGGCCAAGCATCAAGTTTGAAAGAAAACCCTTTTGTTCTTTCAAATAGCTTTTCAAACACTTTCCTTCTGTTGTGTTACCTTGATTGCATGCTCTGATCTGATCATATATAGTCCATGCTTCAAGGAACACTCATCTCTTTCTTTCAAAGAGAACCAGAGTAATAGATGAGATGCAGAAAATATTTACATTCTACCTTCCTTTTCTTGGATCAGGTTTTTAGAATGGGTGCTGCACCTATTAAATGTATATTCCTTTTTAGAACTACAGCATAAGCATGTAACTGCTACTCCATAAGCTACAAAAGAATATAAAAAAAATCCTTTTCCCCTCTAGCAAGGATATAAGTTTCAGAATTCTCACTGTAAAAACCCATTCTCTTCTCAGCAAGGCCCAAGCAACAACTCCTGTGCTTCCCAAACCAGCACAGGAAACACGGTTCAGCAGGAAGAGTTGTAGTTAGATTTCACAGCAAAGAAGTTCAAACACATACATAAAAATAAATCATTCCCTCCAGTGAAGAAATGCAACCCCTTTTTACCACAGCATCCAAACAATGTAAAAATGTTTTCCAGCAACATGAGATAACCAGTTCTAGCTGCTTCTTAATGCAACAAAGCACAAGCTTGATTTTTCTATATTACCTTAATGTTCATAATGGGAACCAGCAGAAAGCCTTCCTAGGTCTGGCAGCCCTCATAAGAGACTTAGTGCAAGCTATTTAAATGATTCATCTCAAAACCATGTAGCTGATCACCACAACTCCCTTAAAAAGATGCAATTAAAAAGACATTGCTAGAAGAAAAAAAAATAGAGAGGAAAATGTAAGACTCCATCGTTATCCAGCATTAGACTACTAACAAGACTGTAACCTTGGCTGCCAAAAAGAAATTTCTAGGCATTCTCTCTTCTATTCTGAACCTGCTCCTATTTCTCTTTTTTCTGAACTTGTGCCAGCTTGAGTTGCTTTTAATGTTTTGTTTGCCAGATGTTCAGCAGTGGATGTTCAAGGGCTGTAAATGTGGTGTCATTCTTCTCCCATCAAAGGCAAGGGTAACTGCTTCTCTGACAGTTTCCTAGATTGGACAATGCTCCCGTAGAAAATGAAATGCAGAGCTGAGAAATTCCTCATGATTCTCTTTAGCCTCCAGTTCTCAGTTTCTCCCCTTCTTCCTCACCCAAATCCATCTCTCAACTATTTTCAGAACTGCACAAAGACCCTTCTTCCGTCCCACAGATTTGTCTGATATGAGGGCTCACAGAGATAGACCCTGGCCTCAGCATTTCAGTTCAGTTATAGAAGTGCATCCTAGCTGAGGCCACTGCTCACAGAACACCATCTCATCATTAAGACCATGTTTTCTTCCCCACTACATGCCCCAAAGAAAGTACCCTGAACATTCTGATGTCTGTTGAGCAAAATTAAACCTTACATTTAATTTCCAAATCAAGATATTTCTAAATTGCTTTATTCTCTTCATCCCTATTCAACAGAAACCCCATCACACACATTCTTTACAATATATTTCATTCTTCTATAGGACTATCACTGTAGAAAGACAGAAAGGAAGGCTTTCTGTATACCTTGCTTGCTCCAAGGAAAAACAAACATCAGTGTTCATTAAGGCTGAAACATTAAGCCCAGATCTTGTTGTATGGTTATAAATTGGGGATGTCAGTGCAATAATAAATAAACACTCTAAATGATGGTTTTCTGCAGCTTCATCAGCTGACTCCATTTGAAAAATCTGTCCCATAGTCTTTTGCAGGTATTAAATCATAAACAGTTTCATTTCAGTTTTTCTTAAAGAAGAAATTAGCAAAAAATTACAGTTCAGCTTTGGAATTATTTAGAGTGTAAAGGAAAAAATGGCAGGTTAACATGAAAATGCAACTCCTTCCTGTCTTTCACAAACAATGCATAGACCGGCCAGTCCCATTTTAAATAAGACTTGCTACAATAACCTGAATAGTCAGAGTTGCTGTGATATAGACATATCTTGTAAGGCTGGTTTTCCTGTCATGCACTAAAATAATGTCAGCAAGATGGGGAATGAACAACAGTAATTTTGGGCTGCCTGGAAAATGTGGCACTGGATTGCCTGGACTATAATCCTTCTTTTCACCACCTCCTGTTCTCTTTGTGTTATTTACTGAGCTAAGTGACTAGAAAGAAAAAAACCCAAACTCCACATAACTCACAAATAGGGACCAAATTAATTGACTAACTTTCATTTGTTTCACAGGGGTGTCACAAGTAGGTGTTCCTTCTTTTTACTTAGTGCTTAGGATACTCATCTGAGACGTAGCAGCCACAAGTTCAAACTCCTCTTTTACCAAAAGGATCTGACTCTACATTTTCCAGAAAATCACTGCCTGGCTACAGAGTTTCAGAGGGGAAAGTGAAGGTGAATAGTGCTTTCTGCCCCTTTCTATCTGGGGACCACTCTGTTTTGTTGACTCTCCTGGTGTGCAAATTAGGCTTCCTATGTCTCAGGCAAACATTTTAATCGTAAGGTCAGAAAGAAATTCTCTGAGTGCCTCATAGCCAGGTGAATGACACAAATTTGGGAAAAACTAAGCAATTATTAGAAGACACTAAGTAGACACTTTCTTCCCCCTGCTTGCCTTGGAATAGTAACTTTGTGCTTAGGGCATTTTGTTCTCTAGTGCAAGACATAAGTTCATGTCCTGTCACCAGCCTAAAGTAAGTTAATTCTTCCTGTGTCACAAAGGACTCCTTTGTGCCTTCCCACTCCCCACAGCTGGGTCAAATCACCCCAACACGGCACCGCAACACAGCCTTTTGCCACAAGTGCTTTGACATTGTGCTTGGAAAACATGTCACTTTGTTTAGTGAAACCCCAATTTTTCTTTTCTTTCCCTTGTTCAGCTCAAAAGAAAAGCTTGGCAAAAGCAAATGACTGCAGATAAATCCAAAGTAGGTTAAGTGCTGATCTGCAGATCGAATCAGTGAGAGAACCTGAGCTGCTTCCCCGTGCGAGCAGCCTGGTCCATGAGCGCAGGCAGCAATTGCATATCCGCCTGCTTTGACTTCAGTGACTTCCAGCCTTTCACTGCATAAGTTGTCCCCTTCCAGCAGCAGTTACCTAAGGTAACCCTTGTGTACATTAAATCATGGGTTCTTTTGTACCCAGTCCACTTCAAAGCCAATCTAGCTATGCCTCAGCGAGCCTTCAAGATAGATACGCGTGCTTAAAATGGACAACTGTGTTTAAACTAATGCTGCTTAATGCCATAATTTCATAATTAAAATATATGTCAAGGAGACAAATTAACATAAAGATGATTCAAATTGTTTAGGTCCACTTGCATCATGGTGCCTGGACAGCTGTAACTAGATGGACTTAGGAATGGGGTTTTTTATTATTATTTTGCTGCAACTTTTCCCCAAAAGAATAAGGATTTAATTGTTGCAGAATATGACATATTTATAGCTGCCAAGTGCACAAATGGAGGCACCACAAGATAAGCAAGGAAATTCCCAAATGAAATACATGCTCCCAACACACTTAGAGATCACCTGCAGGATTCCTACAGGACCTATCTTAACCACTATGGCACATGAATGAGAGTATTCTTTTATTTAGGAAAGTGTAGAGATTTATTTAAGAGGTTGCAGTGCCCACTCTTCTGGGCATAACCCCCCCTCACTAGTGAAGTATACATGTCAAAGGAAAGAGTGAAGCCACAGAAAGCATATGCTTGGTCTTGGGTTAAAATCTCATTTTTAAAGAGATATTAGCAAATATTTTCTACCAAATGCAGTTGTTCTATATTTTCTGATATTCCTGGATGATACCATCCAGCATCACACAAAAATTTAGTTCATGTCTAAAATGAACTTACTCTAAGGGTTCCATAACAATAACTAATGTGAGACCATATTAGTCAGTCACCCATCAAAGAAACACAATAAACCAGAACATCTTATAAAAACTAATCAGTTATAAATGTCAAGGTAAGACCTTAGGAAGGACAAGAAAAATTTCTGAGAGCAAAACTATCTAAAAATCTAAATAGTTGTACAAAGTAGGACATCCATTATTTTTGAGGCATATTAAAATATTCTAAAGAAAGTATATTTTATGACCTGCATTCTTAAATAATAGAGGAAGATATCAGCCAACCTTTGTTTTCAGAAAGACAAAGTATTATATATTTATGAAGTCTGAATTACCCTCTTACACCTTCTGGATAAGCACAATCACACCAAGAGACACCAAAAAGGAGGGTGGGAACATAATAGTGGAGGAAGAAAGAAGTTGAAGTGAGTGCTGAAAACTGGGCATGGATTGACAAGAGAGATGGGGAGGTCTGGGAGCTGTGGTCCTTCTCCCTTCCACTCACATCCATCAGAGAAAATGGATACACAACGGTCATTCACACAATTCAGAGAAGAAAGCACTTGAGGCTTAGTGGGGTTTAGGGCCTTAGAGACAGAATTTCTGGAAAATGGTAAAATAGTTGTTATATTCTCTTGCTGAATACTGTTGCAGAGAGCTCAACAGAAGACCCTGAGACAGGTTTGGGTATGACAAGAATGGGATGACTCAGAAAATACACAGAGGATCTTAAGTTTTAACATTTAGAAAACTCTGTTTATAGGCCTCTGCAAACTGTAATTCATTTACTCATAAAATCCTTATGAAATCAAGTCTAGAAGTATCATTATTTTATAGAGGGGAAGTCAGCAGAGGCAAGCTGAGCAATTTTCTCAAAGCCAGTGAGCTACTGTTAGGAACATTGCTCTCAATCAGTAACGATAACTATGTTGCTTTAGGGGTTGCTCACAAGAAATTTCTTAGAGAATTGAGGCCAAAGCAGAACTTGACATACACAGTTACAAAAGGGGAAGTATGGATATAATCCAAGGGAAAAGAAAAGCAACAGACATAAATTGTAGAGCAAGTAAGTGCTAAGCAAGGAGCTTAAAGAACACGCTTGTTGCAAGGTTTATTCAACTATTTTATCTGAGGCAGTGGTAATTTTAACCTATATGAAGTGTTGTTGGAAATAATTGCTCTGATTTCATAGTGACAATGTAGAAGAGGAAAGAAAAAAGGAGGGGAGGGGAGCGGAAAAGAGGACTAACTGAGCAGCAAAGAAAAGAGAATCAGTATTGCCTGGCTCTTTGTTCTGAGATCCTCCTCATGGCCATGCTAGACTCTGGAAAAATTACAGGCCCTGAGAAGTGGAAACAGAACAGGTAGGTTGAAACATTAGGAATGCCTCGCAACTCCTGTGTATTTTAACCCCATCCTTACACTCCAGAAGAGAAAAATATCACAGAGAAAAAGGAAATGAATTATGATTTGATTAAATAGAACGTAAACAGTAATTAGAAAACAAAGGGCGATGCAATTTGTTGCGTAGTCACACAACATTCCTCTTGGATTTTAAATTCACCAGCAGCAGTCCCACCCCTTTTGAAAGTACATCCCGGCGTCTGGGCTGTTCAGCCCAAGCAGCTGCTGGAGCTACAAAGCCTTTTTTCATCCTCTGCCAGGATGGGAGTGATACGGCTTCCCAACCCATCCAGGGTCCTGTGTTTTTCTGTTCATATTATCCTCCTACTACTTCAACAGACAACTGCAGGAAGAGAGCTGAAGTTTGTGGTTGTAGTAAGTAGATTTGGTTTCTGTTTTGTTGCGGGAAATACAGGGAATCTGATATGGCTGTCGACTCAAACAAGCTGTGCGATTGCTTTGCCGCTTTTTAGACAGAAATAATGACTGCTGCCCTTTTGCTTACTGAGTTTAAAAACTTTAGTTAGGATAAAAATGCCTCTAGTTATAAGAATTGTCACCTCCTAACCCCTAGTTATTATTTCAGGATAACTGGACAACTTTGCTTTGTGGTAGATGCATAGTGCACAGAAGCTAAGAGATCTGAGGTCTAGTTTACCTGTTCTTGCTTAGTTTAGCTGACACTCTAAAGCATTGCCTGACAGCTGGCAGTTATGGGCTCCCTTCTCTGTGCATGGAAGCTGGAACTTAGGACATTACAGAAGTTACCACACAAACACACACACGCACACAAAGTATTTTCAATATCAAAATAACTGTAGGGGCACTTTCTGAGAAACAGAAAAGGGCATTTTTAAGTAGAGATCTGAGATACTTGTTGCATTAACTGCAGTTATGCTGAAAGAGGACTGTAATCATTTTCTTGCTGGGACATTTCTTATTTTAAAGTAACTAGACACTACTTCAATGTCACTTTCCCCAAGAGCTCAAGTAAAAGAGAGGTTAATTCAATTAAACGTAATGGATCGTGGAGTTTGCGTCACAGCCCTTTTCATTCTAATTTCTTTTTTAATAAGAGGTGTACTGATAAAGAATAGTTAGTCTAAAGGTCTAAAATCTGTATTACTTAACATAAAGTTGTGGGGGACAGAATTCACATTTATAAACAGGAATTTTAAGATTTTCTTCTTCCACCTTTCTCTATTTGAAACATTATGTGCGCATACAGATACCAAACAGAAGCACTGTGTCCAAAACACATCTTCTGGCTCTAGGTAAATTATTTCATATCTAGTTGTCCATTGGCTGCATTGTAGATGTGCCACTTGGAGAGAGGCCAGAGCACACGGGAAAAACCAGTTCCTGCTCCTGCTGAGGCTTATTGTTCTATCAGACAGACACTACACACAGCAGGGACCCAACGCCAATTCCACTAATGTTCTGGGTATAGGGAGGCATTAAATGTTGTTTCAATGATAATAAGAAGAACTGGACACAGCTGAAAGCAGGCAGTCAGGAAGCTGTGCAGAATTAACTCTTTGAAGGGAAGGAGACTTTTATTGAATTGCAGGTGCCATTATGTTCTAACAAGCAATGGTTTTGCAGAAAGAATTACAGGAAATGCTCCTTCCTATCCAAAGCCAGCCTGATTACCACAGCCATGCAGCCACCTTCCCCACCTATCAAAGCAAAGAAAAAAGATAGCACTTTATTTATTTATAGGGTAACTTGTCACAACTAATATTAAAATTGTAGGTAAATTTAATTTAAACTGTCTTCCTTTTAGCCCTGATACTTTTCCTCAGACTCAACCATCTGCCTAAAATGTTACAATATGTTTAATCTTATTATGAACATACACCTCTCTTCTTAAGGCATGGTTTGGTTGCCTTCTGAACTCACCAGTTGAATTTTCATGGGAGCAGAATTGCTAGCATAAATAAATAGAGTAGGAATTTGCTTCAGAATGTTTCACTGATATAATGGGATATAATAAGGGTATGGCTAGAGTCAAGGTAAGTCTAAAAGGGACCTTTCTGAGATAATTCAATTGGCATTTTCCAGCTGTCCTCTGCAAGTTGCTGTTCTCACTTGAGAGTATTCCTGCATTGTGAAAATGTGTCATAATGAATTTTAGAAACGTTCTTACCAGAATTCCACAATATAAAATACATCTCCAAGGGCAAAAAAGCAGACAAATGTTCCCTTTTGATCAATTCCAGAATAGTGCTATGCTCTGGGAAGGTATTTTGCTCTCTCCGTACGGTTTCCATCTTTGTGCTGATTCTATACATTTTGATAGCTGGCCACAAGTCCTCGTGGCTCAAAAGCTCTAATTCAAGCCAACTTGTCAAAATGCTATTTTAATTTTCTTTCACACCTGTAAACATTAGCTTTTGCCATGATTCTTATGCACTGGATTTAAACTAGTCATAAAAGAGGAAAATAGGAAATATGCAGCACCATCAGTACCCAACTAGGAATGAAATATTGATTTATTGCCTTTGTATAAAGAAGTCCTGACCTGTAACTTCTGCCTCTGCACAGGCACTCATTTTACCTGTCATATGCACAAAGAGGTGCGGTTTCTGAGGTACTGTGATTTCATCATGTCTTTCTTCTTGTAACTAAGGTCAGGAAGTGCTGTCTGAGCATGTTATCTATTTGTCTAATCAAGCCAAGCCATTTGTAAGCTTGACTAAACACGCTCAGTATTTCTGCACCTATGGTTTCCCTGAACTGGCAGCGTGACTGGTTCCATTTCTCTTTTGTTTCTTCATTCCTATTGCTGGCTTCAAAATGATATATCTTTTTGTTTGAAGTTGAACCTGTCAATTAAAATGTCTGCAGGAGGCTCACTGTTACTCAAAGATAGATAATTCACTGTAATTCATGGCATTTCTGAAGGGAGATATTACATCTTCTACACGTGCCATATTCCCAGTTCACCCTCTCCTCCACACTAGTTTTAATCCAGCATGATTTTTCACCTGGCAACAGTGGAAGCAAATGTTGACCAAATTCTGAGTTGTGTGGCTGTTTGGATCTGATCACCCTCACAACATTTCAAACAGTGAATGGGAGAACCCAGACACCAAATGAGATTCAAGCTGTGTGACAATTAAAGAAGAGGGTGTTTGGTAACTATCCATCTATTGCTTTTGAGAATTGACTGAGGTGAAGCATGTCAGGCAGAAGGGCTGAAATGAATACACCAAACAGGCGTGCTTTGCTCCTTTTGGTGTACAACCTCCTTGCCCTCCCTTCCTTTTAGTGTCTTTTCACCATTTATGATGCTTCTGTGTTCCTTTTACCTTAAGCTGTCATATTCTATGTCTTCTGAAAGATGAGGAAGGCAATCTGTAGGCCAAGAATAATAAAAGGTGCAGCACAGATATTTTTAAATTAATCTGAAGGATCAACTCCTTTTTAACAAAATTGAAATTATGAGCATTGATAAACACATAGTGGTGAGCAAGATAAGCTTTGTTGCGATACATTTTCTTTCCCTAACAGTATCAGGGAGTTATACTAATGAAAAAGACAAACTTGCAAATACACGAGCTCTTCTTAAAGCTTTAAATTAGAAAAGAAATAACAAGTCTCCTGACTGCAGGAGTTAGCCTTTTAGGATAAGTGGTTGTTCATAAGGTCATTGTTCCATTTCCAACCGCAGCTGATCACGGTCATTTTCAGCAGTAGCAAGAAAGACACTTGAGCACAAACAAAGTTCAATTGGCTGAGAAACTTAGTCCTTCAGTTCCTAAAACCAGGGTTCTGCTCCTAGAAGTATTTGTTGCTTCCTTGCTACTCCCAACTTAGTGTCACTAGCATATTTATATGTCGCAGTGCAATAAAGATGCAGAAATACAGAAAAGCAACTGAACTTTTTTCTACTTTGTGTGGATTTAAAGAAGCTGTGCTGCTTTTTAGCAGAGAGCACCCTCCACTGCTTCCGTTTCTTCAGGTTACAAAGGGAGAAAATAGTCTTCTTTACACCTCCTGATCCCACATGTACGTGAATATTTTTCCATCTTTATCTCTTTGTGCTCTCATCTCTGTTCAGGTGAAATGCTACTCTGTTCTTATTGAAAGCTTTTGGAAAGCT
>VZTM01035785.1:1368-12776 GCA_013400555.1 Jacana jacana
TGCAATACTTGACAATAGTTGCAATTTTGTGTTGGAATGTACTTTAATATTTGCAAAAAAAATATTTTACAGAAATGGCAGTACAGTCATTCTATATATATCTACTCAAAGAATGTGATTTATTTACAAGACAACCTGTTTCTTAAAAATCTGGCTATTTTTTTTCCTATTGCAAGTAGTTATCAACCCTTTATTTTCATGTAACTGAACACTCAAAAAGCTTGTACCAAAGAATTATGAATATTTTTTCTGTAGTAGGTAAATATCAGAACTATGTTCTTCCTGCATAAGATTACTTACCAAAGATGTTTATAATACACGTGTTCCTGTTTCAGGGACAGACTATTATCTATCAAGCAAAGTGAAAGTCATTCCAACTTTTCTCCAGTAATTTAGGATTGCACAGTAACCCAATACATTCTGGAACCTGAATTACCTAGTAGTAATCATTGATTTCTTTTTTTTTTTTTTTTAAATACAATGGGCACACTAAATTTCATATTACTAATAAGAAAAAGAATCTGACCTAAGGAGAGTAGAGATCCTTGACCTTTAAAAAAAGGGTAAAGTTTTCAAAAGGAAAGTGAATCTGAGAAATTGTGGTGATAATCATATTGGTAATTTACCAGGTATCTTCTTAATAGATAAAGGAATATTTAATTTGTTATACTGCTATGATGTTGCACAGTGCCTAGGGCATCTTAGTGCCTTAACGTTACTGATGCTAAGGACCATGAAGCTGCTGGGGCAGTATTTTCCAGAGCCTCTCTGGAAGTATTTTCTGTTATAATTTCCATGCTGTTATTCTTGGATTACTTTTCTCATGGCCTTGTCCCTGCACACCCCAATAGTGTTGTTACAAATGATCTTCATGGCAGCAGCTATGATGCTCTGAGAATTGCTTCTACCCACCAGGTCTTTACCTCCCCAAACTTGTACACATCGAAGTCAATAATAATAACTTAAGTGTTTGATAAGTATTCTCCATTAATATATGTACACAGGTTTTTATTGACCAATCAGTGTACAACACTTACACCATGTTAACATACTCCACGCAGCACAAACAGCATCATAAATGGGAACAATCAACAGGGAGATTGAGCAGTTCCTGATGGAAGGGATATAGTGGCCGAGGACAGTATGGCAGAAATCATCATCCCTACTGTAAGCAATAGCATTAGCATATTAATCATCACCACCTGCTGCACCAGAGACTCCCTCCCCAACTCCCGCAGTAGGATGCTTTTGTGGGAGCCCCTAGCTGCTTTTCCAAGACAGCCATTAAGGAGATCTTTCATATTTCATCCTCTTCCTCCCTCATTTTGTGTCTGTCTTCTTAGTTTTAACTACAACTTCACTAATAAAGCTCACTAGTTCTAAAGGCATTTGAGGAGAAAAAAACTGGATCCATTTTCAAATAGTCATGTTTAATCTGTTCTCTAGAGCAGTGGTATTCTGGCACTGAGTAATAAGCCATTTAAAGGTTAATGTGCATGGCTAGAAAACTCATAGTTTTGCATGCACTTTTTGGGTAATGTTTATTCAAGCTCCAGTAGACTTTGAATAGCTTCACAATACACCGTCTAGTAGCATGATTTCTTTCAGCAGATATCTTTTCTATTCCTTGGTACAAGCGTCTCAGAGGAAAGCAAAATGAAAGCAGTCTCTAATTTCTACATTGGACTGTTTCTTTGGTGAAGACTCCAGCATCAGACTGCAGATAGTGTTTTAATTTATTTTCTGCATCTCTCTGTTCAATAATTATGGGGTTTTACTCTAGTTTGTTTCTATATTGTATCATGTAATTTATTTGCTTTCATGTTATAAAGTGGGTACATAAGACTGAACTCAATTTCTGTGAGGAACATTACAGGGTGAAACTCACGGTGACTGCCAATAGCAGGATAGTCTCCGAGACCATCCCTGCTCTGTTGGAATAGCCTAGGGAATAATAGCAAACTTCTGGACATAGCACTGGTAAACAGTATTGAGTAAAAGGGAATTTGCCAATCAGCTCTCCTATGAAAACAGTCTTTTAGTTAATGAATGTCTTCTAGAGCTTTTAACCCACATGAGTGCTGAGGAAGCTACATTGACATTGCTTAGGTATCTATGGTAAATTCTAAATGCAAAAAACCAATTTATGACACAGGACCCAAAATTGTTAGTGTCGATGATGTAAATACAGGACCCAACCAAAATATATATAGTCTGACTTGGGCTCCCACAAGTGAAGATACTGTATTTGGATACTTATTTGTGTTGGTTTCAAACAAATACTCTTCTCTACAGATTAATGTAAAATCTATCTATTTTCTCAAGTAGAGAAAGCATGATGAAAATTGCTGTTTCACATGCTTTGGTGAAGTTTTTATTTGAACTGTGTAAGGACAATGAAATTATATTTTAACTATGTAACTTTCTAGCATTATGCCAGAAAGATACTATGATAGGTCATCCTTTTATGTGCAGTTGATAAGGCTGTGTATGGTACTCTTCATGGTTTTGCCCTTAATAGGCTAGAGAGGACCTACTTTATGAGTAAGTACAAACACCTAAGTGATTCTGGTTCTTTCAGTCTACAAGTGCATCACTTATGATGTAAGGTGACTGGAAAAGCCAAAAGAATGTCTTATGTCAAATAAAAATCCTAGATCAAGTTTAGAGCTTCATTCCTTCCAAAGCATTACAATGAAGTGTAATGGCATTTGACAGTATTGGCATTTTTTATATGACTTCTTTCGGCTAACTCAGCATTCTGAAAAAATAAATAGTGTTCTCCCTTTGTGATTGAAAGGGTTAAATAGTACCAACTCATTACCACTCACAAAAGGATTTATTTTGTTCTCATAAATCAGTTTTATTCCACATTTTTATTATTCCCTTGGGTCAGCTGCTCCAATTGAAATCAATACAAGTGCAAGTGACACAATCAATCTAGATATTTGATTATGGATTTGAGACTCTGAGTTCTGCTCTGTGTGTTTAGCTAGTCTCCTTCCGAGAGTGTCCCTGGAGAATGGAAAATTCTTATTGGCATCCATGAATTATGGGCATAGATTCTGAAACCAGATACTGTGATAATCTTCGTTTATGTACTGCTGCAGCTAAAGAATGAATGTCTTAACTATGAAAAAACAAACTTGAAGATTTTAAAGCTAACTGTTTATGGAATTTTTTTAGTGGGTAAAATCTCTTCTGAAATAAACTTTTATAAAGTCTGATCATTTGTCTATAAATCCCCTCAAACAAAATGGATTAAATCAATAATTATATGCTCTAGCATCATCTCAACATTCTAAGTACAACAAACATTTTTGCGATTTGATGCCTTCTGGTCAGATATAGACAAAGTGATGTTATGGCACTTAGGGTACTGAACTGTGCTGGGAAGACTTCTTGTCTTCATGTTAGGATAAAAGCGCATGGACACTGGGAGCCCCTGTGAAATCCACATAAGTTGTTTCTACTCATAGAATGCTTTCCAGAGTTGGGTAACCTCACCCTATTTTATGATTTCTTTAGGTCATGGCTTGAGTTCTTATAGTGGGTCCCTGCAACACTTAGTACAGTGTGGGAGCGTATCCCTTGGTGCTGTTACAGCAAAGTGAGTTACAATACAGATGAATATACTTACAGCAGAGATTTAACACTATACTGAATACATTGTTTAGACTGGAAGATCTTAATGAGACAGACTCAATTGCAAGACTCATGGAACATTTCTATGCTTATGAAAGAGTAATGAGAAAACCTAAAACAATAATTCAAATAAAAAAGTTTCTTCCTGATAGTTTAAGCTTACAAATACAGAGTTTTGAAGTTGAAAGCCTCACGGTGCTGAACTGGAAGCTTAAAAGGGTAGATGAGACCACACACCGAACATTCTTGTCTGTCTACCACCATGACAGAGTCTAGTCTTGGCTGTAGACATTAACTGTCCATGGGGTCTGTGCTGACTTTCTTACTTTCTTATATAAGCTCCCCCATCAAGTTGTGGGCTTTATTCTTATTTCAGTCATAGAATTAATGAGCATATAAATACACGTTCCTTTGTGTTTGTAAAACTAACAATCACTTATTTCTACTGACAGGAACATGCTTTCAGCATAACGATTACCCCTGCTTTGCCTTAGGGTTCTTGAAGTAATCTGCAAATTTTCATAGAGCAGCTGAGGTCAGAGAGCACCTCTAGAGATCATCTAGTCAAATGCCCTTTTGCAGTTTGGACTTTTGGGAGTCAGTTGGAACACATTGCCCAGAACAGCATCCAGTTGGGTTTTGGTTTTCACGGAGGATGGACACTCCACAACTTCTCTGGGGTAACTGGTTTTAGTGTTTGACAAACCTCACAGTAAAAAAAGTTTTTTTCTTCTTTTTAAGCAGTATTTCTCGCCTTTCTGTATGTGCCCACTGACTCTGGTTCTGTTGCTATATACTACTGAGAATTGTCTGGCTTCTTTACTCTCTCATGTCAGATATTTATATACATTGATAAGATTGTCCCCCCTCCAGGCCTTCTGTTCTTGAGGTTAAACAATCTCAGTTCTCTCAAACTCTCTTTATGTGACAGATGCTTCAAGCCCTTAATCATCTTTGCATGGACACCGCTCCAGAAAGTCATGTCTGTCTTCTACTGGGGAGCTCAGAACTGGATGAGCACTCCAGATGTGTCTCATCAGGGCTGAATAGAGAGGAGGAATCCCTTCCCTTGACCTCCTGGCAGCAATGCTCCTCCTAATGCAGCCCAGGGACTTGTTGGCCCTCTTTGTCACAAGGACTCATCGCTGGCTCGTGTTCAACTTATTTTCCACCAGGACCTCCCTGTCTTTTTCAGAGCAGAAGAGCAACTTTCCAGTGTCAGCCCCCAGCCTGTACTGGTGTCCAGCTCGGTGTGACAGAGAGAATGTTTAGCACATGCATTCTGTGTGTCTCAAAAGAACCAAAGGTAGCTGTACCGAATTTAAGTCTGTGGAAAGTCACAGAAGATTTGCCTGTTTTAAAGTGAGGGAAACTGGGTTGTAAAGAAACAACTTGCATAGTACAGTCAGAAACTATATCTGGGTCTTTAAGCTTTCAGATTTCTGCTGCATGTGACCATTGGAACTTTCCTGTTCTTTAAATATTTTCTATTTTTCAGTCTTAAAACTAAAGGCTTCTTTAATTACCAGGGCAAAAGGAAAACATTAAGGATTTTCAGTGCAGATAATGTGGACTGTTTATTTACAGGAAGATTCATGTTTTGGATTCAGTTTTACCATATTGACACAATGTTTTTAAATTACCCATCTTGCCTCTTTCACAATACCTCCTGGCCCATGAGAATCAAGACTTCCTATGATTCCTTAAGAGACTTTAAGTTTTGGACTCAGTTTGGTTGAGACCATGATATGTCCCTATGAGCAATGTATCTGTCAACGCAGGAGCAGAGGAACAATTAGCGGTTAAGGACATTGAGGCGCAAAAGCCAATGGACTCATCTGAAAAAACAGAACACGACCAAAAACCCCCAAACAAAAAACCCCACTGCAAAACACAACCGGCTCCCCCAACTGCTTTCTTGAAAACAGAGGGGTGTGTCACCAAAGCACAGAAACCACTTCATACCATCTAGTATAACTATTGGGAGGACAACTGGAAAACAGTTCATTACTACAGTTCTTAGCAAAGGAATCACCAATAACATTGGGGAAAGAGTTTTAGCTGCATTTTATTGGGATAAGGGAATGAGTGGAAAGTCATGTTTTTTATTCTGAATACTGCACTAGAAATGGCGTGAAAAGGGCAGAAGGAGAGAAGAAAAATCATAGCTGGGAGGAAAGGAGTAGCTTGTATGGAAGTTAATGAGGCTGAAGAATAGGCAAAACTAATGGACAAAAGTATGAGCTTACTGAAGAGGAAGTGTTCATATTCACAGAATTTCCCTAGGAATGCTTTGGTGCCAAAGAGCCAGGACAGGGACAGAAATTGGTGCTCAGTGAGAATGAGACGAATGGAAGGATGGGGAAAGTGGGGAACAAGTGATTTCTCGTTTCATTTCTGTTGTGCTATTTTGACATCAGCTTTTTCTGTGGCCTAAGATGGGATGCTTAACCTCTGTATGCTCACACATATAAAGCAGGGATAAACATAACTAAGTTTTTTTAAGAATTAGGTAAGTCATCTTTGTATAATTCTTCAGATCCTCATATGAGCTGGGTTTTTGCTACCTTTATTCTTTATACAGTTTTCTATAGTGGGGATAGTTCTGCTTCTATCTGAATATTGTTAGGAACATGCTCTCTAATGTGAAAGGGGTTATCAGGACCTGTATATACATAATGGAAACAGTATATAGATTGGTAATAATATTTCAGATCATGACAAAAAGCCTTAAATTAGCCACCAAAATACCTTTTTCCATGTAGTGGAACACAATATATAGTGTACTTTTGTGATTAAAGCCTTGTGTTATCTTGAAAGAAAATATTAGCTTGTTAAACATTTGTGATTGTAAGATTTGAGTGTTTCAGGCTTAAGTATTTTTTACATGGAAATGTCTCTGCATTTCACAAATTATGGTCCTGAAATATCATTTAAGTTCAGACAAATCGGGGAGGGTTAAGACGAGAAGTCAGCCAGTTTCTACGATACCACAAATAGGAAGAGGTAGAAAACTTCTGTTTTACAAAGGCAGCTCCATTGTTGCCCTGTAAGAATATGAACAGAAAAGTATTAGGCAGGTGATTTTTGACCAGCATCTTCTGTGTAATGACAGCTAGATCTTAATGATTAGGGGAAGAAAAGCATGTGAATGCCCAGAAATACTTTTCATTATCATGGCATCCTTGCTTCCTAAACTCAGCAGCATAGTTAGTTGTGTCAGTGTGTTTGTGATACTGACACATTAGACCAGTTAAGTTTAAACTTTATTAATCATAAATGCAATGGTAGTAGTAAAAGTATTTGATAATTTCAAAAAGATTGCCCATATGTGTGAAATATAAGCTTTTACTGTTTGATACATGTGAAGAAAAATCTCGATTTATTACCTTTTTCCTTAAAAATATGAAATTATCATCCATGTAAGAAGAGTACCTTTAAATGAGGCAAATTCTGGGAAAAAAATAATAATTTAAAAATGTGAGATGAATGCCTTTAGTTTGTATGATTTCTTTTTTCCATTGCAGTCTTTGTCATAAGAATGGTTTCATGTTATACCATTTCCTGCGCTCCTCACAACCTTTGTCACATGAATAAGATATCAGAACGCTAATGACTAATATACAGTATTCTATGTCTGCTGATACTATACTGTACTACTCTGACCTTTGCAATATTAGGTATTCTGATTGGCTGTCCATTTCACCTCTTCACCACAAGTTAATAAGGCTGTAAAAAGGAGAGAACTTGAAATGGCCAGCCAGTCAAATTACAGAATATTGAAAAGGTCAGAGCAGTACAGCACACAGAAAAAAAATTACGGAATATATGAGGCATTAAAATTCTTGTGACAATGATTATAACAAGAATGGAAAAGGATACCCATTTATGTTATTTCAATCTAGTGAACCCCATAGGATGATGGACCCAGTACAGCAGTAATTTACGCACCACCGACCCACAGGAGCTTTAATCACCTATTTACAGGGGTACTCAGTAGCAGGAATGCACGTCTGCTTGGGAACACCCCTCAAAGTGTCCACCGAAAACCACAGTGAACCTTCAAACACAAATACTCACCAGGTAGAATGCTGTGTGAAGCTTAGCACTTTTAAACAATGATTTTGAATGGAATATGTATCTGTGTATCTTTTTAAGCTAAATGTGTTTTATTACTTGACTAGTTTCAAGTACACATAGTTTTTAAAGATGTACATATATATTCTTTAGATGTAATTTCTTTATTTAGGTAATATTTTCCTGAAAAAACGGAGGTACTGTGATCTTCTATAAACTAGAAATAAACTGGAAACAGCACAGCTTCTTCTGAAATACCAGGCTTATCCAAAGAAGTCCTCCAGAAATATTGAGGGAAATACAGAGAGCCTTATGAGCAGGAAGACAATGCAAAAATGTGGAAAAATTAAGGAGCATGGAGAAGACTTTCATGTCTGCAAAGGGTTTATTATTTTTTGAGAATGTATAAGAGATGGTGGCTCTAAACCCCCTTCCACCTGAATTCATTCTTTGCTAATTCTTTGCTAAGGGTGTTTGTGTGTCTAAATGTTGAAGGACATGGTGAGCCAGTTGTAGGAGATTGTTTTCTGCTTCCTTCGTTAGGTTATTCATGTTAGCTGTGTCTTGAGGGAATCTTGCTTGTTGGAATGCTAGTGACTGTTCATGGCAGGAGTTACAAGGCAGAAATGTGCAGGAATGAAGGCATTCTCTTAGAAACCACTTTTCTGAAGTAAAACAATGTTTCTTAAGACTTAACAGTGTCTGAAGCAGCTGCTGTTTAGGTGTGCGGCAGGCTACAGTAGGACCTGTGAGCAGGATCGAGAGAAAAATACGCATGAAAAATGGAAAAAGCGAGGTGTCATCCACTTATACTCACAAATAGGGTCCACACTGAAGCACTCTAGGCGGGAATGGCACAGAGCGATATGACAGGGTTATCGCTGTATCGCTTTCTGTCAGGCTGAACCTATGTGTCTGCATTTTCCAGCCCACTGAAAGCAAAGTTTAAGCAGTGAGAAGTGGCAAAGATGCATATTGCAAGCCACCCCCAACAAGACTTGCATTTTAAAAATATTCTTCTAATATTTTACTTGCCAGTAGCAGGAAGTTGCTTGGCTGGCAGCCGGAATTAAACACTTTTTGTCTGTGTAAATTTAAGCTTAGGAAACTTTCAAGTGCTCCTCGCTTTTTATTAGAAGCAATGAAAAATTTTGAACGGCTGTGTTGTCTAACTCATTGTAAATTTGCAAGTTCATTTTTGAGCTGAATAAAATGGTTATGTAATTACATACTTCTCCTAATTATTGAGTAATTATATACTTCTTATAATTGCCGAGTAATCACTCTGCTATAACTAGAATTTAATGTTACAACTAATTGTATAATTACTGTATATTAATGTTGTTATCCAGGCAACTTGGAATAGAGTGTTATCCTTTTAATTCCTTTTCCTGAATTACTTGAAACCCTGTTTTTAAAAATATAATATAGGTAGTCATTGGAAGAAAGATCAATAGTGGAATAAAAATATCAGCAGCGGAAGCACGTGCTTTCATGCTGGGCTCAAGTGGATGAGAACAAAAATATTAACATGTTCAAACTGTACTCTAATTAGAAAAAGTTGAATTTTCTCACTACTTGGTCACATAAATTGCTCTTAGGGAGCCTACTTTTATTACTGAGGTTTGAATTTATCCTATGTGCCTTGATCTGTCAACACCGAATTTTTAAATTTTCCTGCACATTATAGCTTAAATATTTGAAAAATGCATCTTTTATTCCCAGCCAGCCAAGTCCTTAAGTGTTTCACATCACTAGGACCTTAAGAATGTGTACATCAGTTGGCCATTTCTAATGGCTTTATTATTGTTTGTAAAGCAATAGGTGCATATGACAGTCTTGTGTTGCTGAGTGGGCATTGAAAATATTAAGTCACAGACTGCCTGTTGGTGCACAAAAACCCCTGAGATAGATAATGGAAGAAAAGTCCTTTGTTGGATTGTATCTACTCTCAAATCACACACAAGGGCAGTTTCACAAAGATGTGGAAGGAGGGTTTAAGAGAGTTTAAGAGCTGAGATCAAGTAAAGCAGATGTATTTTTCTAGTGCTGGTTTAGTAGTCTGGGTACATAAAAGTAGTCTCAGACAAAATATCTCACTCCTGCACAATTGTCTGTATGCGGAATGTGTAAAATGTGTTCTTCTTGCTCAATAAGAATTTTGTCTCCATTGCTGTTTTTAAAATGGGGGGCTCTCAGACTAATTAAAATTCAGGGGAATCCTAAAGAAATCCATTGGGTTTCACAAAATTATTCTACATTCAAATTACTGTAGTCTGTTTGGGCAGTCTGGTGCTATGGCATAGTGTAATCCAGGTAGAATTTGAGCAATGAGGCACTAGATTACAAAAATTATAAAGAGTTTCATAAAAGTCTTCCCCTCCCCTAAAGGAAGTTTGCCGTGTTACCAGCAGGATAACAGAAAGCACACTTTGTAGAGCTCTGTGAATGTCAAAACAATGGAATGGCTTGGATTTGTACCATAAGTAAACCACAGACTGTTTATAGGAATCTGAAAATTAAAGGAAAGTCCAGATCATTCACTCATGGTAAAATGTAGACTGAAATATGCATAGGCACGTTAGTGCATGTCATAGAAATATGGAATATTTGAAAAACTGTTTCAGGCTTAATATCGTTTCAGTTTTAACAGCTCATTTGAAACTTGTATAAAAATGGGTAAACCCAATAGCTATCGCTTAAAAAGTAATTAAAAGAGTTTCTAGGATTTTTTGAATTCCTGTTTAGATTTTGTAGAGGACTCAGATGTGAATATTCAGTCTTCTGCCTGTGAAAATGCCTTAATTAATTTTAGATATTTTTAATACTCATATTTTGTTTAATCTCATTCTCCTCCCTGTCGTCTCAGATCTATGAGATTCTGCTGTTGTTTGTAATGCAGAATTTCCATTAACATCATTGTGAGAGTGCTCCATGAAATGATGGGGAGTAGTAATAATATTAATCATTTATATAGCACTTTATATATTCAAAATATTGGATAATCTTTAAATGAGCTCAGCTTTGTTCTCAGAGGTGTGAGTGAAATCTTCATTAAGTTAAAAAAAAAGTTGGTACTTGACACTTCTTTTTGTTTTCCAGTCTTACTCAACAGGTATTTTGAAAAGATTTATTTTGTTATTTTTGTAGGGTAGAATATTGTTTTATCTTAAGTTTGAGATCTTAAAAGGGTTGTAAAGGAAATGTAAGTTGCTGTGGTGTCTTCTGATGTTTCAACTGATAGACTGAATTGTATTATTCTTGTATTATCTTTGAGAGGACTTCAGGCCATGCTGGAAAACACGTGCTTCTTACTGCATATGACTCATTCTTATGTATGCAATGCAGTTAGCTTATAAACTCCTATTGTAAGGGTTTTTCTAGAATTCAAGAAGTTTCACCATTTTTTCATAGGTGTAAAAATTGATATTAATTTTTTTGAATTTGCAGTTACTACGCAACTGGAACACGAATGATTTCTGAGAACTGACTTCTGTTTGCAGTATATAGCAGTCAGCTTTATAACTACACTCACTGATTCATTTCTTTCCTGGGTTTTACAAGTACCACAAACTGCTAGCAAAAAGAGGATAAACTGGTGAATAACACCTTTTTTTCCAAATAGCCCATTTTTTGGTGTTATTGGTATCGAAGGCAGCTTTTCATTTGAATAGAAATAAGACTCG
>VZTM01035796.1:2042-33826 GCA_013400555.1 Jacana jacana
TGCATGTTCCCTGTTGCACCCGTAAAGATGGTCAGGATTTTATTTATTTAGTATTTTTTTTAGCATTACTCAAATACAGCTGATACCCGGGGGGGAATCTGCAATTTTTGTAGTTCCACGTTAGCAGAAGCAGAATAAATAATTTGAGATAATAAATGATAATAGTGATAATAGACTGAGAAAGTAGGAAGGTAAGGCTGGACTGAAGATGCAGGGAAGTTTTCTTCTTAACATGTCGGTAAACAACAAGGAAAGGCATCACTTACCCTGTAAGATTCTATCCTTCCTCCAAAGGCCTGTCCTGCAAATCCCTTGAAGTCCCATGTTCAGCTACCAGCGTTTTTTGCTACCCTCCTCCAGCCATCTTCTTCCCCCTTCCCCCAACTTCCTATTAAAAGGAAAGCTACCAAAGCTCATAAGTAACAGGCTCATGCTTTCAATCAAAGGAGAGAGCTGAATAGCCTTCCACTCAGAGCGAGTTCAGTAGATCTAGTCAGGGCCCCTTCATTAATGAGAAAGGAATCTGTCCACCTTCCGACATCTTTCAGTGCTGCCTGAACCACACAACTTGCATTTCTCATAAATTTCCCTTCTCTGGCCACAGTTACATTTCTCTCTTTCTCTCCATCTCTTCAAAATGAAATGAGCAAAGGTAATTTCCCTGCTCTTGCATGAGTAGATCCTGAGGTATATGATCTTTATTTGCTCATTAGGAGACGCTGTTTCAAATTAATTCTGTCTTTTCCCTAGCCCCCAAACACTTAGTTTCAGTGGAAACATTAGTTGGGCTTAGAATTATATGGAATGAAAACTAGTATTTGCATCAGGCTTGCCAGGCATATGTGCAATGCAGTTCCAAAGTTTCGATTCTTGGGCTCAGTGGTTTCCACTCAGTTTTTTCACTCTAACCTCTTGTTTCAGTTCACACCAACTGTGTTTTGTTTTGAGTTTATAAGGGATAGAATGAACCCAGGAAATTCAAATGCAAAGCCCCATGGAAGCAGCAGCTGCTCTCTCTTTTGGTACAAACTATATTACCATCTAAAATGCTAAAATCATTCTTAGCTCCTAAACTCAGCTCAGATTTGGTGCAAACCTCATTCACCTTGCATGATATCTGCTTGGTTTGGGAAGATTTTATCTGATATTTTTTTTTTCACTAATTCTATATTGTAAATATTAATATGACCTCACCACCCTACTGTATTAGGTATTGTATATCTTTCATTCCATGCATTGTCAGAAATTGAAAGGCATTCTTTGTCATTATTTCAAAATGGAGGTTTTTTGCTATGTCTGTATGTATGCTATGTCTATAATGTTAAAAAAGTAGTAGCTGTCAATGAGGAAATAAACCAGAGAAGAAAGACATCATGTGTGACCTCTATCAGATGGGTGCAAGCTTGCACAGAACAGGTATCCTGTTGTAATCCTATGGATGGTCTCGTATATAATACTTCTATCTGGTTTTGGTAGCACTCCTGCTACGATCACTTACTGGAACAAAAATGACTTTGCTTGTGTCAAGTATGGGGGAAGATGTTTTGTGTGGTGAATGTGAGTTGAAAAGGAATGGGAATTGATAAGAAATGTGTGCTTTATAGATTCAGTGTAGCTGAGCATTGGTTTAGTTTTGATAGTGCCATTGGTATCTGGCAGTTTTGGTTCTCATTGTAATATGCAAATGGCTATGGCCAGAAATTCAACTGAATTGCCCAAATTCAGACTTTTGAAATAGAATGGATCTAAAGACCAACATGAGTGATCTTTTTCTACTAATGCATAACCGATATTGAAAAATCTGTTAATTTCCCTGGTGGACTCAGGAGAATATGGCATTATACATGATGAGGATACATAAAAGAAGAAACGATTTTTTGATATTTGAGCTCCGTTTGTTATTTTATGTTGATAGTTCATACATCTTGAGGATATAGTGTCTAACTGAAGCTGAAAATCTGAGTGAAAAGTTACTAGAATTCTTGACTAAAAAACCAGATAACTTGTCAAAACAATCCACCTGCAATGAAGATTTCCATGGAAGAAAAGAACAACTAGAGAACACACAACTAGAGTACTGTGTATGTGATGTTAATTGCTGTGGGTGCTGATTGCTTGCTAATTTAAATGGATATTGTGAGTGCTTAAAATCAGGTTATGAAGTGCTGGCAGTAGCTTTCTCTGCCTGACAATTAGGTAAAAGAGTAATTTGTGATTGGAATTACAGATATAACTGTAAGAGACAAGCAATTATGTTTCCTTCTTCACCCCTTCCCAGATTTTATTTTTTTTTTTTATGTCTAAAGTACCTTAATAGAGGATTGAAAATAAGTGGATCAAAATATTGGGATGAAGGTATCCCAAGTGGAGGTCAGGAGCCACTGTAGCAGTAAGATGCTGATGTATTGCAAAGCACATCACTGCAGTAAGTGACTGTAAATGCCAAATGGAGTGCCAGTTTGTTGTGACTCAGTCCCTGGCAGACAAACAACTGATCGGTTGTTCCTGATGTCAGTGGTGAGTATCCTTAAGGCTACATATTTATGCTGCTGCCCATGCTTGCTTGTCCAGCTGTTCAGTGGCAGTGCCCGCTGGCATGCTCTGTAGCAGCCTACGCAGCAGAGGGGAAGTGTTCCCGTCTGCTCTCCAGGATTGTTTCAATACCAGCAAGCATAGCCATTTCTTTTCTTGCCATCATTTCAAATCTGGGAAGGGAGCTGCTGCTAACCAGGACTGCATGCCGGCTGTGACCTCTGACTGCTTCTGTGACCAGGCTCCCAGGGTGGCTGCTGTACTCCCCTCAGCTCAGCCTCCTGCCCAGCCTCTGGCCCCTGTGCTTCCCAGCTGGCTGTGCAGCCTCCCAATCCTACTTGCTACTCTCTGCCCTTTGAAAAGTCAAGAAATCAAAGCTTTTAAACTATAAAAGTTCTCCTTCCTCATTGCTTAGTGCTAGCATTGCTTTGAAATGTAGCTAGTGTTCCCTTCTACTTCAAACAAGCCACTGAAACTCCGGGTTAATTCCCACAGCACACCCATCACCCGCTGACTTGTGTGTGTGCACGTGTGCTGCTGGAGTGCCTTCAGGCCCCGGCGTGCAGCTGTGCCAAAACCAGGCAGCACAGAGCCTGCCTGGCAGCATCCCTGGCCCCTCTGCGTTGTGTGTGGGGCAACTAAGGAAGGCAGACGTGGACATAGCTGGCCTGAGTCACACTCTAATTGAACTGTGGGGCTAGAAAGAGACCATGGGTGGCCTGGACTTTTCACTACTTGCCTTCTTTTTCCTAAGCTCCATGTTTCATTTGGACATTTGACTTCCATTTCGCAGTCTTGTTTGGCTTCTCCCCTCGGGACCATGGGGATCATTTGAGTCCCTATGGTGCAATGGCCTGGGTTTTTTTCAGGGTTTTTCCAGTTAGGCTTTTCATGAAGAACAAAGCTCCTAGGCATAGCTGAAGCTCCTTGCAGTGGATTAAAACTGCACTGTGCCCACAGTAAATGGCAAGAGAACATTTCAGATTGCTTGATTGTGAACTGTTCCCTGCAGCTGTGCCCAGAAGTTTATTTAAAATGTGTGTTCTTATTTCAGTTTTCTAGGGAAGGAGTGCTCAGGCCTTTTTAAATTCTGCCCAGCAGAAACTAAATTAAGTTGTACTGTCATCAATCTTCTATATTCTTATCATTTTAGAATTGATTAAAAGCTTGTTTACTGTTACATGAGCTGCTCTGGATTCTGAGGTAGGCAAAGAACGTGATCCTTTGAATTATTTACGGTTGTGTTGGTTCAGTTACCTATTTACTTTTTTACTGCTACTAAATTTCAGAAAAGGCTAAGGCAGGGGTAAAGGAGGCCTGTGTTTATTCATGCAAACAACTCTACAAGACCCACCGTTGCCACACAGGAAGGTCTATATTTAAACCAATTTAAAATCTGGGGCTGCGAGCCTTTGCCTTCTGTTTTGTCACTGCTGAGGTTAATGAGTCAAGGGTCAGGGCATTAATCAGTGACTATGGTGCAGAAAAGAGTTGCTAAACTTGTGGTGAAATAGGAGCTTGCTGTCATGGGAACAGAGCGGGAAAGGCAGTCTTTGGGAAGAGCCAGCCTTCTCAAGCAAGGGGGAGAGCCTGGAAAGGGCACCTCTGCTTTGAAAACTGGTTTAGTGCCGATTTACCTCTGTGTGTGTGTGTGTGTGTACTCAGCATTTAATCTTTATTTTCCTGTACCCTTTAACAATTCAGTAGCCTGCTACAGTCAATTAAGTTCAGTCATCAAATGCCTGATACTGTTGCTTGGTCTGAATGTGAGAAAGGACCAAGTAGTTAGGGCAAACTCCACAACACCAAAAGTTTCTGAGATGTTATCTTTGCCCAGAAGTAACTTGAAGCTATAAAACCTTCTTCACTCAGTCCGCTGACAATTATCCATTTCCTTTAGCACAAACAACCCTTTAAGAAAGGAGTTTTTAGCAGTGTGTAGGGCTTTTACAGTGCAGTTCTGAGTCATGATACTGGAAGGTGCTGAGCGATGAATGGCCATCAATTTGTTATTATTAATTACAAGAGAGGATGACTTCATGCAGATTCTCCCTTTCTTTCATGTGCTCAAAGACTCCCTGACTTCTTTATGTACTGTTTTCCTGCTTAATTTGTGATCAAAATAGGAAAGATGCTGCTTTTGTAAAAAGATCTGTCTAAATTAAGACATTGTTATTTGTTTATTTAGAATAAGCAAATCAAGTTTCATTTTCTCACACAAAGCAGAGACTCTTTTCTCCTGGGGTTCACCATTCTACAGGGAAAGCTGCTGAACCTTAATATAATTCCTGAAACATTAATCACACTGACTATAGTTTTGCAAGAGGCAAAGCTTTAGTTCCTTGCAATCCATTCTTTAAGCTTAAGCTATTTATTTAATGTGCATCCTCACTCCTCCCTTAAGACCTTCAAAAATGAAAAATGTAAGGGATACCAGTTCTTTCTCTCATTTAAGTGTGGGAGTAGTGTGTTTAGAGCTTTTTTTCTGTGGCAAAAGCAAGGTCAAAAGATGTGGCAGAAAGTAATATAAAATAACATGTGGCAGAAGGTAATATAAAGTAACATGTCCAAACTAGATTCTGGTTATAATTTGGAAGCATTCGGTACTGCCATCTGTTTTGTAGTTGTGAAACACATATCCATCACGCAAGTCAGAGAAACCTGGCAATTGCTCTAACTTCTCTGTAGTCACTGTGGCTCCCAGGGACCCAAGTACAAGACAGAGAGAACTGGGGCTGGTTGTATCCCACCTCAGCTTACAGCTTTTGGCTGCTGCTTTGCTTTCCTAACTTGCCTGTGTCCCTTTTTTCCAAGTAGTGCGGACTTACCATTCTCATTTCACATTATTATCAAAGCTAGCAATAACTTATTCAGTGTTACCTCTGCAGACATCACCAGCATGAGATAAATAATGCTAGCCTTGATGTGTTATGGCTATAACAATCCAGATTGGCTAAAATGGTTGCGTGTATTACTGAGGGACTTATAGTACCAGTTTTAGGTTTCAGTTACTCTGTGTTGTAAGACAGTCTATTACTTGCAGTAAAAAAAAATAAAAAATTAATGTGCATTTCTGTTATTGCTTGGTGGCAAAAACTGTAATGGGATGCCTATTGCTAATGGGAAACATGTACAGTCCCTGAAAGCAAATTAAATTTAGTCAGACTATTCCTTGCATGCGTTTTCCTAACTTCTTACCCTTTGGTGGCTAAATTGTATTGGTATTGCTTTTGCAGATTATTTTTATTTCATTTTAATGCTTATTTCTAATTTTAAAAAAAGTATTACAACTTATATCAGAAAATCAGACTTATTTTCAATCTGATATTTTTCACTGCCAGTTTCCTAACCTATTTCCTTTCTCAAGGGACTTAAATATATGAACTTCTAAATACCGATAGGCAGTTTTTCTCCTTCTTATATTTCTTTTCTTTTGAGGGAGGTTTTTTTTTAGTGCCTGTGAGGCTGGAGCCCTAGAGATTTCAGGCTTCTTTCATCCTCAAAAATGTCAGCAATTTCAAAGAAGTGGGTTCCTGTACATTTCTTTTTACATGCTCTACAGTACTCTTCAAACTTGACTTGCAAGCTCTTTCTCTGCAGGTGAGAAGGGAGCGTGGGTAGGGGACACATTTATACCTGAGACTCTCTGGCTGAAACATTCACCCAGGGAGAGAGCATGCTGGCATAAGCAAGCTGCCCGTAGTCCAAAAGNTCTGAAGTTTGCAAAGCAACAAACTCGTGCAGCTGAGAGCCAGCTGAGTTAGGATGTCTTTGCTTTCTTTTCTTGTAGTGGAAAGAGACATTATAAACCATCAAATAAAACCAGCTATGTCAAGTCCATTTCTGTTGCTGTCTGTGATCTGCACACTGCAAGCACTCTGGGTCTTCAGCTAACGGTTCTTTTTTTTCTGTGCTACAAACTGCCATTTGACAAGGCTGGAGGTTTGTAAAGGCTTGTGTGTGCAAGTCTAGTGCACCTCTTTGTTTAGACCAGAAGATGAGGGGAAACAGGGAATGGGAATAAATCCTATTCCTGGTAACCAGACCCAGAAGTGGTCATGGAGAGGCCAGTAATTGATAGGAGAGGAATGTAACTAAGAATACTATAAAAGACAGCTGGGCTGCATGACCAGGTTAGTCCGGAGAGGGGAACAAGGCAGAGAGCAGGTATGTGCTGAGGAGAATAGCAGGAGACACGGATGAGCTGGGAAAGTGTTCTGTATAAGGAGGGAACGCAGAAAAGAGCATAAAGAGATAGGAACAAGGAAGTGGGACAAGGCCTAGTAGACTGTGCAAGAATCTTTGACCTTAAAGCATGAAAGCCATTTAAAACTTGTCAAAAGTTATTTTCTCCATGAGTGCACACTGCATATTACTTTCCTTGAGGAAGGAAAGTTGCTTCCCATGTTAATGTGAATGAAGAGTTTCAAGACAAAAGTCCTCCTAGATTTGTGTGATCTAGTCTGGGTAAAAATAAATGGCTGTGTTTAAAACAAAAATATTTCTGTGCAACAAAGTACCTTTGTTGTTTATTATGAAGTTGACGAATGGTCACTTTTTCCTTTGGGTCTGTGCTCATGTTTTCCTTATTTTTGTAATGTGTGAGGGGTGTAGCTGTTGTACTGCTTTTATTTTAATGGGTGTAAGTGTAACATAATTAGTGTAATTAGAGAATATTGTTTGACGGTTCAGGAGAGGATTGTCTAAACATTTTTCTTTGGGAGATGAGTGGTACCCTTCCAAGGAAAAAAAAATCTAATTCTGTCTGAAACCTCCCACAAGATTTTCAGCCCTTAAAGCATAAAAAATTGATCTGCTATTCCCAGGCAGTCCTCAGAAGAGTGGTTCTTTTACATTCTCAAGGTGCAAACCATAGTTTTTGGATGTAAAAGCTGTTATTGTACCTTAATTGAAGTCTGCACAGAAGTAACCTACAGGCAAGATTCTGCAAAGCATCAAGATACATTGTCTGAGTTTCTTGGAGCTTGGAGTAATCTTTACAGCTACAGATATAGATGAATGTCTTTAAGTATCCTAGAGCACATTCAAGGCAAGTCTAATTAAACTGAATCCATAATTGATTATTGTTCTTACCCTGTGTCCCTTTAATTTTTAGTCTTTTTCAATGGAATATTAATTGCTCTGTCAAATCTTTCAGTAATATACAAAAAAAATCTTTGAAAGAAAGCTAGGATAATATTAAGAGAAACTCCTTTTTTTCTGAGTGAAAAAGTATGACTAGTTTAAGAAAGAGGTGAAAGAACTTCTTGGACTTCATTTTGAAGACAATTTAGAATTTGTGAAAAGGATCAAAGTAACAGCCCAGAATGTGTACATTTAGGTAAATACCAGGTTTAATTATTTTTCTCTTGATGTGATCTTTCCACTGCCAGGGAAATAAATAAAGGATCTAGATCCAATACTCTGTTCTGCTGACCTGGAATGAAATACATGATTCTCGTTCTGCTTCATTTTGCTTTATCCTCCAAAGCATAGAAGAAGCAAATTTGGAAACTAACATCTCATGGGAGCTTGTGGTTCCCAGGCTAACACGGTGCGTGTCATCTTGTTTTGGGTGGTGTTACTGAGTGTGACAGATACACTACAATTTCCCTACCACAAATAGGAATGTTTATTTTACGTATAGGATGCTAATTGCTTAGCTATCGTATTTTGCAAAGCTGTGTGAAGATAAGGAGGAGGAGGAAACGCTTGGAAGAAAGGAAAAATCAAACCATAGTCTTGGTGCTGTCAGAGAAGTGGGTGTTATATGTGGGAGGTAAAGGCGTAGGGAAAAGGAGTGACATTTACTGAACTTATTTCTCTGGCTCCTTGTAGCTCAGATGTGCCTACTCATGGTATTTGTAGGGGTAGCTCATGTGGAAGAGGAAAAAAAAAAACCTTATTCTTAAAAAGGAAAAAAAATCTCTAACCTCCATTCTGTCTAAATCAAAAAACACTTTTAGCAATTCAGATTAGTCCTTTTTGCCTTCAGAACTGCCAAATCCATGGCATACAGAGACTAGATCAGTGAAGGGCATGTATTACATTAGAAGTGCTTAAAGCCAATAAGTAAAACCTGTTGAAAACGTAAGAGCAGGTATAGGGGTCTTTTAGCTATTGACTGCTAAGATTAGCTGGATGCCATATGGCTCAGTTGCACAGTTCTCTGACTTGAAACATCACCAGTGATCCTGCAGGCAGTGTAATATCTGAACATATTGGAGAAGACTACTGATATAAAGCTCTGCAGAGAGCAAACCTACCTGCTCTTCTATTTACTCTTTACATTTTTGGTGGGTCAAATGAGCTACACGGTAGCACTTTGACCACATTTTTATTTACTCCAGTGCAAGATGTGTTTGATGTGTTATTTTCATGCTATTAAGCTCCCGAAGACTAACTACTATAAAGGAGATAATGTAATATTTAGTTGTCAAATTTGGGATTAATGGATTAGGATGCGTAGTTAGTAAAAATCAGCACTTGTAACATCTCTGTGAGTCCAGTGAGCTATAACCATGTTGAACATCTCTATTGTTCCAGTCGTTTTCAATTTTGTTTCCCCACTCTGCAGAATTTCCCAGGAGATGTGATGGATCAGTAGCAGGCCATAGAAGGGCTTCAGACCTAATCTAATCAATATTGTGACAAACATAATGAAAGAAGCTATGTCACCTTGGAATCCCAGTACATTTTATCAACTCTGCTCCTAATGGGATGTGACAGTAAGGTTGACCTGTCTCCTTAGGACAGGAGAGAATTTGTGCAAGAGATTGTGCAAGGGTGGCTATGTGACAAAGGGTAATCTAACCCTGTTACAATCACAGCTAAAGGTTGAAACTGGAGCTCCTTACTTACACATCAAACAGCAAAAAGTTATTTTAATACATGAACTGTTTATGCATTTGTTATGTTTTCAGCTCTTCTAAAATGTCACCTACGTTACAAGAGATGGGAACTTTTTCTGTTTCAGTGGGAAGGTTCTGAAATTGGTTTGCACAAATTAGAAAGCAGTAGTCGTTGGCATTGTGTGAATTCCAAGCAAAACACTTTTACTTCAGTCCTCCCTAACTTTTTTGTATTTTATTTTGATTTTTCCCTTTTTGCATTCGTATAAAATTTCATCCCTTGTTCCACCAGTATGTGATATTTCTATGAGACTAAGGTCAATGGCTTTTACTTCTGCTGTCATGTAATTTGCTCCCTTAGTACTCTTTATCCTAAATTTAGCTGCTACTGTGGTAGTCTTCACTGATGCATTCTGTTGTGCAATCTCGAATTTTTATGCCATTCTAGTTTTGAGGTGGCAGCTTTGCTAAAGATGTTTTTTTATGATAACCTCATTTACTGTGCTGAGGATTGTGCATATCACTACCCGCCTTCACAGTTTCTGACCTTAATTCTAATCATCCTAGTTTCTGTGCCAAGCTAGGTTTTTGTTACGACCCTCCATGTTTTGGCCCCTCTCATCTGTTGTCTTTATAGTTTCTCTTCTTAGGTGTTGTCCCCACACTGTGATGTTATCTCTACCCAAGTTACTCTCAAGGCACTTACTTGCTCTGTCCCTTTACCCTTACCCTTACCTTTCCACCTCAAGATGAATGGCAATTACTGTTAAAATGTTTCCATGCATAGAAATCCTGTCAACTTGTAAGACTATCTTGCAGAGATAAGTGAGAAACTTGCAGAGATAATACTCTCAGAAGTATCAATATTGGTCAAGAAGCTCTCATATCTTACTCTTTTTCCTTGGGGAGAAAACCTTTAAAATATCTTGTGAAAATTTGCCAGTTTCTTCTCTTTTCATAATATTTTAACATGAAAAGTTATATTGCTTGTCCATTAATTTAAGAGCAAGGTGTTTCTGAATCTCATTTTCAATTACTGAGGTTTTGCATATGAGGATTTCCATAAATTGCCTTGGTATGTAAATAGTGGAACAAAGCTACCTCATACTTTTTACTAATCCTGCAATTACATTCTGTAGAGCCCTTTTACTTTCGTTAATATGAAACTAAACCGTCCTCTTACCTACTCCATTACATAACCAATGCACTAAGAATTATGGACATGATAGCTAAATCCAGCTTTTAAATCCCAGGCGTAGTAGCTATGTGCTGTTGCTGCTCACTGTTTCTTTCTAATAAGCTGTAAGAAGTGCAATATCTTATTACTTAATTTGAAAATCGTTTCTCAAGGGATTGCATGGCTTATGTGCATCAGGTCCCGACCAATCCACTTAAAGCTTAAATTCACCAGACTGAGAAACTTAGTGCAGGATTGGATCTTATTTGCTGCAGCAGAAACATTCATATCCTTGCAAAGTGCTGGGATAGAGTTTCCGATCTAGCAGAAGTTATACTGAAAACACTCCTCAACCGTGTTTTCTGGAAGTGGCAAACCCCACATCTGAAACAGGAGCTCTCACTTCCTCATTGTTTTTATTTGTAATATACCAAAATCTGCTAATTTTTGATTGTACAGAAAATATTCTTTGTTCTGTTGTGTAAGCTAACAGAAGGTACGCTTTGTTGCAACTCAAATGTTGAATTACTGTTGAAATGTCAGTGTTGTTATTGCTCTTTCTTTGTTTAATTAATTAACCTGGTAAAAAGACATCTTTGAGTCAAAATACCTAACTCTGACTCAGATTTCTGAAACTTGGTTATTGATACTCTGGGGAGCACCATCTGGGTTTGGGATGGACTGACCCCAAAAGGCAAATTTAAATGTGCCTGGAAAGCTGAACTTTTGATTCTGTGTTTAGAGCCTCTCAGTGTACTGCATCACTGTAAACCTGCCTGCACAATACTGAAGCAATCACGCTTGGTGAATATTCATTCAAATTGATAGTTCTGTCTTTTCTGGTATTTCACTCAAGAGGGGAAAATAAATGCCTGTTCCACAATAACATGTGGTATTGTTATTGTGTTAAAAATAACATGATATTTGATATGAAATATCAACTTCTCTTTCCATTTCTCCAAAACAGCATTGTATAAAGCTACCACCACAAAATTTTCCTTCTGTGTGTTATCAATGCATTATATGTGATCCAAGTATGACATGACACAGAAAACACAGTGGATTTATAAAACTGCATCCCAATTTTAAGCACACTTGCTCTGTAACATAGTTATTTAGTCTAAATCACGGGTGGCTGACTGTGTCCCGATGGCTAACCTCTGGCAGCCAGCACAACACCTAGGTGCTCTCGCTGTAGTTTGCTCAGAGGTGTGTATGCCTCCTAAAACACAAGCAGCACATGGGAACAAATAGCATAGAGCACAGCGCTGTGCAAAACTTACCGGGGTCTCAAGGACCATGTCTTCTCGCAGCTGGGGCACCCTGCACTCCAGAGTCTGTCCCTGCTTTATGCTGGCACAGAAGCGGGGAGCTGCTTCCCCACTCTCATGTCTATGTTTGGGCAAAGTGAGCTGCAGACTGCACTGAGCCCTGTGTTTTCCATTACACTTATACCCCAGAAAAAACGAAAGTGCGACAGAGGGTAGTGCACGAGAGGAAACTCTGACTTTCAGCCTTCCACTACGTAGGTGTCATGTGCTGGGCTGACGGGTACTGACTGGGAACTTCCATTCCTGCCACCGTTCCCTTTGAGCTGTAGCAGAACCAAAGCTGTTTTGCTGTTTTCTCTATGATATAGGGTTATAGGAACGGACATGTCACTCAAGCAAGTGTACAGATGTTGTGAAGGAAAGGAAGTGTGTTTTGGGCAGGTATTTCTAACTGGCTGCTCTCTTACATAATTGCTGCTAAAATTTCTCAAAATTGTGGGTTTGGTTTAGTATGATTTTAGAGCAGCATCTCTCAAATGATGTAATTTGATTATCTTTTTCAGGAAAAATATAAAATTGCTGCAAAGGTATTTGGAGATTATTTACAATGTTTTCTATGGAAATCTGACAGCTAGGAACCAACACTCTGGAATGAAACTTTTTGCTTATATATATTTTTTCAAAAACATCAGTTTTCATCGAGTCATTCTTTGTACTTCATTTTTGCACAGTAACATCCACAGTATAACAAACATTCTTCAGAAGCTCAGTTAAATCATATAGAAAAAATACTAAATGCATCCTGGTTGGAAACACGAATCCATTTCCTTAGCGTTATTATATCCTTGAAAGGTAAAATAATAAGAAAGAAGAAATTCTCTCTGTCCATTTATGTCTACAATCTGAAATCTTCTGAGCAGAGGCAAATCAGGAAACACCAAAAGGGATTTTCTACATAGGTAATTTGGTTTGTAGTTAACGAAGACGGTGTGGCAGTGGTGGGCTTGTTAGGTTTTGTATTGGGTTTTATATAAAGGCATAGAAATTTAAATAAGGATGCAGAAATAAGGAGACTCGGGAAACTGAATAATTGGCAAAGGAAATGAGGAAGAAAGCATAAAGCTGCTTGTGAAAGATGGCATACTTTTATGGAAATGGAGCTTGCATTTCTGTGGAGGAATAGTTTAGAAAGGGAAGGCAACAAGACGGTGATGTGGTTATATGTAGGTAGCATACACTTGGAAGAGGCTAGTGAAATATATTTAATTTAATCTTGTGTGGGGCATGGTATCTGAGATAAATTATATTAATGCATAAGAAAGATTTGACTTTTACAAGTGACATACGTACTTAGATGAGATCTGAGACGGCGATGTTGGGGAAGTGGATGACTGAGCTGCACGTAATGAGTCCCTTAATCAGAGATTTTTCTGGAGTGGTGGAAGGAAGGGATGGATGGTGGAAGGAGGGTAAGAGGGGTTTGAAAGCGCATATCAACAATACTGAATTTTGCAATGAACCTTTGCTACTGTTCAGTGCCATTTGCCTGCATTTCCCAGTGCACAATTTGGCTTCAAAAAGATTCTTTCTGCACCCGCTTCTAATGTCTGAACTAATTCTTATTCAAATCTAAGACTGCCCAGTGTGGTTTCTTAACAATACAAAACTAACTATAAATTATCCTACACCAGCAGTTTCAAATAAAAAGAAACTTTTATGTAGGAATCATAAAGTGTAAAATAATACTTACTTTGCATTTCTTTACAGCAGCATTGCACAGTGGTTCTGCCATCCAGCCTTTCCCAGTGGGTGGACTTCCAGCTATTTCACTCTATGATTTTTGTCATGTGTCTTGCCTCCTTCCCCTTAAAACAAGGGGTGCAATGGATTACTATTCAGAACACAATGTTATTTTCCACTGAAAATGTGTTGTTGTATTAGAAGAAAATTTGGCATGCATAGTTTTAGAGAGGAGAGGGTTGTAAAGAGGAAATAGCACAAATTATGGTATTACAAAAAAGGGAGAAAGGCAGAATTTTAAATACTAGGTGCTAAGAAAAGGTCAATAGGAAAGAGGTTGGGAGGGTTAATCCTCCCAAACCCCAATGACAGCAGTTTTGTAATAGTTATTAAGAAGCAATATCTACTAACATATTGATAATATTTACATTGCTCGATTGGTGAGTAACTAAACTGCATCCTGAAAACTGTTCAACACAAACCTTGGAATTTGAATTTTATTCCTTAATGCAGTTATAGTGATAGAAGAATAATAATAAAGCTTTTACTCTTGAGAAGTACTATGGCAGCATACAGGAAAGTGACAGCACGATCGTCTCATCAGAATGATGGATAAATCATTAACTATATATAGGTTTAATATCTACTAAACTGTCTTAAATGTGTCATAAAGATAAAGAATATAGATAAACTGGCAACAATTCTATTGGCACCTAAGATAAAGTGGACTGAAGAGAATCCATGTTTGAACCGTTTCAACACAGTGTAGTTATGGTACACACAGAGATAATTCAACACAGACTGACTTCAAAATGGACTCTTGTAGGTTTTTAGTAGGACTTTGAGATTTTTTACATATTTTTTCTCTGCAGAAAATTCACTGTTGCTGCATTGCTAAGCTGAAATTCATGCTGTAATTAGTACTACTGAGTTGAGTGCAGCTGTTTGTAGTTTCAAGTTTTTTATTTATCTTCTAAATATGAAATTAAAATAGAGTTGTGAGCATGCAGGCTGCCACCAGCCAAAAGGTTCTGAAGCTCTTTTCCTTCAGTGATGGCACTAACCTGAGTTGTTCTTCTCTGAGCAGGGATTTCTTTAGCACAGGGACCTCTACTTTTTTTGAATTTTAATCACTCACTGGAATTAACTGTTGAGGGAATTTGACAGACAAGTGGGATAAGCCCACAAAAGTAATTTCCCTGGAAAATCAGACTACAAAATAACACTTATTTGCACAAAAAATGGTGAGTAAATGAAGGTATAAATATTTTATATTTTACATCATGTAGGTTAACAGTCGGTTATGAGAGCGATTATAATGACTTTATGGCTGTAATGAATTAAGGACTAAATCTTCATATGCTTCTACCTTCGAGTCTGAGTTTTCCAAAATGTTTCAATGTCATTAATGAATTTTGTTTTCAGTTAGTGCTTGATCAAGGTCTTAGTGTAAACCAACTTTTAAAAACCTTGTAGGGCTCATGTGGTCTCAATCTATAGGTTATTTTAAATCAAAGTAACTCTGTTTTCAAAGCAAAGCCTGATTTCTTTGGTTTTTATTATACAAACAAAAGAAAATATAAGAAGTAAGCAAGAAACATGAAAAATGCCATTTTGAGTTGGATGTACTTAATTCTATTACTTTCATATGGAACAAGGTTTTTCTGTGTTGATATTGTTAGTGAAGAAATGCTGCTCCACGTCTGTGTTAGCAGCTGCAGGTTTTGTCTGCAACTGAAGTGAAAATGTTGTTTTGCTTGTGGTTTTTTGGTTTTCATTTTAAAAATCATTAAATAGGTTACTGATTGGTCAGAGCTTCTCCAGTGACTTTGAGGATGAAGAGGCCTCCTTACAAATAATTCAAAGACCTTCTGGCAGGCCTTCCAAGCTCTGCTGTAGATGCCATCAGAACCTAATGCAGTAGGAGCACGCAATTGTGTTTAGATTGTAGTAAACACGGTTACCAGGAAACTGGCTACGTTTATGCAGCTTCCTTGTAAAGATCTCTTTTTTTCAGTGAAACCTAAAGTGCTGTAAAACCAAAGTACTGACTTCCTGTTGGAGGGTATCTCCTTTGTCTTTTCCTCTCTACTTGTGAGGATGACAAATAATTCTACAGCAGGACACACTATACGTTGTGCCTGAGAATCAAAGACTCTTAATGCAGTAGTGTAAATGTGATCCATGTGCAGTTACCAGGCAGCCTGTCTCGACCTTCAGCATTAGCAAGAGGTGACCTTTTGTAGTTGCTGCATTGGGAATTGGGCATATGCACGGATGCAATCAACACTTACTCTGCCACTTCTTATTCTGCTTCTTGCAATCACATACCACACTTCAAAAGACTGAATGGGCATGGGCATGCCCAGATAGGGTTAAACCTAGGCTGTGACTTCAGAAATCTGCAGGCATGCAGCTTCCCTTTTTAGTAAAGGGAGCAGCTTCCTGCTAGCGCTGATACTGCTGTACCACTGTGTATATAAAGTGGAAACCCCCTTCCCCCTCAAGATGTTACATAGTGGAACCTATAAGAAGTGTAAAAAACTAGTATGTTAAAAAAAGTGGTATGTTTATTTTTGGAGAAGTGGGAAACTACTGGGGGAGTAAAAAGTTCTCATGGGTTTTTCTTACCATCCACCCAGTTACTTGTATTCAGTGGTTTGGAGGAAAAGGCAAAAAAAGCTAGTAAAAGTCCCAAAGAAATCACTGCATTTGGGGGATATTTTTGCAGAACTAGAGAGAGTGTCTGTGCAGAACTTACAACCATATTAGAGAATATATGCATGGTATTAGAGAATACAGCAGTGATGTCTCTTCTGCTGCATCTTCCTTGTGGAGATACTATGATAATATTAAATTAGTGATCCAAATATAGTTTTTAAATGTATACATGCTGCTTATGGATGAACACAAACAGTTGTGACTTTTTTCCTAGTATGAAAGAGCCATATAATCTGCAGGCTTACATTTAGAAGTACTATACTTCCCAAGAAAGTGGTAAAAGTGCTGGTGAAAAAGAGAGATGTCTTATGTGAGTAGATTGTGATTAATATTTCTAACTGTGAACACAGATATAGTGGTTTTTTGATCACTGGAAAAGTCATGGTCTTTGGAAGGAGACACTTTTTTCCCCTCCATTCTTGATATGTGAAGATTGGTTCCAAGTGTTTGGCAACAGAGTCCCTTTCTGAATGGAATTACTGCAGTCTAGTTTTGATGGAGAATTATCTCTAAGCAATGCCAAGGCTGCTGCAACATCTGCATATGCATATAATTTGATTTTTTTGTACCTGCATAGCACCTAGATTTTGCACTTCATTATGATGCTGAAAGATATCTTTGTGTCTCCTCTTGCTTGGTATTGGTTTGTTATTCAGCTGCTAGTGAAATGGAAATTTAGGAGGGAGGGTGGGAAATCCACAGAGTTGACAGTTTTTTATTTCCAATTATTTGAGGATTGTGATCTTGTTGAGGATCATGTTTTTTGATATGGAAACTTTTATTTTGAATGTAAACTTAGAATAGTTAAAATAGAAGTGAAAGAGAATAGTAACAATTTTTCAATATGCAGGAATTTTTACTTTTTTTTTTTTTATTTTTAAATCATTTATTGAGTAGTGAAGATTTTGAGGAAATAGTTCTCTGAACTATTTCTCGTATGTTGTGAATAAAGCCATGTTCCCTTTCAGTTTTATTTAAATCAGAAAAGAGGAAGCCCTCTAAAAAAAGACCGGAATATCTTTATGTAATGTCTGTAATCTTTCTGAAGATTCTTTGCTCAATGAAACATGTTGGTGAGAAAGAGAAACTTTGTGCTTGACAACAGCTTCTGTATTGGAAAGAAAATATCTTCTAATTTCTCATAATCATAACAACAGGATGCAAACTAGGATTCATCATGTTTGTCAGTTAAACTCTGCAAATATAAACCTGGAAATATATCTAGGAAAGCATATAGATCGTGACTGACACTATTTTAAGTTTTTCTTTTAAAATTGAGATAAATTCCCTTTAGCTATCCCTTGGTGCACAGCTCTTAAGTTAATGGCTAGCAAAGAAAGTGAAAATTCAGAATTCCTTCCAAGTATCTAAGGGTGCATCTTCACTGTGCAGCGGGGAATCGTGTGGATACCCTAGTGTGCTGGTTTGAGCCGCTGTCTGCACTCAGTGCAGATCGATGCTGTTAGAAGCATGCACTAACTAGACAGACATTATTTGTGGAGAGTTTTCAGAGGGACAGTACGCATTTTGGCCACCTGAGTAGGGAACAGCTGTGTGGTGCTCACGGCAGAGATTTGCTCATGTTGGCAGTGCTGCAGAGACTGCAATCCCCCATTCTCCAGTTGTTCTAAGAGATCATAGCAGAATGTTGATCCTCTATGAAGAAATGCAATGGTTTGCTACCCTTAATGATTAGAGAATGTACAGTAAGGGATATATGCACATTAACAGTTTAGCTATGTAGTGGTACTATAAATCTGGTTTAAACAGTGTGATCTTGGAAGTGTCTGAAGACATAAATTAGAACCAAGTCCATTTTCTGTTTCTGCTGTAGATGCCTTTGTGAGCTGTTTTTCAGCTCCTTTGACTTCAGTTTGATAGTGGCTGTATGGCACTGACTCTTCTTGTTTTTCTGAAACATTCTTGGAGAAGTGGAGGATGGAATATATATTTTTCCATTTCTTAGTTCAAGTTTCATCTTCCTCCATGTCCTAATAAACATTTTTCTTTTCGTACTTGAAGCTGCAAGTGGGCAACTCTTTGGCAAGGCTGTATTATGCCTTACTGTTTCATTGTGTAGAACTGTTCATGATGCATTATACAGGGCTTAAATTACTTGTACTGAGCCTGCTGCTGCTTTAGTTTAAAATGATTTCTATTTGCAAGTCAGAAGGGGAACTTCTGGCTGTAGAATTGCTGTACACTTTTCAGGAAATAGGCTATTTACTGGGGATTTCCTTGGTGAAGCAGATTGCTTGGCACAGGCTCAAGTTTGCAAGTTTTGAGCCAAATTTTCAGTGGCCTATCTCCATTCCTGAACCCTATCTCCATTTTTTTATCATTTTTCTTAGCACAAATATTTATACTCAGATCACCCTGTAACATGAATTTACTCTAAAAACAAATGTCATCACTGGTGAATCACTTCAACTTTGCACTAATGCTGAATCATCCTTTGCCTCTTGCTAAACACTCTCTGGTTGAAAAGTTGTGTTAAAATGTAGAGGGTGGGTGTAGAAGTGTGGGTGTTTTTTGTGTCTTGTTTTTTGTGGCTACGTTTTGGTTTGGATTTTATGTTCAGGTGGTTCTCTACAGCTTGGCTGTTCAGTGACAGCAATCAGTGTATGAGCTGATGCTTTCAGCTATTATCTGTTGCCATAGTCTTGTGTTTTCTGATATCTCCCAGTGTGCATCTCAGAATAGAATAAGGATCCTCTGAAGAGGATGAAGCCTCAGGCGGTCACCCCATGTGACCAAAGCAGAAGCTGTGGAAAAAAACAACTATCCTTAATTCTGAAAGGAAAAACCCAGCAGCTCAAGTGAAAAAAAAAATCCAGCTTGGAAAGCACCGAATGATTTCTCACATAAATCCTCAGCACTTTTCTTGTTTACAGGCAACTCCAAACTCTTTAATCTCAAAATTGTTTGTACAGTCACAATATGAGAATTGTTATAAAAAGTGTTTGAAAGTGATAATGTGGAAGAAGGTGAACAGGTTTGAGAAGCTGGCTTTATTCCAAGAAAAAAGGCGATATGAAAGAGGGTGTCAGAATACTTTTGGAAAGAAGAGGGGCTGATGTTGCAGCCAGGGTGCGTTTCATTGGACTGAAGTGAAAAGGAAGAGAAGAAATACTTGGACTTTGCATATAACCATGAAAAGCTGGACATATGTTAGGAGTTTGAAATTCTCTGCTAATAAAATATTGCTATGATGGTAATGCAGGCTTACAAAATTAGCATGGACACTTCAGGATCTGGGCTGAGGGCCAGCAGACAGTGAACTCTGCTTCTAGTGTGAATCTCAATGCTGTTGTTTTTCTCAGTGACATGTTGTTTTCCTGGTAGATGCAAAAGGCCGCACTTTGTAAGCTTGACTTGAATGAATAAATCTTGCTGTGACAAATGTGACCAAAACAAAAAAAGCCACAGCTTGGTCACTGTTCTACACCACTCTTAGTAGATGTGCCAGCAAAGCCTCAGCTGGTGGATTCTTATCTTATGGCTGTGTGATACTTAGAGGAGAAAGAGTACAATTGTCATATATTAGGTTAATGTGGTAAAAGAAAATGTAAGGCACTTGGCTTCAGAATAGTAAAGGATTCTTTTTGTTGGTCATATCCTTCCTTTTTTTTTGAACATTTGCTTGAGCATATTTGCATGCATGTGTTTCGGCATTCCTTTGTCACGTAATTCTGGTAGAAACATCCCCTGCTTTTTATAGTTTCTGTTTCTGGATGGAGTTTTCTTCACTAAAGCTCAGGCTGCATCTCCTTCTTTGGATTGTTTTAGTATCCCACACTGTAAGTGGCAATTTTGTCTTATCTATTTATGTATTTCAAGCAGTGAGCATGAGGCTGTGATTTAACTCTTTGGGAGTGAAAAATCACACAGAGTGAAAAAACAGTGAGAATTAGAAACCCTGTGTCCCACCACATTACACCTCTCATTCAGCTAGAGAGAAGTATGGGTGTAGCTTTGGAAGCTGTTGCTGTCCTGAGCACAAAGTGCAGTATTGTGTGTAGCTGCACGAGTGACCCAGAGTATTGAGAAGTACCAATTTCTACTCATCAGACAATGTCCTCTGTTGGAATCAACATCATGCCTTTAAGTTAGTTTAATGAAAGCTTTTTTTTTTTATATATATTCTTTCAAAGTATAATGGAAACTGTCACAGGCTGCTATAAACAGCTCAGGGATTTTATAGAGAAATTCTAAGGAATCTTTTAGAAAAGTTATCTTAAAAAATCCCCCACAAACAAACAAAACGCAAACACTGTCTTTCCTTCAAGCAACTCTACATCTCTTTACCCTCCCTTTCTCCTAACCAGTGGGTGACAGGGTAGGGTATTATTTGATGCTGATGACTCTTGAGACTTCCTTGCAACAGAAATCTCTCCATTCTAGTTGGCAGTTTGAAAAACTGTCAGAGTATATCTCTGTTTCTTGGAAAACCTTCTCATTAGCACTACACACTTACTGTGATGAAGAAAATATGACCAAGACAGACAATCTTGATAATTACAGAAATGAGTTATGCATCACAGCAAAGAGATACAGGGGGAAAAAGTCACTAGTGGGTGCTGAAATTTTTCGTTAAGACCTGTACTTCTAAGTCCCTCCTCTGCTGTAGCAATTACTCCATGCATCAGTCATCAGCACTTGTTAGCAGTTCTTTGCAATTAGGTCTTCCCACTGTGCAAGGTAATATCTTCTTGGGTTTTGGTTTGGTTTTGCTTTGCTGCCTTTTTTCTTTTTGGACATACTTTCCCTGCCCTTGATGACGTGGGAGGCGTGAGTCAGGTGTGATGAGCACTCGGGTACCCAGAAGTGGTTTTCCCAACAGTAACACAAGAAAAAGGCTTCCCAGGGTCTCCCTGGGACCGGGTCAGGTGCTGGTTTGCCCACTGCAGCCCTGCAGCTCCATACAGATAACCCCGTCCTGCCTGGGCATCCTGCTGTTTTATGCTTCGCTTAAAAGAATCTAGCAGTAATGAGGTGAAGTTTTCAGGCAAACAGGCACCCCAGTAGCTCACTCAGCTTGTTTCGCAGAGCATGCCTGCTCTTTGTCATTCTTTCATCTATGCCTCAGGAGGAAGACAGGTATAACTGTGACATGAGAAAATACAGGCTGAGTTCATCAGGAATAAAGGTGAGAAATACAACTTCTGTCCTGCCTGATTATCTTCATAAATCCATGTATTGATTTATGTTTGGTATTTTAGCATGAGGTATATGACAGTGGTCTGTATGTTCTGACCATGCTTCTTTGAAAGCCAGTGTTGGTATATAGTGGAAATTTAACCTGATCAGCTAAGGCTGGTGGCCACTAAAAATGCATCACCCAACTGACTTATTACTGTATGAACTGACATACCAGGTTTATAATGTAGTGCTGGACACTGCTGTGGTCCCCGAAAAGTGTCTGGAGCTAAAGTATATCTTAATGCAAACTTTCATAAGAGTAAGCTTGAAAGCCACCATTGAAATGAAATTTTATTTTAATTTTCATGTCCAAGAAAGTGACAATGTATGAGATTCTCAGGTGAATTACATTCACATAATTACATCAGCTGAAAATGAGGCTTAGGGCCAGCCATACAAGGTGATATATGTAAATAGATGAAGCCAGAGCCATGTCCCACACTCTTGCCTGCCACAAATCTGCAGATAGATTTTCACTCAGGCACTGGGAATATGTCTTCATGGAAGGACACAGTGAAATTTGCTGTCTGTCAGCAGTCTGTCATGGTAATTCACAGAGAGTCCAGCCTGAGAACCGCAAAAGCATTTTGATTTAGTGGTGTGCCCACATGGATAAATTCCACCCAGTGACAGATAAGCATCACGTTGTTCTAACACTTCTGCTCTGCAGATTCCAGATGGCAACTGCCTGGTACTCAACTGGCTAAGACACACTTGTGCTTGTGCTGCCCTGCTCATGCAGACATATCCTACTTTTGTCCAACCCTTCTGTCATATCGTCTGGGACTTGACCAATCCTTCTATTTGTGTACATTCATATTTTTTCTTATGTGCTAAAACAAAAACTTTGTGTAAAACTTTTTGCTCCTGAAACCAGTGTTCACTAATTGTGAGACATCTTTTGTCTAAGGACTCCAAGGTGTGCTACGAACAACTACCAATTAATCTTTACTGTGAGGAACTGGACTTTGTTAGATTATTTTTGAGTTGAGGTTTGCTGGCTACAGCACGTTGAATGAGTTACTTAAAATAGGGTGCAAAGACTCAGGAGTGCTCTTGTAGTTACTGTATTCTTTGTCTCTCAGGATAGCAATAATTTAGTACTTTTCCTTCATAGACTGAGAAGGATTCAAAAAACACAAGGGGTACGACTATCGTTAATTTTCAAATAAGACAATTGGTTCTCTGCTTAGTGTTTTTTGTTGTTCTGAATTAATGGGAGAGCCAGGTAAACAATCCAGCTCCCAGGATATCTAGTCCTGTGACGAATTCAGCTCACTTATTGGTACCAAACCCACAAAGAAACCTAAGGCAATACTGTCTCTCTTTGACCTTTCATATCTCCTTTGTAGGTACATGTGGGAGGACTCTTTTTTATGCAGATTTCCAGTGGAGATAATGTATAGTTTGTACAAGTGAAGTAATTTCAAATGCCTCTTAGCTTTCACTGAACTGAAAAGATATTTCATAAAAAACCATTTTTGTAAAGCTTATTCATAATTAATCATAGCCCTATGCAAGTGAGTAGCAATTTCTTATAGGTGGCTAACGTAGGCATATGATCTCCTGTGGAAAGCCTGATTAGTCTGCGTTTAACAAGTCTAATGCAATTTCATTTGCTGAGGTCAGTGCCAAAGTGCCAAAATATAGATTTTTTTTTCCTGAATCTTCTTAAATCCTTCCTTGCCATCATTATGTGATACTAAATACATTTTAGTTGATTTGGAAGACAAACATTGTTATTCTTTTTATTTTTTTTTGTGCAGCTGAAAAAATAGTTTTTTCCCAATTACTGGGTGTTAAATCTGAATTAAGAATAGAATTCTTTCTTCATTTTTTGTGATTACCGTAGCATGTAGGGACACAAGAGTTGAATGCACTATTAATATGAAGGGTAGGTTTGATATTTTTACAGTATTATCTTTCCATGGTATATACTTCTCTTGAGAAGAATGTTACACAGCTTAATTTTAGGTTAGGTAGAGATTAAGTAGGTTTTCAATTTTTCACTTCTGAGTTATATGGTTTACCTCAATAAGTTGTTATCATTTGCAAGTCTGTTGTGTAAACCTTTCTGCTTGTATGTTTTATCCAACGAAGACTTTCAGTGGTGGGGTTTGTCTAGTTGGAAATATTTCAGGGAAGCATCATAGAAATGGGACTTGGAATGTGCCTGAGTTATCACTTAAAATCCACCCAAGATAAAGTATACAGTATTCTTGGCACATGACTTTGAAATGTGTATGTTGTAAATTAAACACTTGCAGGCTTTCTTTTTAGGATATTTTCTATTATTTTCTATTATTTTTCATCTCTCACTTTTTTCTGGATTCTTCCTGGGTTTTATAGCTTGGAGCTCAGATTTGGGTACTGTATTCCAGCTAGAGAGACACCAGCATTGAAGAAAGTGGAACAGGTACCATGACTGCTTGCGTATAATATTCCTTTCGTATCTTAAAATTATCTTAAAATTACTGTTGAGTTAACACACTGAGTTATATTATAGGCTCAGATAGCGATCCACTGCACTCCACATCCTCCTGCTTACTGAGTTCCTCTGTGTGAGTGCACTTGCTAGCAGTTCTCCAGGCTCATCATGTACGTGTCTAATTTGAACTTTGTCCTATTATATTTTTAAATTCTAGTTTGCCAGGAACACTTTGAATTTAAATGCTGTCTTCCCAAGTACATCTCCTCCCACTTTCTTAATGTTCCCAAATTTCTCACGTGTAATTTACATCATTGTTGATGGTGTTAATGAAATACTAAATTGACTGGGTAGGATACAATGTAGACCCCATATAATCCCTGGAGATATCTTGCTAAAACAGTAACAAACCACCGGTAACTATGGCTCCATTAGGATTTTCCAGCTGATTGTGGATCCTGCTTATGCTGATTCTCTGTGGGGGAAACTTCCTTAGGCTCCATTTGAGACAGACCCAATAGCTTGAGCATAGTTAAGATATGTCATTCCTACTGCTGTTTCCTACTTGCTAGGCCAGTCATCCTGATTACTGAGACATCAGTCGTCCTGATTCCTGACAAGTTCATGTTGTCTATCTCTCATGGGTTTATTGTGCTCTAGGAGCTTACAAATTGATTGTTTTTCTTCCTGAGACTTCCTGGGCATTGCAGTTAGCATCCTTGTCTGCAATACAGCAAGTCCCGCCTGCTTCCACCTTCTAAAATGCTGCATTTATCTTTCTCTATTAATCTACCATCTCCACTTCTATGCTCTTTGCTGGTCACAAAACAGAACATTATGAAATTGGCACAAATGGAATATTGGAAGACTAATTGCATATCTATTCTCATGAGCTTCTCATATGAATACTGCAGCTATTAGAGAATTAATTAGCTTTAACAAACATCAAATGTTTACAGCTAACTGATTTTTCAGCTTTACATCATGTACAATANTTGTTACAATACAGTTAGTTTCCAGGACAACTTTTGCTGGTTTTACACCAACATACCAACTGCCCTGCTAAGCTGTCCTCATTCCAGCCCTGTTCCAAATATACACCTGAGCCTGTTTGGTAGCTCTTAAAAGAAGCATGTCTTCAATCCATCTTAATAGCTGTTACCCAAATATGTGCAAGTATCTTTGACAAAAATGTTTAGCAATAAAAACTGATGCTGCTCTATCTGCATTTCTCAGACCTAGAGATGCACAAAAAAATAGAGCAAAACAGGGGTGTAAGAGAAACACCAGAATCCAGGGGTTTATTCCATGTTTGCATTGTCTTATTATTATTATTCTTCGATGTTTGCAAAGCCTACATTGTTGTATTCCACATCATTTCTCAGATCCCTATATATAAAGAATGCATGTAACCATTTGACATTTGTTGTTGTTTCATTTAAGTCAAAGAGCTGATTCCCATGCTTAGCATTAAGCATACGTGCAAGCAGTTGCAGGAATGTGCTTCCAGGAAATTTGCTGCATTTCTTGTGAGCATTATCACAAATTCAGTTGACAGCATTTGAAAGAGCCAAAAACCTTTCAGTTTTTTTTGCACCCGTTCATGGTATGAACCTTGGTACACGGTTGCCTTATGTAACTCTCACCTGCACTCCTTAATCCTCGAAAATACCAATATTTATTTTAGAACCACAGGTTATGATAACTGACCCTCTGACTGTATTAGTTCCAGTAAAAACATTAAGAGAAGATGTTCTGTGGGTGCAAACTGCTTGAGTTACGTTTGTAGAAAGAATTAATCTGTGTCATTTTATGTCAACTCTATTTTAGAATTGAATTTGTAGACAGTTGCTGTCAGCCTTCTTCCTAGCACTTTACAAGGCTGCTGTGAAAAAGCCTGTCCTGAATAAAGACAAGTATAACTCATCACTTAGAACTCTGTCAGCCAAGAAGACAAGACACGTTGTTTTCAGAGCTGAATAACAAAGCACAAACAATGAAGCACCTCACTCAGAAATATTAGTGAGCTTTTGTCTCTTGGGTTTGGAGTTGGCTTTCCTTGATTTGATCTCCTTTTGAAGTTGCTAGGTGGATTTCTGTTGATATCAAGGGAAACTTGCTCAGATCTCTTATGAACAGATCTTGTAAAAAGTCACAAATTTAGTAGTACTGTTGTGGGCTAAACATCACCTGAATGCCATCAGTCTACTATAAGTGGGGTTGCTAGTGTGTTTTAATCACAGATACTCTCTGTTGCATTGGTGAGCAAGAATAATGACCAGAACCATTAATACCATGTGTGATTACTTGTGTGCAGAGATTTTATAGCATAATTCTAATTTCTAGAGAGCAAGGCATTGTAATTAAGAAAGCTTGCTAGGGTACTAATATATTTTTCAGTCTTAACAGAAAAATATAGTTTATTAATCAGATCGCTCTGAAAATAGTGATGAGCATGCTAGCAAAAAAACCCCAAACTACTGTGTTTTATTCCACAAAACATTTATGGGTAGGTCTTTTATGAAATGTTCAAGATAGGGTAGCCTCTAGAAGCTCTCAGAGCTTTCATAGCTACCACTTCATATATATTGTGTATAAAGACAGTAATTCTGCACTTGGTGTTAAAAATAAACTTTTGCCTTTTAAATTCTAAATTCTTAGTCCCTGACCTTTTGGAGCATTGCTTTAATTCACACTCAAACAATTCTGAATGTATCTTTCCCTGTGTTTAGACCTAAATTTATTTATTCATATGATAAAGTTTTTTGTAACTGTATAGTTAATTTTTTTTTTTGGTCAACTTAGAAAAGAAGCAAAGCAATGCAGTATTTTAGTTCTTTGCTCTTCCTTGATATATATTCTTGTGGTAGAAGAAGAATTGAAAACAATACTGCTACAATATGAAGCAGTGTCTCCATCAGCTAGTACTGTCTTGATCCCATCTTAACTATTTAACCAGAGGTTGACCATGCCATTGGATAAGGATGATGCATTATTGTTGGTGTCAGAGTCTAGCTGGGTTTGTTCAATTGGTATGTATGCATATTGATTTGTGTGTGTATATACACACATATAATTGCATTATTTAAAAACCCACACAGTGCTGGCCATAATCTCATTTGGATTACCTCGTTGGACTTCAGTAGCATTTTACATGTGAAATGCTGATGGTGATGACAATACAGGTGGTGAAAATTAGGAGAAGCAGTAGCTATGGAAAAGTAGTTTGTATTCCCACAGTCACTTAGAAGTATAACTTGAGATGGACTTAAGAACAATTGTACAAATATCTAGCAATAAATTAATCACAGCTGGAGCACTTGAAATAAGCATCAGCTTTTTGTTGGCTTCCTTTTTTCCTATAGCCTTTGATTGTTGTAAGGGAGGACAGGCTAGAGACCTATTTTTTCGTCCCAGCTGGTCTGTGGAAGACGTGCAGCAATGTTGTAGGCTATGGAGTATAAAAAGGGGAGTATAAAAAGTCACAGAGCAGGGAAAGATAAGAATTGCCTTTGAAGCTAATCTTATTTGCCTTTTGAGGATCCTGGTGCTGTTAGTGGTCTCTGATTGTAAGATTTCTATCATGTAGATATGAAGTTGAGTATTTTAAATCTTTTTTTCTGCTACTCTTAACATCAAAAGGATCAATGAATTCTCCACATAATACAGAAGGGGGAAAAAATCTGCATTGAGAATTGGAACTGGCATAGTTGAGAACAGGGCTAATCATATATTTATTTATTTATTTAATTTTATTATTTCTATCTGACTGAGTAAATTCTTCTGTCTGAACTGTGAGGTTTGTTTCTAGAATGCTTGCTGTTTGTCCTTAAGTATTGTTCATTCGCTAGTCTTCCAAAGCAAAACTGATGCTCTGTGTATTTAGCATATGGATTACAAACTCAGTTTGCATTGTTAGTTTGTGTATTTTAATAGTAAAGCTGAAAAACACATGCTTTTGTCTTAAAACTTATCAAGGAAAAGTGCTTTTTCTTCTTGTTTTGTAATGAATAGCAAATGGTAGACCTTGCTAAATGTGCCTTGAGATGCTTTTGTTTGATTACCTGGGAAATTAAATTTGTAAAAGTAGATTTTTTTTGGCGTTTTCTTTTTTTTTACAGTTCATATTCGGGGTGATACCAAAGAAAAAACCTTTGCTCCTAGGCTGCCTTGACATCTGACAAGACCCCAGTTAGAGCTGCTTCCAAAAGTAAGTACAATTTCTGCCCCTTTCTTCTGGTCTTCTGGACATGCAGGTGAGAGGAAATCCCCAGAAGCAAATGCAGTCCTTAGTGCCATCTATCCACTGTTCACTGCCATCACTAAATATTATGAGAAAATGATTTGCTTTTGGTAGTTTGATGTGCTTCCTACTGGCTTTGCATGCTGTTGAAAAATGAGATCAGTGATGGGAATCGATGCAAAAGGAAGGGCCTGCAGCGATCAGGTGCAGAGACAGGAGTGGAGGGGCCAGCAATCAGGCAGGCTTGTGCTGCTGTGGAACTGCAGCCTCAGTGGCTGCCCCCAGTATTCGCCTCTCTGAAATCTGGTTTTCAAAATGAACCAGCACCTTTAATCCTTGTCACTTAGATTCAGAGATCTCTATGTGTTTTGGCCCAGGAGGCTTGATTAAAGTTGTGCTGGAAAGCTGTAAAAGGATTGACAGCAGAAGTCTCTAAGTCTCTGTCTCTAAACTGCAAGTGATATGCTATGGCTTTCTTCCCGAGGACTAGAAAAAATGTCAATTTTATTTTGTTTCTAGATGAGATTTTTTTGTTGTCTGCAGCTAGCAAAGAAATATTCTGCAAGTTTTATTAGAGCATCTAGCATAAAAACACATTTTGACAAAGTTAATACTGTAAGACTTGCCAAAGAATTTGGTATGCCTTAAAATTTGCCAGTTCAATATGCGTCTGATAAGCAGCCATCTTCAGGGTCTTTCCTCAGAGTTCCTTTTTTTTGGCCATCATCCATTAGTGCTTGTTGTAGAATAGTAGTGGGATTTAATGATGCATCCTAAATCCCTGATTTGCCTAAGCATTCAGTACTGCCTCTGTATGTGTTCATCTAGATGTAACTTTTGGTGCAGTAAGACTGTAGTATGGAAATACAGATAATGAATATAGATATTTCCAGTACTTTCCTAATATTCCATTAGGTTTTTAGTCCTCAACATTTTTCTCTAGTTCCTCCCACTTACACCACACCCATGTAATTCAGAAATGTGTATAATAATCGTAAGAGCTATTGATTTGCTTTTGCAGCTCACTTTCTCACTTGCTAACTGTCACTGCAAGGATATTTTACTTGGGAACACATGAAAGTAAAATATCTGAATTTGCTGTTATTGATATCTGATTTTTGGATGCCTAGTGGAACCGGCTGCAGTACGAAGCATATTTTTCCTTCATGTTAGTCAAATGAATTAGACACTATTATTTAGCATAATAAAAGAAGAAACTTAAAAATTTAGTTTGGTTCAAATTCATGCAGCTATTTCCAAGTACAAAAATTGTCTGGCAGCCATTTTGCACACAACCAAAAGAAAAGATGATGTTGTTTTGCAGTGAGGTGATTTTACATCCTATATTGGAAAGCCTATTTGTCCCCTGATGTGTATGTCTTTCTATAATCCTTTTTTATCTGAGCAGAACAGGATTGAGGAGTAATGGATCCAGGCATCTGTGGGTGGAAATGTATCCCTGTCGTAATGAACAGAAGGAGAAGGACTTTGCTCATAGTTTTAGCAGAGAGGCCAAGGAGTAATTCTGCATACACTACGATATACTTTCGAATTTTCAGATCAGCAGGAGGGCAGCATGTGTAAGGGAAAGTTGTCCTGAGGATGCCTGTGCCATCATTTAGATAAACAGGCTGCTTCATTCAGCCATCGATTTTTCATTTCCCATACACATTAAAATTTAACTTGAAATATAACAAAGAGATATTCTTATCAGCCCTGGAAAGGCTCATAGGTGAGAAAAAATATGCAAGAACATTTTATATGCTCTGCTTTTATGAAGACATGTCACAGTACTATTTCTGATAATTTGAGGTACTGCATTTAATGAAAATTTCTAGCTAATGCAAAGTAAACTCTGACAAAAATCCTTATGATAATTTTTGGTGTTCATTGCTCCACAGAGGCATTCCACAAGCTCATCAAAAGGATTTTGTACAGAGCTGATAAAAACCTAGTCTGTAAATGGTCTCTTACTGAAAACAACATTATACGTAGCTTTTATTCATTATGAATTTCCCATAAACAAGAGTATCTGTGGTTTTAATATTCAGCTCCATGAAGGGAGCCATAAAACTGGCTGTACAATGATGGTGTGTGGATGGTTTAACCTCTTTTTCTTCCAGAGCTTCTGGTGCCATCACAATTGGAAGATACTGCCAATTATTATAAATGATGTTTGCAATTTGAAGGAGCTGTGTTTTGCCAAGTTGTGTGAGCATGTACCGAAAACATAATATGCTGGTTCAACCAAGCACTGCTCAGTGTATAATTTTAGCCTGGTGAATCATTATATTGTGCTAAAAGCTTGCTACAACCTTATTGCTGTAAAGCATTAACGCAGTGTCTGTAGGCCTCCATCTCTGTTAAGTCAAATTCCGTTATAAATGCATCTCTAATGACATGTATTTTGATGTGAACTAGTAAATGATTTTTCTCCCTCACTTCTACATGTAGGGCACTCTATGGTAAATAGAGGTTATGTGAATTAGTGCAATGTGGGAGATGCTTAAAAATCTATAACTGAATCTTCCCTGTTATTCCCAACACCTAGGCCTTGACTGGAAACCTTACAGATTAATTCACTGAACTTGGAACCATATGGCAGCGATAAAGCATAGCACATACCCTGCAAGTTGCACACACAGCAGTAATTGGAAATGAGAAATAATGTGGAAGTCATAAATCTCAAAAGCATCAACATCAGCTGAACTACCTAATATTACTGACTGTCTTTATTTCAGGATTCTGTTGTTTTCCATCATATGATTTGTTCATTTGCAAAGAAAACCAAAACGGAAAGGTGTAATATGTGTTAAGCCTATTACTGTTCAGGTAAATATGTAAAAGCATGAAAACAGAAGCTCACAGCAAATTTCTGCAGAGAAATCTATTTAAAAATAGGTGCTGTAGAGTAAACTAAGTACAGTGCTTGGTACTTTACATGGTAAAAGATACAAGTGAGAGAACTGCCAGTGGTACATGCAGTTTTTATAAATTTTAGTGTCAGTGTATTAGAAAATTATTCCAAATGCTCACAGGAGCAGCACATTGGTAATGAGTTGCTGAAAGTTGCACAACACTCCTTATAAAGTGTGCTCTCCAGAAGACCAAACAGTAGTGTTATTCCTGGCATATTTATTCCTCCTAGAGCTTCATCAAATAATTGTAAAAGTGTTTTTCTGAAAAATAACACCAAAACAATGTATGGGCTCCATACATTCATTTACTGGAGTGGGAAATAAGAACCTTCTTTCTGGAAGATATGAGACAGTGATAGCTAATTTAATGGTACCACCTAGGGGTCCTGCATAGGAAATGAGGTAACACACCATGTCGGGATTCACACTGTAGAGATGTTTTCTAAAGTAGCAAAGGTTCAACTGGCTTCTTTACAAGCTGAAGTAAACAACATGGATTAGTAGCTAGGAGCAAGTGCTCTGCTGCTCCCATTGCCCAAACCCTTAAAGATGTTATACAGGAAGCCATCAAGGATTCCATATCTACTGGCCAGCACTTTGTTGAGACGACAAAGTCATGGCTACAGGTAATGCATTACTGTAATAATTATAATGGGGTTTGATTGTTATGGCTCTGAAATACTGCACAGCATAAGGCCGTC